>CM060284.1:4738201-4855382 GCA_030684275.1 Acipenser oxyrinchus oxyrinchus | reverse complement strand
CACACACACACACAGCTAACTTGGCACAAAATCAGCTCTAAACATTTTGTTTTTAATCATGTCTTTTGGCCCAAAAGTTAAGGAGGAGTGCAAACCACCCTTAACTTGCATCTCATTGCAGAGCTACCTGAAGTAGATCTTTAAACTCTGTGAGATCTATCAGGGACCCACAAAAAGTACTTTGCATTCTTCTTTCCCTGATCTCAACATCAATGACATAACGTCCCATCAGATAATAGCAAATACATACAGTATTAAGCCCTTTTAAGACATCATTATAAGTACAAACAAAGTGGTGCAGTAGGCTAATTCACCAGCATGTACTTCCCACTAGTGGAACAGAAACCAAACCAAGTAGATGCTACTGAAAAGAAAGTCTGCACTCGTCAGGCAGCAGAGCAGCAGGGGTCGCTGAAGCACAATGAAGTGAATCACCACAAGCCGATTTCCTCCTTACTGCAGGGCAGCTCTCCTTGTGGCTCCCCAGCCAAGACGGGCAACTCAGTAGGAACAGGATTCAGACCACGGGTGCATGACTCAGGCTGCACTCCAGGCGGTCGTGCATTTACAAGGTCCCTTGGTTAGCTATCCTAGTGATAAATACAAATATGTACAGTAGACCTATGCAGTATTCAGTACAGTAGTCAAATCATATGAATACTGGTGCACTTTTTCCTATAGGTTTACCGCTAACACAAAATAAACCATGCTGCTGCACTCTACACATTACTGTACAATGCAAAAATAATTTCTTTTTTTACCGTAGCCTACTTAGTACACAATTAACACAAAATAGATCATGGTGCCGCATTGACACGTTATGATACAGTACCTTACATATACTGCACAGAAAGAAATCATTTTTAAACTTACATATCAAATGTTAGTGTACACATGGCTGCAAGTAAAACACACAGCCTACCTGCTACTTTTTAATCACTTTTTAAAGCTGTAGTTAATGCTTGCTAATCTTTTAACAGCTGGGGTGATTTAGTTAAACAATGTGGGTCTTCAAAAACATCCTTCATTACCACTGACTCATAGAATCTGCTGGCAAACCCGTTAAACATAGAAACCAATGGCTGTGTTTCCAAGGCAAGGTGCTCTAGACACTGCATACAGGGAGCCTCTATGTGGGGACAGTTTCCTCTGAAGGGTTTTTTCTTTTTCAGATTCGGAAATCTCCGCTGAAATCGAGAACCTGAGAAACTCGAGGACAATTTTGAAAGGAAATGGTACGAGTTTCTCTCTTAAACTAAAAGCTCAGTCAACTCTCAATCAAGGAGATATTTCTATACTTGGTTTGGTTTCTGTTCCACTAGTAGGAAGTACATGCTGGTGAATTAGCCTACTGCACCACTTTGTTTGTACTTATAATGATGTATTGAAAGGGCTTATGTATGTATTTGCTATTATCTGATGGGACGTTATGTAATTGATGTTGAGATCAGGGAAAAGAAGAATGCAAAGTACTTTTTTGTTGGTCCCTGATAGATCTCATAGAGTTTAAAGATCTACTTCAGGTAGCTCTGCGTAATGACATGCAAGTTAAGGGTGGTTTGCTCTCCTCCTTAACTTTTGGGCCAAAAAGACATGAATAAAAAACAAAATGTTTAGAGCTGATTTTGTGCCAAGTTAGCTTAATTAATGTATGTGTGTGTGTGTGTGTGTGTGTGTGTGTGTGTGTGTGTGTGTGTGTGTGTGTGTGTGTATATATATATATATATATATATATATATATAGTTTTGGTATGATTTCTAAACTTACTCAAAAAAATGCTTTACTAACTGCTATCTGCTAAAGCAATGACAGTGCTCCATGCCTGCGTGCTTCAGATACTGTCTTATCCTTTATCAGAATCAGAATGTCTTTATCAGAATTGAATATGTTTTTCAGATTCTGCAATACCTGCTGAACTACAGGAGCTGCGGAATACACTGATCAGCCTGAAAGCAAACGGTACGCAGCCCCTTCACACAGAGGGGTGCAGTGGCACTAGAATACATTAGAGTTCATCACTCCTTTAATGATATATTCTGCTTATCCAGTAGGCCACTTAGTAGTCGAATGGCTTGATGGATTGTGCTGTGTAGAAATACGTGAAGAAAGAATGGAAAGAGGGGGCTTAATTGAATTTATGATATGCATGGCTCAGCGATATTTTGATATGAATGACTGTAAGCCTCATTATTCATCCTCTCTCTCTATACTGTTATACTATATATCTCTATTGGTACACTGACATCACAGTTCCACCACAAGGAAGGGAAAGCCCATTATAGACTATAATGGCTGCGTGGATAGACAGTGAAATCTATTTCAATTAGGAAACTCATGCAATAGATTATTTATTAAAAAATAGATGAGACAACATGTCTACATTATACATATTTTACACTGAATTCTTTGGCCTTTGAACTCGCGTTTCGAGGTACCCCTTCCCACAAATTAGCTTGCAGGATAGCCGCCCTCCCCCGTCAGACGAAGCCAAAAAGCAGGCAAACTCTGTTGCACAGAGGGGACGTAATGGATTGAGGTAAGATATACATCCTTTCCTTAACAGATCATCGGACGTATTGTTTATCAAAGGACAAAAAAGATACTAGCTATGCGAGTGATGGTTTGATCTGGTACTGGAAGCACCTAAAATATGCTTCATGTTTACGTGTGTGACAGGGTGGCTGGGTGGTGACGTCAGGCAGAGGCAGGAACTAAAAATACTGACACCAAACTGCAGTTTTAAACAGAAAAAGACGCGGCGGCACCGTTTTATTCAAATAATACAAAATAAAATAAATATTTTTAACACAAAACAAAGTACTCACAGAGCGAAAATAAATATTGAAACAAAAACAAGTCTCGAACACAAAATAACACGATCAGGCTGGGCAATAGCCTTCACTGATCCTTTGAGTTATTCTTTTAAGTTTCCGCTCCTCTCGCTCCTGACACACCCACCCTGAGTGCAGCGAGCTGCAGGCTTTTATGGAGGTGACCATCTCCCGATTAGCAACAAATCAATCACTCAATTAACTCAGGAGATGGCCACCTTCTGCACGAGGTTTTTTAATTATTCCTGGCAGAGGACGAGCACCAGTCTCGCCTCTGCCAGAACACGTTTTAAAAATAAACAAAACAATAACAAACACGGCGCACACCGTCATTAACAGAACGATAATAATACATACAAATAAATCATACACCAAAATGACAAGGCTTTCGTCGTCAGTTAAACACAATAACTAAATCATAATAATAAACCACAAATACAAAATAAACTGCACAGGGGTGGAGGGGGAAACCCCGTTCTAAAAGTAAACAAAATACAGTTATACAACAGGGCTCTCTACCACCCTGCTACAATGTGATTTGATCTGAGGTTAAAGTGAGTTCCCTGCCTGAACCACTGCTTTGTTAAATAGTCTTATGGAATGTGTAGCTGTTGTTTTACGGCTTGTGCGGGGCTGCTTTTTAGATGTTTATAGCAGTGCATCACCATCTACCAATGAACCACTCCAAGTTGCTGTCATGTTGTATTAGTTTTCTAGATTATGCATTGCCTCAATTTGCAACTGCACTCAATTCACTGCCTCTGTGTGGCAGTTCACACATTAACTTGATTTAGTTATGTTTGTGTGGATTGAAGAACGTTGTCCCCTGCTGTTCCTGCGTCCTTGTCCGGTCCGGCCAATCGCAGCTCTCCCTTGCATGCACACACAACCACACACTCACACACACACACGCACACTCTCCTTATCTAGGTGGCGTGGTCTGAACCCTAACAATACACAGAACACCAAAGCACAGGACACACAAACAGGACAAACAAACAGGACAACACAAAAGTCCAACAAGGTCCCCTTCAGTTGGCCGGGTCGCTACAGTATTTTGTTTATTTAACAAAAAACAAAACAAAAAAAAAAGCAATGCTTTGGTTTGAATGTGTTCGGACAGAAGCAGTGTTAGCAGCCTGTCTCTGCCAGACAGCCTGTGCAAATGCATGGTCGGCAGTCTGTGAGTATTGACTGTCGGCCATGCAAACTAAAGCTCTTGTAGAATGTGACCATCTCCGAAATGTGTTAAAGTATTGTTAATTCGGGGATGATCACATGTATAAAACCCTGACAGCTTTTGCTGGTCAGGGTGGGTGTTTGGAAGGAGGAACATGAGCGAGCGAGCAAAATGAAAATCAAAAAAGTAAAACAGACTGTATGGTAGGATCAGTGAAGGCTACTGCCCAGCCTGACCTTGGTGTGGTGTTTGTTATACGTGTTCATGACCTGTTTTGTTTAAACCTTTTATTTTTGCTCTGTGAGCTGTGTTTTGTGTACAAACTTTTTATTTTTTCTCACAGAATGACTGGCTGTAAATTTATTTTTCTTTGCACACCAGCTGTTAAGAAACTATGCATCTGGCCGACTCAACTTCTTGCCAAATTAATATTCAAAATGGGTTTACAGGCAAAGAACCGCTGTTTGTTTTTTATTTTTTCAGTCACTGAAGAAATACGAAACCTGAGAGTGGAGCAAACCCTCATGAAGGAAAAAGGTACAATTAACTTACAAATGCAAAAGAAGTTCTCTGGTGAGAGCAGTTTAGAGACTTTATTCTAGTAACTCCAGTTTACACATGTGTGTCTTTTCAGATTCTAAGATCATGGCAAATGTTACAAACTTGGAAAATTATGTTTCTAAAGGTAAGTGATAAAGAGACAGGAGCACCAATAAATATATTTAAACATGGACTGGAGAGGAGGGCTATAGTGGAAAATTATTGACCTGAGGGAAGACAATTGTTACTGACAGTGGGATATAATGCATTGCACCCTGGAGATAGCAATAGTCTTCCCGAGGGACATTTCATTTTCCACTATGGCTGAGTCTGCAGTACATATTTAATATATGAATCAGTCAAGAAAATAAGGGAGGCAAGGTTGGATAGTAAATACGACTTTATATATGTTGTTTAAATATAGCTGATACAGCATAAGTAAATACATAAATAACATAAATAAATAACAGAAAATGTTTTTGAAGTTCATACCATATAGTTAGCAAAGTTTTTCCAAAGTTCTCCATCCAGGTTTGCTGACTGCTGCACAGTCCTGTTTACATCCCACCTGCAATATTTGTTTACATTGTCGAGTTGCATTTGTTTGAATTTCAGATAGTCAGAAAACAGTGACAATGATGTTTTAATCACCATTTTAGTGTTTGGAGCATCTTTCTCTTATAGAATGTTTTGTAATTCATTTTCTGTTGAACCGTGGACTTTTTTTGTTTTGCCTAACGCCTTATATACCACACTGCTTTGCGCGCAGTGAGACGGAAGTCTCCACTGAAATAAAATCAGCGGAGTCGAGTATCTTGTTAAATAGAATATCTTTTGAAACGCCCTTCTAATTATTATTGGCTGAAGCAGTTTTGAGTGAGGCTGGATTTTCGTTGATTAAGATATTAGTGTGTGCTCTCATTGGCTAGAAAGAAAGGTTGCAGTGTTTTCGGCAGAGTGCGAGATTGACAATTGAAAGTTTGTCTGGTTGATTGGAAATTTGGAGGTACCTACAGCCTTTCGTATTAATGAATTGACAAATTAATTAATGAATTATTAGATTAATTAACAAATACCTTTATGAATTGACAAATTTATGGACGAATTGCTGGACAAATTGACCAATTCACAAATTGACAAACAAATTGACAAATTCACGAATTGACAAACAAATTGACAAACTAACGGATGGATAGTTCTGGCACAAATGGCACTCCATAGTATCCTGTAACTATATCGCACCTTTCTGTGTGCGCAGTAGACAGAGTTCAGAAACTCTCTAGAAGCCCAGTAGTTTAGTAGAAGTTGTAATATATTTTTGCATTATTGGCAGCCTACACCTCCTCCCCATGCCCTCTGGACTGGATGCAGACTGGGAGGAGCTGCTACATGTTTTCTGATCAGCAAAAAACCTGGACGGACTCCCAGTCGTTCTGTCAGTCGAAGCAATCAACGCTGCTCATCATCAACAACGCAGAGGAACAGCAGGTAACCTCTGAACCGTCACCCTTTCAACGCTGCAGCGTCTGTGAACAACATCCTTCCATGAGTTCCATGGGCTCTCAACTCTGTCAAACAGGAAGGAAGTTGTGGTTCACTGTTTACATCACCAACGCTTGAGCACTGCGCGCCACAACAGGCTTGGAGATTCTGCTGTTCTTTGCAGAGGCACTATGCAGTAGGAGGGTATAATACACTAGAGAGTGTTCCTTTTTGTTTTTAGAGTGAATCGGGATCAATGCCTCAGTCCCGTTCTAAATCATCTGATAAGCACAGAATTGATTTGAAAGCTTTGCTGATAACTGATAACTTGTGGTCCCCATTGCTTTGTTGATTTGGTTCTCTTGTGTTCCTGGCTGTTGTCTATTGAGGTGGATACTGGTTTAACTGCTGCCTCAGGACACTGGCTTAAGTCTCATAGTGGTGGAAACTTTAGCCGTTTTGCACCTCGACCATGGAGTTTGCTAACTAGTTTGTAGTTGTGCATTTTATCCACTCGAAAGGTTACCTTGTAACCTCAAAGCGCCCCATAGTTATCGCAGTATACAATAAAATAAGGTTTACTTGGACTGTCACAGCATTCGTTCAGAAATAACGTTCTTTTTCCATACGTTTCCAGGACATAATTAGTAAGAAGAGTTCGTCTCGGAACTACTGGATTGGCCTCAGTGACAGGGTCAAGGAAGGTGACTTCAGATGGGTGGACGACACAAGCTTCAACACCACAGAGCAGTAAGTCAGAAGAGAGAAAAATCGAAACTCTTACCTCATAGGAAAACAATGCCTGATGCTCTGTGGGGCGATTCAAACTTCAAACACTTACCCTTAGGGTTGAATTTTAATTATGGCGCTACTAGCCTTACAACAAATAAAATAAACTATGATAACCGTGGTGAATTATAGTCTGCTAATACTGCATAAAATAACGTTATCTTTATCACAGTTGTTTATTCTGACATTTGCCACTTTTTAAAAGCCGCTATAAGCAAAGCAGTGCAGTAATTAAAAAGGAATCCTAATGGGGTCCCCGAGGGTCTCCTGGTAAAGACACGGCCGTATGGTGTGCAGGGGGTCACACAGTCAGGGGAGCGCAAGGGTCCCCGAGGGTCTCCTGGTAAAGGCACGGCCGCATGGTTTGCAGGAGGTCACACAGTCAGGGGAGCACAAGGGTCCCCGAGGGTCTCCCCTGGTAAAGGCATGGCCGCATGGTGTGCAGAGTGAGTCATAGTCAGGGGAGCGCAGGGGTCCCCGATGGTCTCCTGGTAAAGGCACGACCGCATGGTGTGCAGAGTGAGTCATACAGTCAGGGGAGCGCAGGGGTCCCCGAGGGTCTCCTGGTAAAGGCACGGCCGCATGGTGTGCAGAGTGAGTCATACAGTCAGGGGAGCGCAGGGGTCCCCAATGGTCTCCTGGTAAAGGCACGGCCGCATGGTGTGCAGAGTGAGTCATACAGTCAGCGGAGCGCGGGGGTCCCCGAGGGTCTCCTGGTAAAGGCACGGCCGCATGGTGTGCAGAGTGAGTCATACAGTCAGGGGAGCGCAGGGGTCCCCGAGGGTCTCCTGGTAAAGGCACGGCCGCATGGTGTGCAGGGGGTCACACAGTCAGTCGAGCGCAGGGGTCCCTGAGGGTCTCCTGGTAAAGGCACGGCCGCATGGTGTGCAGGGGGTCACACAGTCAGGGGAGCGCAGGGGTCCCTGAGGGTCTCCTGGTAAAGGCACGGCCGCATGGTGTGCAGAGTGAGTCATAGTCAGGGGAGCGCAGGGGTCCCCAATGGTCTCCTGGTAAAGGCACGGCCGCATGGTGTGCAGAGTGAGTCATACAGTCAGGGGAGCGCAGGGGTCCCCGAGGGTCTCCTGGTAAAGGCACGGCCGCATGGTGTGCAGAGTGAGTCATACAGTCAGGGGAGCGCAGGGGTCCCCGAGGGTCTCCTGGTAAAGGCACGGCCGCATGGTGTGCAGGGGGTCACACAGTCAGTCGAGCGCAGGGGTCCCTGAGGGTCTCCTGGTAAAGGCACGGCCGCATGGTGTGCAGGGGGTCACACAGTCAGGGGAGCGCAGGGCTCATTCACAGTTTTGACTTCCTTTTTTCTGCTCTGTAGGTTTTGGGCAGAACATCAACCAGATGACTGGCAATCCAATGAAGACTGCATCCATTTACGCGACGATGGGTTGTGGAATGATGCTTCATGTGATGTGCAATCCTATTTCATTTGTGAAAAGGAAACTAGAATGATCTTTTTTTAGTGCAAAGGCTTTGTTTGTAGAGCAAGAATACAATATGCTACTGTGTTTTATTCTGTTTTTTGGGGGGGTTTTTTTTGCTTTCTGAAAAATTCGAGGCCAGTTACATGCTTTTCAGAAGCTGTTAAAGTTATTAGGTACCTGAAGGCAGCAAAGCAGATTTACAGTGTTATGCAGTTGAGCCTCAGAGTTATAAGCACCAAACTGAAATGGATAACCAACTGAAATGGCAAGTATGGGGGAACACATATGTGTTACACTTTTAATTGAAAAGACAAACCAACTTGATAGCAGTATCAGCCTCAACAATGGAAGTATGGTATCTGGAACTCAAGTGACATTAAGAAAAAAATAAACAAATCAAAGAAAACAAATAATTTGCCAAGGAGACTATGCTGTATCCTTGTGTTAATCTCCAGACTAATGGTGTAGATAGCAGGTGTGCACATTCATTTATACCATTGGAAACCCATTTTCAGAGTTACAGTCATTTCAGGCTTACAAACAGCCAGTTCCCATTCTGATGTAACTCTGAGGTTCTGCTGTATTTGAAATATCTGCATATAAACAGAGTTTTAAAACAGGCAAAGATTTTCAATGCAAAAGCAAAGGACCAGGCATTATAATGTTACAAGTCCTTATGAGAGGTAACATGTATTTTAAAACATTGCTTATTGCTCAATTTTCTTTTATTTCATTGCATATTTGATTTGATTTTGGGGGACAAAATGTGTACTTCACAAGCATTGCAAAGATTGTTTTCTGTTTGATGTTTTTTTCTTCTTGCCAATAAAAGATTAAAATTTCCTTCTGGTTGTTAGATAAAGAATGCTCCCTCCAGTCCAGGGGAGGCTTGAGGCATGGAAACTCCCTAAGAGAAAGGGTGCTCCCTCCAGTCCAGGGCAGGCTTGAGGCATGGAGACTGAACTGCTCCCTCCCTCACTCCCTAAGAAAAAGAGTGCTCCCTCCAGTTCAGGGCAGGCTTGAGGCATGGAGACTGAACTGCTCCCTCCCTCACACCCTAAGAGAAAGGGTGCTCCCTCCAGTCCAGGGCAGGCTTGAGGCATGGAGACTGAACTGCTCCCTCCCTCCCTCACCCCCCTAAGAGAAAGGGTGCTCCCTCCAGTCCAGGGCTGGGTAGTGCGAGAAATCTCATAATAATATTTTGATAGAAATCAGGGCTAAGTTTGTCGTGCACACTATGTTTCAACAGACATAAACACAGCGTTACTAACAGCACAGCAGCACAGCGCACGGATGTTTATCTTATCTCTAGCTGGAACAGTTCATCTCACCGAAGTGATATGACTAATTTAGCAACAGCAGTGGTGTAACCTTGCCTGTGATTAGTACCCAGACAGCGCTAAACAGTAACCGAGACAGGTTCCGGAATACAGCACTTATATAAATAAATAAATAAACATGTTTATTTAACTTTAATAACTGTAATCAGACTGCTGCAAGGAAGTTGGTGGCACAGAGATCTGATAAACAGTTATAAAAATCATCTAAACCATTATCGGCACCCCAATCTATCCCTGTATGATGCAGTTCAAGAGACACCATGTGATGCAACATTGGTGGAAGGAAGCAGAGTGTTTAAAACATTCAGTAACTTTGCAGCTTGGAAAGTGGAAAGTGCTGCAGCCTGATCCCCTGCTGCTCTCGAAGGAAAGAAAGAAGGAAAGAAAGAAGTGAAAAAAGAAAGATAAGATAGAAAAAAGACAAGAAGAAAGAAAGAACCCAGGACAAGTTTTTTTAAAGGGGTTATAATATTTTTTTACAAAATGGCCAAAGAACAGTTTTATGTTATACGCAACCCGACAACAGGCAAGATCAGTGAAGACACCAGTAAAAAGGAGAAACCGAAGAGAGGTAATGTTAACACCTGGATTCATTTGCTCATTTACTTCATCCTTTTCTTTACTGTATATCAGCCCCCTCTCTCTCCCTTTCTCCCTCTTCCCGTCTCCCTTTCTTTCGAGGCATTATTGATTGATTTCACATTTTATCAAATAGAAATATTTAGTTTACATGAACTCAACTGTAATAACAAAGTCTCTGCTGTGTAATTACATTGTTATTAATGTAACCTCACAATAAAGCATGGCCAGCACTACTGCTGTATATAATAATAATAATAATAATAATAATAATAATAATAATAATAATAATAATAATAATAATATTACATTTGTTATGGTTATCAATACGACGGTCTTTCATTAATTTCTTAGGGCAATATTCTAAAATCTTTTTTTTTTTTTTTAAATCTTAAATTAAGAGAATAATACCTCAATTTTTGGTGCTATTCACTTTGTTTTTTGGGTTGTGGTAAAGAAAACTTTAAAATATGTTTTTTAGCATTGACTTCAATTAAAATGTCTATCCCGTAATTAAAAAACAACACATATCTACAGTATAAACACAAACACACACACACACACACACACACACACACACACACACACACACACACACACACACACACACACACACACACACACACACATTGAAATCAGTGATTATACAGAATCACTCAAATTGACCAGTAGATGTGTGGAATACTAAGGAAACTCAAACATGTCATGCATTCACTAGGGATTGTATAGAGTCACTGGCAGCACTGCATAGATGACCCGCAGGGTCAGGGCTGCCGAGAGCCGTCACGGGCCCCGGGGAAGGACGCTGTCATTATAATTCCCAAACAGTATTTTCATCGATTTGGACTCTATTATAATTCTTGTTTTTTTATTTACTCTTATGAATTCTATGAACATTTTACACGCACTTCTAGTTTAAACTGCATGCTCATTTTTGGAACTTATAATTTGTGCATTTCCTTTGCGTTTCTACTCTATGGACTTTTTACGCGCCTCTATCGTGTATTACATTTTAATTTGTTTGAAGATGAAGTTGACCCCATATGTTTGTTCATTCTGAATACTACAAGTCTATATGTTTCTTGTATTTTGCATATATTCTGACTGTACTAGCTTATAAGAATAATTTTAAAAATAACACTATTATTGGTTTGGACTAAATTAGGAGAGCTGATGTTACAATAAATACAGTACAGCAGCACCTTTATTAGTACAAATCTATTTTCTTTTTAATTGTGTTATTTTGTATGAGTTTATACATGTATCATACTTTCACTAACATGTGACAGTGAATGCCTACAACACAGTTCAATACATTCACTAAACTGGCCACTGGATTTAACACTTTCACTGTAGCATATATATATATATATATATATATATATATATATATATATATATATATATATATATATATATATATATATATATATACACACACACACAGTATATGTTTAAAAGGAGATATAACAGCAGTGTATAAAAATGAAATAAAATGTAAACACCTTTTTTGGATGTACACATAATGTTTAAATGGTTAAAAAAAAAAAAACAACAACATTAATTTCATTTCTTACAAAAGCCTACACCTGAAGAAAGGCTTTTGTCTAAAACGTCCTGAAATAAATCTTTTTTTTTTTTAATAATTTAAATCTTTTGTAAAAAATAAATAAATAAATAAAATAAAAAAAATAACTTTTCATATATATATATATATATATATATATATATATATATATATATATATATATATATATATATATATATAGTACTGTGCAAAAGTTTTAGGCAGGTGTGAAAAAAATGCTGTAAAGTAAGAATGCTTTCAAAAATAGACATGTTAATATATTATATTTATCAATTAACTAAATGCAAAGTGAGTGAACAGAAGAAAATCTAAATCAAATCCATATTTGGTGTGACCACCCTTTGCCTTCAAAACAGCATCAAGCATCAATTCTTCTAGGTACACTTGCACACAGTTTTTGAAGGAACTCGGCAGGTAGGTTGGCCCAAACATCTTGGAGAACTAACCACAGTTCTTCTGTGGATTTAGGCAGCCTCAGTTGCTTCTCTCTCTTCATGTAATCCCAGACAGACTCGATGATGTTGAGATCAGGGCTCTGTGGGGGCCATACCATCACTTCCAGGACTCCTTGTTCTTCTTTACGCTGAAGATAGTTCTTAATGACTTTCGCTGTATGTTTGGGGTCGTTGTCATGCTGCAGAATAAATTTGGGGCCAATCAGATGCCTCCCTGATGGTATTGCATGATGGATAAGTATCTGCCTGTACTTCTCAGCATTGAGGAGACCATTAATTCTGACCAAATCCCCAACTCCATTTGCAGAAATGCAGCCCCAAACTTGCAAGGAACCTCCACCATGCTTCACTGTTGCCTGCAGACACTCATTCGTGTACGCTCTCCAGCCCTTCCGTGAACAAACTGCCTTCTGCTACAGCCAAATATTTCAAATTTTGACTCATCAGTCCAGAGCACCTGCTGCCATTTTTCTGCACCCCAGTTCCTGTGTTTTCATGCATAGTTGAGTCGCTTGGCCTTGTTTCCACGTCGGAGGTATGGCTTTTTGGCCGCAAGTCTTCCATGAAGGCCACTTCTGACCAGACTTCTCTGGACAGTAGATGGGTGTACCAGGGTCCCACTGTTTTCTGCCAGTTCTGAGCTGATGGCACTGCTGGACATCTTCCGATTGCGAAGGAAGTAAGCATGATGTGTCTTTCATCTGCTGCAGTAAGTTTCCTTGGCCGACCACTGCGCTTCACGGTCCTCAACGCTGCCCGTTTCTTTGTGCTTCTTCAAAAGAGCTTGGACAGCACATCTGGAAACCCCTGTCTGCCTTGAAATTTCTGCCTGGGAGAGACCTTGCTGATGCAGTATAACTACCTTGTGTCTTGTTGCTGTGCTCAGTCTTGCCATGGTGTATGACTTTTGACAGTAAACTGTCTTCAGCAACCTCACCTTGTTAGCTGAGTTTGGCTGTTCCTCACCCAGTTTTATTCCTCCCTACACAGCTGTTTCTGTTTCAGTTAATGATTGTGTTTCAACCTACATATTGAATTGATGATCATTAGCACCTGTTTGGTATAATTGTTTAATCATACACCTGACTATATGCCTACAAAATCCCTGACTTTGTGCAAGTGTACCTAGAAGAATTGATGCTGTTTTGAAGGCAAAGGGTGGTCACACCAAATATGGATTTGATTTAGATTTTTCTTCTGTTCACTCACTTTGCATTTAGTTAATTGATAAATATAATCTATTAACATGTCTATTTTTGAAAGCATTCTTAGTTTATAGCATTTTTTCACACCTGCCTAAAACTTTTGCACAGTACTGTATATATATATATATATATATATATATATATATATATATATATATATATATATATATATATATATATATAAAACCGCATTTTGGTTGCGATCCAAATTGATTCTATTTTCTTTATTTAGCTACTAACATTTTTAGAAATATTAAAACGATTTGCGTGAACTCTTTGGAGTTGGAAAAGTTGCCCTGACGAAACTACATAGTTAACGTGGTTTACTTACACTCACACGCACATAGTGACTGAAGGGAGTAGATTTGATTCAAATACTTTAATTATATAACAGAACGAAGGTGCTGAAGAACACATCGCTATCACACGCGTGGCTGTCTATAATAAGGCTTAATTCAAATATTTGCTTGACGCCATTGATACTGCCTTTATAAAAGTTTACCACGGTATTTTTTCACAGTAATTTTTCAGTTTTCTCAATGCATTTCCTATGGTTATTCTATGCATTTGCCGTAGTTTACCCTGGTTTGCCATGTATAATATGCTCTCCTATACCTTTCTGGTCTTTACCATGCTTACCTTTGCTGTACCATGCTTTCGCTGTGCTTTATTACACTTTGTGCTTTTACCATAGGAATTTTACAAGAGTGATATTGATATGCATTTGAAATTATTATGTCAGTAGATTACAACTCCCACGACATGACACAAACAAGAATACATACACTGCGATATAGGCATCTCATAGACTTCTCGTTCAAATGCTCTTTAGTTTAAATGTTTTCAATAAGGTTTTTGTTTTGTTTTTACATTCAGCCACAGTCTATAACGGTGTCCGCTTTTTTGCAAGCTGTTTAGATGCAGACAACAAATCCTAGCATTGTACCATGGACCCGACACAACTAACATACAAATAATACATCACGTTTAAAACAGCAAACCTGTCTTTGTTTTACTCCCTGGAAGTGGTTTCTATACCGGTATTTTTATTACAGTACTAATAATAATAATACAAATGTTCAGATTAACATGATGCCACCTCGATCTGTTACAAATATTATTGCTAGTTAATATTAAACAACTCTGGTTGTATGGAAAAGCAGATACATCCTTAAAATAAAAAAAACTTACATTAACCTTGTTATTTATAATTGTGATTATATATATATATATATATATATATATATATATATATATATATATATATATATATATATATATATATATATATGGTTCTTCATTAGTACTGGAAAAATATTTTTTATTTTTAATCTTGACAATTTAGTGTCATTGTGTTCATTTGAGGACAGGCGCTTTGTAATTTCTTAACTGGCATCTACCCGTTATTTAAATGTTCTCTTTAACTATACTGTTATGAAAAGTTACTGTGTTAATCGCAAAAGTTAAGTCTAAATGTAATGTATCAAATAAGATAAATCCAGCTTGTGTTCTAGTTAAAAAACGTGATTCTTAATGGGTTAATAACTGAACAATCGATCTTAATGTTGTTATGTTCTTATGTACTGAATGACAAGGCATCGTAGCGATACCGCAAACTTTAAAATAAAATAAAAACTTTTATATTAAAATCAATCTCAGCGATACGAGGACAAATACAGCTGATGCAGGAACATTTTTTAAATGTAAGCGAATTTAATGCACTGCAAGAGCTGACATTTTTTTTAAATAAAGTGCTTACTCATTTAACTCATACAAATAATTGATGACGTTTTAATGGCCAGCAGCTAACCTGTGTGATTAGTCAGTTAAAGCCTCTAGCTCAGCAATCACACACCCCTGGTCCTCTCTAGATTTCTAATACACAACTGAGTGGTGCCAGTGCTTTCAGCCGCGAAGCTCCAGAGTTTAAACCCATCAACTCAAAGATAATAAAAAAACAGCATTTCAAGTTGCAAAATGAGAGATAAACAACCTAACTTACTTCACCTGCCTTAAAATGGAATACCTGCCACTGTGTTTATTTCTAGCTGTGGAACTCTCCCTTCTTAAAGTTTACTACAGTATTTTTGCACGCTTTTTTGCAGTGTTCCCCCATGCTTTTCCCATACTGTGCATTTACCATAGTTGACCCTAGTTTAACATGTTTATTAATATGCTTTACCCTACATTGCTTTTCTTTGCTTCCACCGTGCTTTATTACACTTTGCCGTGCTTTTATAAAGGTTAACGGGAGTTTTTCTCCTTTTGAAAAAAGCGGAGTGCTTTACTCTCTGCAGTACGTTTTTGATTTAAGATTAGACTGATCTTTTTTTTAATCAGGCTTTTGGTTGAATCGCGTTCTGTAGGAGAGACTTTTGCGAACCTATATAAGTGCAACTGACACGGCACGGTATGGTATTGTAATACACAACTAATGACAGACAAGTCTTTTTTTTTTTTTAAACTCTACAGCTAAGCCAAAAGTTTTGCATCACCTAGAATTTGAGGATTGAGGCATAATAATCTTAGTTGACGCCCTTATCCAGGGCGATTTATAATCGTAAGCAAATACATTAAGTATCACAGTACAAGTAATAATACAATTAAGAGCAAGATAAATACAATGACTTTGGTTCAAGCAAGTACAAGTGTGACAAAATACGATTCAATAATACAGCAGATAACAGTGTCAGTGATAGTTACATCAGGATATGATTAAATACAAAATACTACAGATTAAACACTTGGCAGATTACAGTACTCTGAAGTACAGGATTAAATGCAGTAAAATAGGGGGCAGATAAGAGCAAGTAAAGCGCATTTAAGGAAGGGTGATAGGTGTCCCAGGGGAAGAACAGAGGAGTTCTACTGGTGCTTTCTGAAGAGGTGAGTCTTGAGGAGGCTCCGGAATGTGGTCAGGGACTGGGCAGTCCTGACATCTGTAGGAAGGTCATTCCAATACTGCGGGGCGAGGGTGGAGAAGGAGCGGGCTCTGGATATATATATAAAACCATTTTTAACATAAAAGAAAACTACAAAAGGATACTGCAAAAGTCTACCGGAAGCCATAGCAGTACAGTATTTCATGTTAGATTTCTAAATGTCACATTTAATGTTAACGTAACATTATTCAGCAGGTTTCTTTCGACTTTACGAAGCAAAATGAGTTAATTCTGTAGACTTTTGGCCATATTTCCATAGCTGTATATGGAAAAGACTGAAAAAATATTCACTACAGTAGTTCCTCGCTAAACTTCACACGTGGGGAGACAGACAGGTTGAACGAAATAAAATAAAAAATCGTCGCACACACACATTTATAGTGTGCAATTTATTTTAAAAGTATAAATCATTGCGCTGCAATAACAGTAATGTACACGCTGCATTATGTGCAAATATACATCTGTACGTATTTCTTTATTTTTGTCCTGACTGAAGGTGAAAATTCATCATCTTCTGCGGAATTCCAGTCTGACAGGCGGGGTTCGGTCCTGATCGTCACCCTGCTGGTCGTGTTGTCCTTCATATTACTGGTCGTCATGGCGACCAAGTGTGAGTACCTTCATCTACTTTCAAAGCGGTGTAATCAAAACACAGGTGAACTGCTTGTGCCGTTTCGCTTTTATACGCGAGGCCAGGCAAAATGGTCAGTTCATTTTCCAATTTAGCCTGGCCACAACCCCCACAAGGATGGATTTTCCATTTGCTCCTCCAATTATGACAGGCCTCTCATTTAAACCAGGGATGAATAAAACAAAGCGTGTTTTCTGCTGTAGTTTCAGGCGTGAAACATGAACAAAAGCGACTGGACAAGGAGGCGATGAAGTGCAGAAGTGAGGGTACGTACCTCTACAATGTTAAATGTGCACTAGTGCCCTCTGAGGGTGTTTACAGATTTCATTTTTACATCAAAGTGCAGCAGAACCCCCGAGTTACCTGTAATGGAAGGTGTTCACACCCTTATTAAAGTCTCCCATAGTAAAAGCATGTGCCATATATAACACAGTGAAAGCATAGGGAAGCATGGTAAAGCATAAACATGGCAAACCAGGGTAAACTATGGTGAATGCATAGTATAACCATGGGAAAAGCATGGGGGGGAAACTGCAAAAACACAGTGCAAAAATACAGTGGTAAACTTTTATAAGGGTAATACTGAAATGTCTGTGACATTTGTATGATATATATATATATATATATATATATATATATATATATATATATATATATATATATATATATATATATATATATATATATACAGTATATATATATATAATTGTATAATTTTCAAGGGTTTAATGTATATGTGTTGTGTCAATAAAAGTTTTGCATCTGTAACATGAGGAAATATAATAAGGAAACAACAAAGCTAACCCAGGAGAGCAGAGGGAGATCGGCACATTTTTTGGCTCATTACCCTGTTTTCAGTTTCAAGTGGCCTGTTCGGTTGATCTGCCAAAGTTTGTAACTTTGGTTTGTAAATACAGAACAGGCAGGAAGCCGCGCTTTTTACAGAGATTCATTTACTAACAATGCTGAATGACGGTGGAGCAGTTGTTCTCTTTTTTAACCAAAAAATAATTTTCTTGAGTAATGATGGCTAAGACTGGTACAATATTCAATGCAGAGCTGTCCTTGCAAGCCTCAGCCAGAAAACTAATTTTGACGGTAAGAGAAAATGTCAAACCCAGTCTCTCCGCATTGTTGTAAGTGGATCATATTTGGGGGACCTCAGCACTTGTGGGACTGTTTGTTAAAATGTCCTGCATATTTTTAAAGAGCAGACGATTTTCTATTCAAGGATACCAAGATATTTAGTAAGCAAGTAGCCTGAATTAAGTTATCGGGCAACAAACTCCCCATCTCCAGTTGTGCTACTTTCCTAGAAAAAAGGAGAACATTTCGGGGGACCATTCTACTTGTGAGATGTCGTGCATCAATATTTTGCTTATTTGTAAAGAGGAGATGGTTATCTATTCAGAGTTACCAGGGTATTTAGTAAGCAAGGGGTCCGAATGAGGAGACATGGGCAAGACAATCCCCAGCCCTAGTCTTGCTGTAAATTATTTGTTGTTGCCATAATTTGCACTGTATATAAATTCAATGGGACAGTTTACAATGTTATGCAGCTCAAACTACGTTAAAAAAAACAAAAAAACTGGATGTGACACGAAAGAACTGAATTCCATTCGACACTCCCCTGAGGTTAAAGGTGAGCTGGCAAGAGAAAGCATTTGGAAAATATAATCCCCATGTTTTAACGCAAGTGTGTTTTTACTCTCTGACTGCTCCTAGTGAAAGCATTCAACCTCAACATTGCGAAGAACCAAAAACAAGTCGCACATCAGCTGAAAGAAATGGAAGCAAACAGTAAGTCCCTGTCTACTGGCAAGGCCTTACCTGAAAATCTCATCCTCTTACTGTATCCTCGACCAACATGACAGCTGATCGTTGTTGGGTTTTTTTTTGTTTTTTTTTTTGAGGATCTGTCTTATTTCAGGAAATGGAAAAACTGCAAAACGATTCCTCGAGCAATTTAGCAGAGTTCCAGAGCGGTAAGTCAGAACTCTCCCTGCTGCATTTACCAGGGGTGACCAAAGTTAATTCTTCCACTCCTGGGCTGTGTTCCAACCCTCTTTAATTGAGACAATTAAACCTCCATCCAGACCCTGAAGTGGTTCATTATCTCATTTGACCTGATACACCTGGAGTGGAGTGGCCCTCCAGGACCGTGATTGGACCCCCCTGGCATATATGATACCTGCCTCGTTTTAATTGAATTCAGATAGAAGCTATTCATGCAGAGGAATCAGTTGATCCCATCGACCCCTAAGATAGGGGGGCGGGGGGAGCTAAGTGGCTTAATAATAATTAATATCTACCAATTACAGCAGGGCTTCTCAACCTCAGTCCTGGGGACCCCCTGTATCTGCTGGTTTTCATTCCAACTGAGCTCTCAGTTACTTAACTAAACCCTTAACTGAGCGAATCATTTGCATAATCTGACCTTTTTAATTGTTTTCAGCTCTTAAACAGTTGGCGATTTCAAGTTAACAGTAACATTTTATAAGTAACTTAATCTGCAACTTTTTAGGAACTGAAAACAACCAAAAAGCTATAATTAAGCAAATTATTAGTTCAATTAAAGGTTCAGTTAAGTAATTGAGAGCTCAGTTGGAATAAAACCCAGAAGACAGAGGGGTCCAAGGATCGGGTTTGGGAAGCCCTGAATGCAGTACTATTTCATTGCACAAATCTACAATCATGTTTATAGTTAATTTACTCTCTCAGTTCAACTGATTTTTAAAAAGCTTCCTAAATACTGTCACACATTCTTTTTACAGTTTTGAAGAGCGTTCCTCTGGAGCTGTGGCGCGATGTGTTGAACGAGATTAAAGACGTCTGCACCAGGACTGAAAACGCTTCAGGTACAACAGGGTGGTTTACCCAAAAACTACAACTAAAATAAACAAGTACGCCAGTGCTCACTAAAAAAAAAAAAAAGAAAAAATCCTCTGAATTGTCAGCTGTTTAATTTAGGTTTAAACAAACTTGCTTAATATCACTCTGGTTAATATCACACCCTGTTTATTATCATATTGAAATGTCCCGTCCGCAATATAAAGGGAGCCAATGGAAACAGGTTCCTGATAATATCACTGTGGTTGATGTCGCACTGCGCTTCATATCAAGGGAATGTAACACAGTCATAGAATTGTAGCCTTGTGGTCACATGACCTCCCAGCTTGACTTGTGGAGATCAAAGGTGCTCAGAGTTTTAAAATGAAAAAGTCTCGGAAACGAAAAGATTTAAACAGAGCCGTGAAAGCTGAAATAATTGCTCTATCCGTCAACGATCTTAAAGATTCTTAAAAACAGCAATGCAATTTTGAGTGCCGATCACAACTCTCTAGTGGCTTCTACTGCTAAAAGAATCCGTACAGGAAAGCACGAGGAGTTAGAGAACTTGTTACTGTGGTCGTTTGGTTTGTTCGGTTATTGGCGAACTCCTGATAATGTCAAGTCCGCTAATTGTCTCAATGTATGCTCAGTCCCTTTGAAGGGGATTTGACTGGACTTTTTTTCCATGCATTGTACATGAATACTCCATGAACATTCCTGGAACGGCTGTAAACAATTTACTTAACCCTTCAGGGGCTCATCCGGGTAATTCATACAATTACTACAGTTCTCAATGAATCCTCATGAAGTATCTTCAACATGCCCCCTGATTCTGTGGCTCCCAATAACTAGTGCTGAAGAATGCCCTTCGCAAGCTTCACTGGAAACTGGTGCTTCTCTCCACATACAGAGATCTATTTAATTGATCTAAACAGAGGATACCTTAATATGCTGACGTTCAATATTAAAAACAGGATCAATGCTGGCTGACACAGTTACAGCAGACTCACTCTCTCACACACACACACACACACACACTGAGAGATGTTGGTTTTCACACGGTGCCCTTTCTATTAATGATTGAATCGATTGATTGAGATCCAGCCGTTTAGATCAATTGAAGAGACCCCACAGTAAGTAATACTAAAGTGTGACTCGCGTATGTGTCCGGGGATACACATGTTGAAAGCCTGTCCTCTCTCTCTGTGCAGGGTACACATGCCAGCCGTGTCTTGCAGGGTGGCACCACAGTGGCAGCTGCTACTACTTTTCTAAGCGGACCAAAAACTGGATGGACTCCAAAGATGAGTGCGAAAGGAAAGCCTCTCGTCTGATTATCATTAAGGACCAGGACCAACTGGTAAATAAGACAGCTTTTTAATGAGGCACTGCTAGGGGATTAACTATGATGCCAAACACACGTCTCAGAGTACTTGCAATCTCAGATCTCAGGCTGTTCTAAGTTTCACAGTTCCTAAAGTTCGTAGGGAATTTGGGGAAAAAAGGCATTCGGTTTTCTTGGAATAAACATCAAGATGAACTGAAACTCAGTGCGTTGATGTCTCTAAAGGAGCTGAAACCAAACATGTATGTAGGCTGATGCTTGTTAAATTATTTTTGTAATTTTGTTTAACTTATTTGTATAGGTTGTGGTCATTTGAACTTCTGTTTTTTGTATGATATGACACCTTCTTGATAGGTCTCCCCTTGAAAAAGAGATTTCAATCTCAACGGGACTTTCCTAGCTAAAGAAAGAAAGAAATTATTTAAACACAAACGCTTTATACTCTGAAGTGTACAATAGTCTTTACGCTGCGTCACCTGACCACACACACACACACACACACACACACATACACTAGGAACCTTCACAGCATGTTCAGGTTTCACTCTGTGAAGCTGACACTTTATCAAGGCCTTGTACCGGGAAGCTTGTGAAATGGAAACACTCACAACACAGAGCTGTGTCGGAACTAGTAATGGTAAGCCACAACTTAGGAGATTTCAGGGTCTTTAATGAACTTTTTTTTTTCACTAAAATACCCACAAAAATGCTAAGTGTTTACTTTACAGGACTTTGTATTTGGCCAGATGAAAGGCAACAATTTCTGGATTGGACTAAGCGACAAAGTCCTTGAAGGAAACTGGATTTGGGTAGACGGTTCCAACGTTACAATACCGTAAGTCATTTCTGTCAGATCACAAATTGAACCACACACTTTAAGCATTCATTCATACAACTTACTGTATATGTCATTATCACATGGTTCAAGGTTTTACCAGGATACAACTCTGCACTTTTTCCCCAAATTTCTTTCCCCAGGCTTTGGAGTAGCGGTGAACCAAACGATTCTAATAGAAATGAAGACTGCGCTGAGGTTTTAGCGAACCAGGCGAAATGGAATGACATTTCATGCGATCAACTAAAACGCTTTGTTTGTGAAAAGAAACCAGTGGCGTTTTTCATTTAATTAACGACAAATCGTAATGGTACAGAACTAGCTATGCTGCTGCGTTAATGTTCGAAACTAGTTTCTTGCTTGCTCTGTCTTGTTACAGTCGTTTCAGAATTGGTCTTTGTCCTTGAACAGTGGACTGTTTCAGCACAGATGCACCCATTTGAGTTCAGTGCCTGATTTATTTTATTCCTGATTTTCTACAAAATGTAGACAGCCCAGTTCCTCTCAACAGCTCA
Source organism: Acipenser oxyrinchus oxyrinchus (assembly GCA_030684275.1). Classification (NCBI taxonomy): domain Eukaryota; kingdom Metazoa; phylum Chordata; class Actinopteri; order Acipenseriformes; family Acipenseridae; genus Acipenser; species Acipenser oxyrinchus. The sequence goes on along the minus strand of CM060284.1, from coordinate 4,832,860 downwards.
GGAGACCTAAAGGTCAGCCGTTTTTACTTATAAATAACCATCTGAGGGTAGTGGTGTAGAAATGATTGATGTGTGAATAATTTTACAGTGATGTGTTCTGGAAGTTATTTTAAACTTATTACTATGTTTTCTTGTTCATTTAATGCATTTCCAATGTTTAAAATAAATAAATTTATATTGTTTTGTGTTTGTATATTATTTTTAAAAAGCTTTTGTGTTACGTGTGCGTTTGAGAGCTGAGAAGATATAAGATGTAATAACTACTGTAGTTTGAAGCTGCTTCACTATTTGCCTGCAAGCAAGCGCCATTTTAGAATCTCACTGCTTTAAAAACATATATGGTGTGATCTTGAAGAGCAACAAATCAGTGAAGTGTCTTCTGATTAAAACCCAAATCTAGTGGACAACCAAACCATGGAGTGTTTACCAAATAAATACATAAATATATCAAGAAAAGTGAATAAACCTTAGTGTTTTGTGAAACTCTTTCCCATATTAAAAACTCACAAGGGTGATAAAAGCATGGTTAAGCACTGTACAGCACTTTTTTGACCTGAAAAAGGAAACAAGGACCAGGGGTCACAAATGGAGATTAGATAAAGGGGCATACAGAACAGAAAATAGGAGGCACTTTTTTACACAGAGAATTGTGAGGGTCTGGAACCAACACCCCAGTAATGTTGTTGAAGCTGACACCCAGGGATCCTTCAAGAAGCTGCTTGATGAGATTCTGGGATCAATAAGGTACTAACAACCAAATGAGCAAGACGGGCTGAATGGCCTCCTCTCATTTGCAGACTTTCTTATGTTCTTGCAGCCTAGAGAGGTATGGTAAAGCACATTAAAAAACATGACAAACCAGGGTAGACTATAGTAAATGCACAGTATAACCATGAGGAAAGCATGGCAAAATCTACAAAATTAGTGTGCAAAAATATCATGGCACACTTTAGTAAGAAGGGAAAGGGGTGTGTGTGTGAGTATTCTGTGTGGGTGTTTGTCTTGTCAAGGTGTTTGTGAGTGTGTCCCACAGTGTGTGTGGGTGTCTGAATGTGAGTATTCTGAGTGTGTGGTCTGTGTAAGTGTATCACGGTGTGTGTTTGTCTCAGTCTGTGTCTATAGTGTGTACGCTACTTCCAAAGTACCCAACAGTTCTTCCTGTCAGTGTATTTCGCAATGCATCAAGGCCAGGATCTGACCAGGACAGAATCATTAACACATGTATACCAAGTGCTCTCAAGCTCTCTGTACAAGCGCAGTTACTTATTAACCTATACCAGGGATTCCAGAGTCCTGAACAATAATTGTAGTAGATAGCAGGAATGAATGTGTACTGAACAAATGCGATGCCAGCTTCCCCGACTTAACTGCACCACACGATGTCAACTGTTTCCGATAACACCCATACAGACTGCTGTACCAAATGCAACACCTGACATCTTAAATACATAAAACCCATTGGACTGTACAGAAGTGAGCGTCTCTTCTTTGCTTTGGGGTCCTTCCAGTGCATGAGGTTCAAAGGGGAGGGCGCTGCCTGACCTCTTACCCAAACAAATAGTGTTTTTTTTTTGTTGGCAAGCTTTAGACTGCTCTCTCATTACACCCTGTGTTTTTCAGCACAACGATGACAACAGGGCATTGTGTACAGTGAACAACATGGAAGATAACGTGTCAACGATTAAGCTCTTACTTATTCTGCGTTTCAGTTGGTTTTGGGTATCATCCCTTATGAAAGATTACCAAAGTATTTTTGCACAGTGATTTTGCTGTTTTGCTCCAATGCTTTTCCCATGGTTATAATGTGCAAACACAGCCTACCCTGGTTGCCAATGTTTATTAATTTGCTTCACCATACCTCTCTGGATTTTACAATGCTTACCTGTGCTTTACCATGTTTTCACTGTGCTTTATTACACTTTGCTATGTTTTTACTTACAGGAAACCTTAATAAGGGGTGCCGGTGATAAAGCGAGATGCGTAGTTTGCTGAGTTGCGTAGTTTGCGTAGTTTGCTGAGCTTGTTGAATTGACAGATATCAGACAACGCCTACATGGAGAAACACAGCAGATCGATTGCTTGCACACAACACCCACCCCTGGAACCCCTGTCTGCATCACATGGTGTATGTATCATCTTCATCATCATCATCAATCACAAATGGAGGCCTCTCCAGGATTTGGTCCACTTGAGCTGAGATGATCCCTTTGTTTTATATTTCTGGCCCCCCAATACCGTGGAGATCCAGTCCATTGAAGAAAAACCACCAGAAGTTCACAAATAGTACAGCAGAGTAGCTACAGAAATCCATCCTTACTCTCAAAAACCCTCAATCATAGATTATGAGGTAAAACGAGTCCAAATGTTTTGGCTAGAGCCCTCATGGTTAGAGTTCTGAGTTATGAAGATACCATTTAGAAAGACTCAAGATTACGGGTGATGTGATTGAAGCCAATTCCAGATCAGAGTGCAGGCTTAACAGAGTGCAGGAGGCGCTTCTTCACACAAACAGTGGTGAGAGTATGGAGTGGGTAACCTAGCCATGCTGCTGATGGTGCAATCACTGGGATCTGGTAAGAGAACCGATGGCCTGAATGGCCTCCTCTTGTTTGTGATCTTTTATTTATTTTTTTGTAACTGCAGCTGCAGTGTTGCACTGCGCACTCCGACACTCTTTTGTTATTTATTCAGCTGAATCAGTAAACAGAGTCCTTGACTGCGAGTGACCAACAGAGCAGTGGAACAAAACAAGTTAGGAAATTCCCACAGAACACAACATTTATCTGATCCTACCAGGCTAGACCACCGCAGAGCCTTCACATGAGACTCCGCTTATCTGGAGGAAGTCTGCATCCGCTGTGCTAGAAAAGGCAGGACTGGCAGAAGGACAGACAGAGGCTCTGCACGTCTCACTCAGCTGTGGTGCAAGATGGCAAAAGTTCTTCTCATATCGGTTCTGCTCGTTTTCATGAGTTGGTGCGGTACGCATGGCAATGAAGGTAAGTTACTGCACAAACAAAACTTGCTGTAGAATACAGGTGCTCTAAAATACACAAACCAGCACACACACACACGCACACACACACACACACACACGCGCACACACACACACACACACACGCGCACACACACACACGCACACACACACAGACGTATTTTCTTTATATAGACCGTGGTAAAATGACAGCACTGTAGAAAAGCATAGGCAAGCATACTAGTTTACAAATGATTTATATATATATATATATATATATATATATATATATATATATATATATATATATATATATATATATATAGCCAAGCAGACTAGCTACAGCAAATCAGCCGTACCTTCAGAAACCCCTAATCATAGATAATGAGGTAACACAAGTCCAAATGTGTTGGCTAGAGCCTTCATGTTAGACGACAGCTGGAGTAAGTGCTTAGTACAGCATGGGAAGTTAAGAACTGATTTAGATACAATGAACGCTGTTATAGAACTTCCCGTAGCTGGCTCCTGTCCTGTTGTGTCTTGAGAATAAAAAATATTAAGACAACATGTAAAAGCAAGCGGCGTCCACTACACCAGCCAGCAATACAAAACAAAACTTGATTCATACTAGCTGTTCACAAGATAGAGCTGGCTCTTACAGCTATACAGACACTTTGGTTGACCCAGCCTGTGTTACATACATCTGTGGTTGAAAATTGTTATGATAGCTTGTGGCAGAGCAGAGGAGTTTGTTTTTGTGGCTGGCAGCCATCTTGGCTCAGGTGTAGAGGAAATGCCTGGTGCCAAGATGGCCACCTTTGCACAGTTGGGCGGCTGGAGTCTCTCTCTATCCTAACGTAGGTACCCAAGCTTCACTGCCATGCTCGCTAAATCACCTTTTTATTCCCTTAACTCTTTTCTTAACTTGCGTCATCCTCAGGCACTAGATTTGCTGGGAAGATGCAACAGGTGGTAGCTGGTTTCACTGACCTTTATTATCTCTCCGGTATCCAAAACACAACCTTGAATAGCTGCCAATGGCTAAGCACACCCAGATCCTAACCTATCTTCAGTACAGAGTCAGTCATAGAAAATTCTCAGCACATACATGCATACAAAAGTTCAGTTCTCAGCAAGAAAGAATGAGGCTATTAAAATAATTATCAAAAGTATATTAAAATACTAAAATACAAGTACTAGATCTTACAGGATTTATTTTGTTCCTGTGTTTTGTTTATTTGTTAAATAATAAAAGTGTGAGAGCGCTAAACTGCAGTTTCAGTGTCTGAGTCTCGTAATTCAAGGGCGCAGACCAGCCTTGACCAGGGGGCTACACCACATATTCCGACCCAGCTCGGAAGTGCAGAAAAAAAAAGAAAAGAAAATGGAGTGACTGGTGCCGTTGCGGGTTTCCTGCATCTGTAGATGTGGGGATGCTGTTGGACTTTTTTAGCCTGCCTCTCCGTAAGCAAGCCAAGATAAGGCAACAGCGCCCTTGTTGTCTGATTTCCATTACATGAGAGTAGATGTTAAAACTTCATGCTGATTTGAACTTGGCTCTCGCCAAGCTAAGCACCAACTAAGACGTAGCTTCACAGTAAACTAATGTGATCCATATGTGTCTCCATCCATTTGCGCTTCCTTCCATATGATGATGTGGCTATCCTTCTGTCTGGTGTTGATGGCTGAAGTGTAATGCTGGCTCCAGGGATCAGCTTATTGCCTCCCTAGCGCATCAGCACACACAACGGCTGCGATGCTGGCTCCGGGGATCAACCATAGTGCGGTCTCCCAAGCGCATCTGCATGACAACCGTCTGGATTGAGCTAAGTAGGGTACATCTCTGGGGTCTTCAAGTGGGCACCTTCCATCCTCTGTGTTTCGTCGACTAGCCCACGACACCTCAAGAGGGCTCGACGGTGATTCTGGCGTCCCAGAATCACCCTCCTCCATCCCCCACTCAACTCAGCCCAGCTTACTTACCTGTACATCAGCGTTTCTTTTTTTCTATTGTGCTTGAGATCCCCAGCCAGAATCTTTCCGTCTCAACCACAGCCAGTTGCTGCTCCTCTCTGCTGCTTCAGATAAGTTCTTCACTGTGCGACGCAACTCCTGGCCATTAAATCCGACATCTCTGAGAAACCGGGTTGTAGAGTGTGCCACAAATCCTCGACAACCCACTTCCACTGGGTAAACCCAGACTCTCCATCCTCGCTGTTCCGCTTCAGTGGCTAGTTGAGCATACCGCAGTTTCTTCCTCTCATATGCCTCATCTACAGCATCCTCCCATGGCACTGTTAACTCTACCAGGTGAACAAGGCGTGCTGATCCAGACCACAAGACAATATCTGGTCGAAGGTTAGTGGTGGCAATCTCAGGTGGAAAAATAAGCCATTGACCAACATCTGCCAGCATTTTCCAGTCTCTAGCAGCTTCCAGCTGTCCTGGGCGAGGATTGGCTTCAACACCTTTTCTTGGTGGTTGCTCTCCGGGGCGGAGGAATGTTGTCTTTTGTGTGTAATGTTTTGATGGAACAGGTGCCAACTTATTGGTCATGTTACGCTTGTCTTCCAATGCTAAGGCCAAACATCGCAGCACCTGGTCATGGCACCAAGTAAACTGTCCTTGGCTAAGAGCCACCTTACATCCTGTCAAAATGTGCCTTAATGTTGCAGGTGATGAACACAAAGGACATGAGGGATCCTCTCCTACCCACAGGTTTAGGTTCTGTGGTGATGGGAGAACATCATATGTTGACCTTATAAGGAAACTGATCCTGCTCTGTTCCATTGACCATAGGTCTTGCCAGCCAATCTTGCGTTGTTCCACACTCTCCCATCTCATCCAAATGGCCTTTATACACCTCGCCCTCTCCTCCTGCTTTTGCACCTCGTTGACTACCGGCTTCCTCCGTTGAGCTGGGGCTGCCTTGTGCCATGTAGGAGGAGCTGAACTGAGACCAAGACCCCCTCTTCCAACTTGCCCCATGATATCACCAATTCGAAGGGCAGCCTTTGCATCCTCCACAGCTTTCTTTGCCGCCCACTTTTTTCCAAAGTTGCCTTCTTCCTGAAGGCAACTTTGGATGCCAGGGAGTTCTGGCTCTCCGAACATCCTGAACCAGAGCCAGAGCTGCTGCTGCCGGAGACAGAGAGGGAGGAGCTGCTGTCTCCAGTGCCAGAGGGGGAGGAGGTGCTGCCGTCTCCAGAGTCAGAGGGGGAGGAGCCGCTGCCGTCTCCAGAGTCAGAGGGGGAGGAGCTCTTGCCGGCTCCAGAGTCAGAGGGGGAGGAGCCGCTGCCGTCTCCAGGGTCAGAGGGGGAGGAGCCGCTGCCATCTCCAGAGTCAGAGGGGGAGGAGCCGCTGCCGTCTCCAGAGTCAGAGGGGGAGGAGCCGCTGCCGTCTCCAGAGTCAGAGGGGGAGGAGCCGCTGCCGTCTCCAGAGTCAGAGGGGGAGGAGCTGCTGCCGTCTCCAGAGTCAGAGGGGGAGGAGCCGCTGCCGTCTCCAGAGTCAGAGGGGGAGGAGCCGCTGCCGTCTCCAGAGTCAGAGGGGGAGGAGCCGCTGCCGTCTCCAGAGTCAGAGGGGGAGGAGCCGCTGTCGTCTCCAGAGCCAGAGGGGGAGGAGCCGCTGCGTCTCCAGAGTCAGAGGGGGAGGAGCTGCTGTCGTCTCCAGAGCCAGAGGGGAGGAGCCACTGCCGTCTCCAGTGTCGGGGGGGGGGAGCCTCTGCCGTCTCCAGAGCCAGGGGGTGACTTTGTTCCCGGTTGCAGCACTACCAGACACAACAAGATAAGCCGTTTTATAAAACTATGTTTTCAGTCTTGACTTAAAAACTGTAACAGTTCCAGCTTCCCTGATGAAAGAAGGGAGTGCATTCCATAATTTGAAGGGTTCTGCATGAAAAAGCCCTTCCTCCCGTGTTGCTTTTGTTGACCTGTAGGAATAACCAGCAGCCCCGCATCCTGTGATCTCAGAGTGCAGTTCAAATACGGGGTCAGTAACTCCTGCAAATAACTAGGTGCTAATCCATTCAGGGCTTTATAGGTTAACAGCAACATGTTAAAATGTATTCTATACTGCACAGGGAGCCAGTGTAAGGAGGCTAAAACAGGGGTAATATTCCTGGTTTTAGTCAGAATTCTAGTGGTGGTATTCTGAACGAGTTGTAAGCGAGACACCACATCTTTTGGGATACCAGAGAGAAGTGCATTACAGTAATCAATTCTAGATAAAACAAAGGCATGCATTAGTCTCTCGACATCAGATACAGAAATAATTGGTCTAAGTTTGGCTATATTTCTCAAATGGTAAAAAGATTTGTAACAAGTTTTGTAATATGAGTCTCAAATGATAGATTCACATTTTTTTAGTTGGTTCTGAGAGCCCACTACCATAACCTCTGTTTTATCTTAATTTAGCATTACATAATTCTGAGACATCCAACACTTGATGTCTGCAAGACAAGCATCAAGTAACTCCCCAGCAGAAGTATTTCCTGGCTTTAGGGATATAGCTGGGTATCATCTGCATAGCAATGGAATTTCACTCCGTGTCTGCAGATAATATCACCTAACGGTAGCATACATAATGAAAATAACAAAGGACCTGGAATAGAGCCCTGTGAAACACCACAGACAACTTCAGACCTTTCAGATTTTGCCTCCGCAATAGAGACAAACTGAAATCTATCGGAAAGATAAGATTTGAGCCAGGATAGGACAAGGCCAGACATCTAAGAATGGTAGGTTGGAGACTGGCCTATAGTTATTGAGGACTTTAGGGTCCAAATTTTGTTTCTTAAGCATAGGCTTTACCATGGCTACCTTAAGTGCTGAGGGAACGATACCGGAGGAAAGTGAACCATTTATAATTTTTTTAATGTGGGTATTAATAGCACCAGAAACTTGTTTTAAATGTTTTGTAGGAATAGGATCAAGAGAGCATGTGGTAGCTCTCATATGCTGCCAGTTCTTGTAAATTAATCAAAGAAAAAGCCTCCATAGTATCCATAGTATCCTTGGTCATATTGCGCTAGAATCCTCCTTAATAGAAGGTGTTTTCTGGTGTCCAATATATATTTTTTTAAGTTTAAAAAGTAATTGCAGCTGAGAGAGGAGCCAATGTCAAGGGAGGGACAATGGGGGGGGGGGTAATTAATTTGTCTAGGGTAGCAAAAAGAAATCTAGGATTATTTTAATTTGTTTCAATTAAATTAGAATAATATGATGATCGAGCCAACGCCAGAGCCTTCCTATATTTAACCAGGTGGCCCTTCCATGCGATGTAATGAACATCCAGTTTAGATTCCCTCCATCTCCATTCTAGTTTACGACCCTCATATTTCATCTTACAAGTTGTATCATTAAACCACGGTGAGCTTTTTTTAAAAGACACTCATGAGTTTTGATTGGCGCTACAGTATCTAAGATACCAGTCAAGGTGGTGTTGTAGGTATGAACCAGCTCATCTACTGATAAGGACTCAGAGAGTGGTAATGAGCTCAATACATCAGAAAGCTTAACAGCAGTTGAAGAATTAATTACCTGGGATTTAAATGTGCGGTCCACAGTCTTTGTAGATACTGGCAGGTTAACCTCGAAAACAATGGCAAGATGATCAGAAATAGTGAGATCTATCGATATGACATTTCTAGCAGCTAAATCACAAGAAATTACGAGATCTAAAGTATGGCCACAGTGATGCGTAGAACATTTGACATGCAGGAAAAAATCTAAGGAATCCAGTCGCCTCAAAAATTCCAAGGAGTTAGAATCAGAATCAATGTCCACATGAAAGTTAAAATCACCCAATAAAAGAATCCTGTCATACTTGAGTGTCAATATAGATAGCAGATCACCAACATAATGGGTTTCACTTAGGTGGACGATAAATAATTATAATATGAACAGGCAATGGGCTATTTAATGTTAAGGTTAACACTTTAAAATATGAATAACTTCAACAATTTCCTGCTTGATTCTAAGTTCACTATGGAAGACAGTAGCAAGTCCACCTCCCCGCCCAGTAGAGCGAGCTCTGGAAAGAAGAATCGTTAGGTGGAGAAGCCTCAATCAGGGAAACATTGTCATTCGGTCCAAGCCAGGTTTCAGTTAAAGAGAGAATATCAATGTTGTAATCCTGAATAAAATCATTAATTAAGAGAGCCTTATTAGACAAAGATCTGACATTAAATAAACCTAGATGTAGATAGGTCCAATCCAGAGCATGTGATTGAGCAGGGAGAATAGGAATTTGATTGCTGTAGCACACACCGCTGTGATTACTCAGCAGGTAGTGGGGATGGCAGAATACTTCAACCTCAATTGTAAATACCTCTTTAGATTCCCTCCCCACCCCAGCACCTAGTTTATTTTCTATAGTACACAGATTATTATTTATCCTGAAGCTACATTGATTGTCTCTACCTTTGAACTATGACTTGCCCCATTTCTATCCCCTCCCACCCTCCTTACTCGTTTTAATGACTGGACAGGTGGTTTTCAATGTTGGCTGCTAGTATGCCTGCCACGACGGTTCAAATGCAACCCATCTTTCCTGTAACAGTTTGGCCGATTTGTCATTAAGCCAATATTTTCCTGAGCACACCATACTGAAAGCTACTTATTTATTGCCAAAATCCTACCTACAACTATGTATTTACCTGAGAAAATTACCCTGCAGTTTTTTCTTCAGTTTACAATACAACTGTTTGAATTTATTCTTTAAAACTTCAGTCTGTTTGTCACGTAAATCATGAATCCCTACGTGTACCAGCACAACTGAAGTTCTTTTAGAGCCTCCCAAGAGTAAATCAACTCTTTACTCAATATCGAGAACTTTTGCTCCTGGAAGACAGACAAGGGACCTGTTTATCTGGTCTTTCCTACAAAAAGTGCTGTCAACAAAGTGCAATATAGAATCCCCTACAACTGTAACTCACTTCTCAGTATTACCAGGCTGATCCAAAGCATTTTCACAACACTGCTCATCGCAGAATAAATCACTTCCGGTGTTGCTCAAAGCTATAAATCTGGTACATAATGTCATTTGTTCTGATGATCTATTTTCTGTCGGCTTTATTATTATTATTATTAGTTTATTTAGCAGACGCCTTTATCCAAGGCGACTTACATCGACTAGGGTGTGTGAACTATGCATCAGCTGCAGAGTCACTTACAACTACGTCTCACCCGAAAGACGGAGCACAAGGAGGTGAAGTGACTTGCTCAGGGTCACACAATGAGTCAGTGACAGGTGGGATTTGAACCGGGGACCTCCTGGTTACAAGCCCTTTTCTTTAACCACTGGACCACACAGCATTTCTGTGTTATATGTTGCATGTTGCATGTGTTAATGTTGGTGTATAGCGATTGGTACACGGGATATAAGCGGGTCTGTGTTTCACGTGTGTTTAAAATTGTATAATTGTAGTTAGGCACGAGGTTGCACTTAATTAATTCACGTGCTGGGATTCAAGTAAATAATTAATTAGTAATTGAATCCCAGCACAACAGTATATATAGATGCACGATTCACTCACTCGGGTTGGGTGTTCGTGAGTGGAGAACGGGTGTGGAGAAGGAGAGAATATTAATATAATAAGAATAAGAAGAAGTGTTTTTACTCACCGTGTTTGTTTGTCTCCGTGCACCGTTTGTTAAGTGTTAGTTCGTTTTGTTTGTCTGTTTATTTTGGCGTAAGTGCCGTGTGCTGTTTTTGTGTTCTTTTATTTTGTTTATTAAATGCTGAGCACAACCAAGTGCTCAGCTTCACCAAAACCTCACTGTCTGTTGTGTGTTACTTCCTGTTTCTGGTCTGACGTCACCCACTGTCGGCCGCCTTTGTGACACGTGGTGTCAGAACTGGGATCACAGCCTCCAAGACTCAGGCCAGGAGGAGTACTGTTTGTTTAAAATAAATAAAATAAAAAAAAAGATGGGAAAGAACGGCAGAAGGCAGCAGCCACAACACCAGCCGGAGGAACAGCAGCCCGGTGTTACTGCTGCGCTGAGCCTGGGCATTCCAGCACCAACTGCCCCTGGTACCCCCTCGGACAGCTACCCCAACTATGCCCCATCTGCGGAGGTGAGCACTATGTGGCCCGCTGCCCTGTCCATCAGGAGAGGGAGGAGCAGGGTCGCCTCAGTCTACACCACCAGCAGGGGAGGTAGACTGCTGCTCCCGCCGCCCCAACAACAACTGCAACAGCGGCCAGAGGAGCCAGAGAACCTGTTCCCCTGGTGCACCTGGTGCGGGAGGTGGATCACCGCTGGAGGGACTGCTCCGAGGTGCCACCGAGCTGGTGCGGGCGATGTGAGGAAGGGGACACGACTGGTCGGGATGCCCCTATGCCAGCTCGCCAGTGCCCAGACTGGGGAGCACAAGCTTCCAATACCGGGAGAGGAGCCATTGCTGGGTTCGCCTTCCGAGCTAGAGGGAGCGCCGCACCAATCCCCTGCAATAGGGGTGGAACCGCCCAGGAGAGGAAGGTAGGGAGGAGTAGGAAGAGGAGGAAAGGAAAGCTGCAACAGCAACAACAGCAGGAGGAGGTCGGGGATGATGGCTGGGAGGTTTTTTTAAAGAACCTCGCGGCAGAGGTATGCCCTGGCTGTGGGGCTTATGGGCACACGTTAGCCATATGCCCCACGCAGTATGAAGAGGAGGAACTAGCGCCCAGACGGGGGGACCGCGAGCGTCCAGCGCCCAGACGGGGGGACCGCGGGAATCCAAAGCCTGAGCGGCAGCTGTTCCCACCTTCACCAGCAGAGCAAGAATGCCTGCTGTCCCCACTTCCACCAGCAGAGGGAGAATACCTGCTGTCCCCACTTCCACCAGCAGAGGATGAATGCCTGCTGGTATCACTTCCCCACCATCACGAGGAGAGGAGCCGGAGCTGCCTCTGCCTCCACCATCACCACCAGCAGAGGAAGAATGCCTGCTGGTAACACTTCCCCACCAGCAGAGGATGAATGCCTGCTGGTATCACTTCCCCACCATCACAAGGAGAAGAGCAGCAGGAGCTGCCTCTGCCTCCGCCACCTCCACAGCCCAAGCGGGAGGAGCCTGAGCGCCTACAGCCCAAGCGGAAGGAGCCCGAGCGCCTACAGCCCGAGCGGGAGGAGCCCGAGCGCCCACAGCCCGAGCGGGAGGAGCCCGAACATCCCACGCCTGAGTGGGAGGAGCCCGAACGTCCACAGCCCAAAAGGGAGGAGTCGGTGCATCCACAGCCCACAAGGGAGGAGTCGGTGCGCCCACAGCCCAAAAGGGAGGAGTCGGTGCGCCCACAGCCCAAAAGGGAGGAGTCGGTGCGCCCACAGCCCAAAGAGAGGGAAGTCGGGCTTCCACAGCCCTAGGACCCAAGCTGCCAGCAGAGGGAGAATGCCTGCTGGTTCCACCTCCACCAGCAGAGGAAGAATGCCTGCTGTCCCCATGTCCACCAGCAGAGGGAAAATGCCTGCTGTCCCCATCTCCACCAGCAGAGGAAGAATGCCTGCTGGTTTCCCCTTCAGAGGCAGAGCCGCACCAGTCCCCTGCAAGAAAGACAGAGCTGCACCAGTCCCCTGCAAGAGAGGCAGAGCTGCACCAGTCCCCTGCAAGAGAGGCAGAGCAGCACCAATCCCCGCAAAAGGGGAGACTACACGCTGCTCCCACCTCCGCCGCCAGGAGACTACACGCTGCTCCCACCTCCATCGCCAGGAGACTACACGCTGCTCCCACCTTCGCCGCCAGGAGACTACTCGCTGCTCCCACCTCCACCGCCAGGAGCAGAGCAGCAGGAGCTGTCTCTGTCTCCATCACCATCAGGGGAGAGGAGCAGGAGCTGCCTCTCCCTTCACCAGAAGGACCAGGACTAGATGCTTGCGGTCCTCAGCAGCCCTTGCATAGGCTGCTGAGGGAGGCACGGGAAGAACAGCCCGGCCGCAGAGGCCGAGAAGAGGGCCAACACCCGCACCCCAGCTTGTCCTGACTGCCTGTCTCGCTTCGCCCAAGGATGCCTGCCTCGCCGCCCAAGGATGCCTGCCTCGCCGCCCAAGGATGCCTGCCTCGCCGCCCAAGGATGCCTGCCTCGCCGCCCAAGGATGCCTGCCACGCCGCCCAAGGATGCCTGTCTGGCATCGCCTGGGGCTGCCTGTCGCGCCGCATCGCCTGGGGTTGCCAGCCGCCCGCATCGCCTGGGGTTGCCAGCCACCCGCATCGCCTGGGGTTGCCAGCCGCCCGCATCGCCTGGGGTTGCCAGCCGCCCGCGATCGCCTGGGGTTGCCAGCCGCTCCGCATCGCAGCAGGAGGTACTGTGGCTGGAACCCCACCAAGGGGAGCTGCCAGCCACGAAGAATGTGGGGAGGTCAGGAGACCTGCTCCCACTGCAGCAGTTTCGCTGCCGGAGATCGTGGGGAGGTCAGGAGACCTGCGCCCACTGCAGCAGTTTCGCTGCCGGAGATCGTGGGGAGGTCAGGAGACCTGCGCCCACTGCAGCAGTTTCGCTGCCGGAGATCGTGGGGGAGGTCAGGAGACCTGCTCCCACTGCAGCAGTTTCGCTGCCGGAGATCGTGGGGGAGGTCAGGAGACTTGCGCCCACTGCAGCACTTTCGCTGCCGGAAGTACTGTGGCCGGAGCCCCCGCAAGGGGAGCTGCCGGCTTTGAAGAAGGGGGAGGAGGTCCGGAGACAATCAACCCCAGCAGCAGTTTCGCTGCCGGAGAAGGGGGGAGGTCAGGAGACCACCCAAGCAGCCTTTCCGCTGCCAGGACTGCCCCGGCTGAAGGAGTCAGTCTGGGGGCTGTCAGCACGCCTGCTGACAGCATGGCCAGTAGCAGCCTGGCTACTGGCAACATTGCCAGCCATGGGCCCACTGAAGCCTCCCTTCCCAGCCCGAGACTTTGTCCTGGACTGCTGGGTTTTAAGGGGAGGTGGCCGTTGAGGCCATGTGTGCTGCGCACAAGGGGGTATATGTGGCAATGTGCCCCGCCCCTGTGTGCATTTCTGTGTTATATGTTGCATGTTGCATGTGTTAATGTTGGTGTATAGCGATTGGTACACGGGATATAAGCGGGTCTGTGTTTCACGTGTGTTTAAAATTGTATAATTGTAGTTAGGCACGAGGTTGCACTTAATTAATTCACGTGCTGGGATTCAAGTAAATAATTAATTAGTAATTGAATCCCAGCACAACAGTATATATAGATGCACGATTCACTCACTCGGGGTTGGGTGTTCGTGAGTGGAGAACGGGTGTGGAGAAGGAGAGAATATTAATATAATAAGAATAAGAAGAAGTGTTTTTTACTCACCGTGTTTGTTTGTCTCCGTGCACCGCTTGTTAAGTGTTAGTTCGTTTTGTTTGTCTGTTTATTTTGGCGTAAGTGCCGTGTGCTGTTTTTGTGTTCTTTTATTTTGTTTATTAAATGCTGAGCACAACCAAGTGCTCAGCTTCACCAAAACCTCACTGTCTGTTGTGTGTTACTTCCTGTTTCTGGTCTGACGTCACCCACTGTCGGCCGTCTTTGTGACACTCCTATACTCTCCTATACTCTCCTTCCAGCTCTCTTACCTCTAACAGGAACCCAGTTCTCTTATAACTGCTGTTTCTTCACTCTTCTTGGTGGTGGCAATCCTGAAGCATCCAGTTCTGAATCCAAGACCAGCCATGAATTGTTCAAACACTTGTCAAAGGTTTTATCAATGAATTTCTCATGTAGACTTAAGTGTAACAACCTGATGTTCAAGTTCTACAATTCGAGTTTCCAGGACAACAATGATTTGCCATTGTTGACAGCTGTAGTTATCATGATAGTCCTCAGAGTTTACAACAGTGAACATTCCACAGCTAACACGCCTCATTGCACATTTAGAAGGATCCATACTAATCACAGACATAAAACTAAATGAAATACGTGAATGACAGTCAACACCAACTGTTTCTCCATACTGTAAGTGCAAAAGAATGGATGGGCCTCCTGATGCAATGCATCTTCCTGCTGCTGGGTTAAAGCTGGGCCTCAGTTGCAAATGCAGACTGGACCTCCTGGTGCAGGTGGTTGCCTTGGGATGGCCGATAGGTGTTGCACATGAGAGGGAGGATGTGTGGCAGAGCAGAGGTTTTGCACGTGTGCATGTGTGTGTTTTTGTGGTTGGCAGCCATCTTGGCTCAGGTGTAGAGGAAAGGCTAGGGGCCGAGATAGCCACCTTTGCACAG
The DNA here is from genome assembly GCA_030684275.1 of Acipenser oxyrinchus oxyrinchus. Taxonomy (NCBI): domain Eukaryota; kingdom Metazoa; phylum Chordata; class Actinopteri; order Acipenseriformes; family Acipenseridae; genus Acipenser; species Acipenser oxyrinchus. The sequence goes on along the minus strand of CM060284.1, from coordinate 4,817,701 downwards.
CCACCCACTGTACACTGGTTTGGGGAAATGTTTAATTGTCTAATTGTCTAATTGACAAAGTGTGTTATAACGGTTTTGTTAAAAAAAAGTGCGGAATGTGGCCAGCGGGTAATTGATTAATTGGCAATTAACCCCTGGCCACATAGTATACAAGAACAAAAGAACAAGGCTTGGCTCCATCCTACCTGAGTGACTTACTGGTGCCACATGTTCCATCGCGGCCGCTCCGATCCCAGGATGCTGTTTATCTAACCATTCCAAACATTTTAACAAGAAACACACGTGGTAGAGCATTCGGCTATGTGGCCCCTAAGCTATGGAACGAATTGTCGTTTCCTGTTAGGAAATCTCCTACTGTGGCTGAAAACTAGACTGAAGGCACATTTGCATATTTATCAAATTGACTTTATTTATTGTCTTTTATATTCTATGTTTTTTTAAAATTCTTTATACTGGTTTTTATTTTTATTGTATTGTATTTTTTGCATTTAGCTGTACAAAAATGATTTATTTTATTGTATTTACTGCATTTTCTCATCTGCCTTTTTATTGTAATCTTTGATGTTCTGCATATGTTAAAACGCTGTGGCAACTTATTGTGAAAGGCGTTATAAAAAAAAAGTTTGTTTGGTGAGTGTGTAGGAGCGTGCAGCAGAGTAGAGAGAAAGAAAGAAAGAAAGAAAGAACGAAAGAAAGGAATGCAGAGAGCAGCAGGTTGTGCTCTCTGTAACTGTACACCGAGACACCCGCAGCTTGGGTGTATTTTGGAGTGTTTTGTTTAAAGGATTTATTTTGTTCCTGTGTTTTGTTTATTTGCTAAATAATAAAAGTGCGCGAGAGCGCTAAACTGCACTTTCAGTGTCTGAGTCTACTAATTCAAGGGCTCAGACCAGCCTTGACCGGGGGGCAATACCACACAGCTGTATTGGTCCAGAGATGAATATAAGAAATAATGTTAAAGCAAAGTTGATACGGCTTATTTATTTCATGTGGTAAAGCTGTTCTGTGGTACAAATCTACATTTGAGTAAGGTAAAAGTATAAGAAACTAAATCAATTAGATGAACGTTTCAGCTCGTGCCTTCTTTAGCAGACACTTGTCTGACTTATGGTTTAATCTGGATCAAGTCGATTGTGATTATGGAAGTTATTGACTGCAAAATGAAGCAAAGTGAAGAGTCTGAAGCTACTTTACAAATTTTAATCTGAAACACACCTTCCCCCTTTTCCCAGGTGCGTTCTCCTTCCACATGGATGACGTCATCCGAATCGTGGAGGACCTGGAGCGTTTGAAACCGGAGCTGGAGATCCTCGATGCTGTGGAGCTCCTACGCTCAGCGGGACACTACGACAGCGCGTACCTTCGACTCCTGCTGGGAGACGGGATGAGGGGCGACCACAAGCCTGCGCCTTCAGAGCTGAGCCAGGATCAAACACACTTCATCAGCAGCCTCCTTAACCACAAGGTCTCGGGGGCCAGGGAGGAAGGGGTGGTCTTGACTCCAGATGGCACTTCGGTGGCTGTCGCCCCTCTTCTCATTGGCATAGAGGCCGGGCTGAAACGGAAGAGGATCGCCCTTGAAAAAGTAGATGTCCTGTACGCAGCGTCCCTGGCAAAACATTTAGCCTTGTCCTTCGTCGGTCACCACAGGAGGCAGAACAGTGAGCGTCTGGGGCCAGATGGCTGCTGGGATGACGTGAAGACGCCCCGGGTTTTTACCCTGATGGGGGACCCTTCTCCGGTCACCGATGCGCTTATTAATGGAGAGCTGGATGGCGTGATTTTGGGGGACCAGCTTTCGAAAGAGGGCAAGAAGCCCCCCGTACTGAGCACCCTGTTGAAGAGGTATTATCAGTACGGGGCTGAGGAAGCAGCAGGAAGCTCTCCCGGACTGCAGAGTCGTTTTAGACGAAGGAATTTCGCAGCACTGGTCAGTATGCCGGTCCTGCAGAAGCAGACAGTGAAGTCCTTTATTTTGTACCGGGAACTCAGCAGCCTGCTGCCCCTGAAAGACATTGAGGGGATCGTAAGAGAAGGGCTGCAGGATTTCCAGAAGAGGTACCTTGGTAAGTCAAGACGGCTCCTTATCATGGTTTTCCACACATTCACTTAGCCTCAGTTATAACCCCTTCTCTAATGATTTCTTAATTACATTTTATTTTAATTTTGTGAACTCCATGGAGTTCGAGAAGTTGACCTGCCAAAACTTTGACAAAAGAGATTATAAAATAGATATTAACATGCCACAATCATGCACGCAGTGACTGAAAGGAATAATATTTATACACCAGGTTTTCACAATGCCCTGCCTTGCTTCCAAGCGCTTCCCTAAACTTCATTACTCTGCCTAACATTCACCATCATTCACTTATCTATCACCACACGCAGAGCTCCAGACCTGCAGTCTTTACACCTTAACAACTACATCTCCCAGAATGCAATGTCTTTAGTTACAAGGAAACCGTAAAGAAGAAAAACCAAACCAACACACATTATCCAATAGCCCTGTTGTCTTTGCAGCCAATCACAGGAAGAATAAGAAAACTTCAAAGCTACACAGATTGAAGCATAAACACCCCAGTCTAGCTACAAATCCACCTGGAACAATCGTCAGAGGCAACCACTAAAAAAAGGTGCCTGTCATATTAAACAAACTGTTTTATAACTAATTAATGCATTTCCTTATTTTATTTATCTGTACGGCTTTATATTGAAGTTTTAACATGTTCACTGAGTTTAAGAATTTAATGTTAAAACATAAGTAACGTAATTAAATTTGCAGAGTCATAAGAACATAAGAAAGTTTACAAATGAGAGGCCATTCAGCCCATCTTGCTTGTTTGGTCGTTAGTAGCTTATTGATCCCAGAATCTCATCAAGCAGCTTCTTGAAGGATCCCAGGGTGTCAGCTCCAACAACATTACTGAGGAATTGGTTCCAGACCCTCACAATTCTCAGTGTAAAAAAAGTGCCCCCTATTTTCTGTTCTGAATGCCCCTTTATCTAATCTCCATTTGTGACCTCTGGTCCTCGTTTCTTTTTTCTGGTCGAAAAAGTCCCCTGGGTCGACATTGTCTATACCTTTTAGGATTTTGAATGCTTAAATCAGATCATCGCGTTGTCTTCTTTGTTCAAGACTGAATAGATTCAATTCTTTTAGCCTGTCTGCATACGACATGCCTTTTAAACCCGGGAGAATTCTGGTCGCTCTTCTTTGCACTCTCTCTAGAGCAGCAATATCATTTTTGTAACGAAGTGACCAGAACTGAACACAATATTCTAGATGCGTTGAGCCGATAGAGCCTTGTAGAACACATGCGAGGCTGGTACAGTCGTTCAAAGTAACATTGCAGTTCAAATGGAAGGCTTTTTTTTTAATGCCTACCGCATTACCATTAAAGATTGTACAGTATTTATCGAGATTACTCATGACTTCAAGGTAATGTTGCATTTTACCCCCTGAAAATACATTTTACTCTCTCAGTGTTCAAATTAGAGGGTAAGTTACTCCCAGACCCAAAACCTTATCTGGAGCTCTGACCACACGTTTACCACTGTATTTTTGCATTTTACTGTCATTTTCCCATATACTATGAATTTATACTATGAATTTACCATAGTTTACTCTGCCATGTTTATTAAAGCACTTTACCATACCTTGCTATTCTTTACAATGACCCCCTATGCTTTACCATGCTCTCACTGTGATTTTTATTACACTTTGCTATGCTTTTACTATAATAAACTTTTATAAGGGTTACTATTACTATCCAATAGCTTAGTTCTGCATACAAGACCGCGCACCTATCTTGTAAAAGTGCACTCCCATTACATAAGCGCTTGCTCCTACTTGCACGACTATGCGGTAGAAATGTTTGTAAACTCATAGCAAAGCACGAATTCATGCAACACACACACAAACAGGGAAGCCACGAGTATCAGGAAAATGCAGATAATACACAGAGAGATATCTCTTGAACCTTGCAGACTGCCCCCCGGTGATCCCGCGATGTATGTGGGGTGCTCAGCAGTACCGGGGTACCCCCACAAACCTGACGCTGCCCCTGAGCTTCCTGTTCATCCACCACACCTACCAGCCAGCCCAGCCCTGCCAAAGCTTCAGCCAGTGCGCTGCCGACATGAGGAGCATGCAGCGCTTCCACCAGGAGGACCGCGGCTGGGACGACATCGGATACAGGTCAGCAACCACCAGGGGGAGCCGTAGGGAGAGCGTTTTTGTTGGTTCAGGTCTTCACTTTCATTTGTGATACATAGAGAATGTGGTACAGGGTGTTGTACAATTGTGGAGCGGTAGTGCCACAGCCCAGATGGCATTTGCAGGGAGAGAGAGACTCAGACACAGAAAAATGCAACTTTAATGCGCTCTTTATTACAAAAACTAACACAGACAAAACACTAAACAAGCCACACTTAACAAAGTAAACAGCACAAGGGCCAAAACAAAAGGGTCTACAAAAACTCACGCACACAGGACGCAACAACACAGCACGGTAACGCCAAACACGGACCTCCACCTCTATCACCAGCATTAATTCTCTATTACCCCCCGTGACCACCTATTTTATACACATGTTATTCAATTTTCGGCTCTAATCACATTCCCACGTGTTTTGACAGGGAGAAATTTAACCCCCTCCTTGCCAACCCAATATTCCACACACACTCTCAACTCAGCAGGGCTTAACGATGCAAACTGATATCCACTCCATAGAGGTCATCGCAGCTACCTATACATACTAGTCAGCTAGTTTTAAACGGTTACAGGATAGGTGAGCAATACCTACCTGAGCCGGGAGCCATTCTCACAGGTCAGGATAGCTGTGCAATACCTACCTGAACCGGGAGTCATTCTCACAGGTCAGGATAGGTGTGCAATACCTACCTGAACCGGGAGCCATTCTCATAGGTCAGGATAGGTGTGCAATACCTACCTGAACCGGGAGCCATTCTCACAGGTCAGGGCAGGTGCGCAATGCCTACCTGAGCCGGGAGCCATTCTCACAGGTCAGGACAGGTGCGCAATGCCTACCTGAGCCGGGAGCCATTCTCACAGGTCAGGATTTGGAGGATGCCTTCTCAGTCCAGAATGAGTCCTATTAACCCTTCTTCACTACTTGCAAATATTAGTTTTAGTTGTTGCTCGGTAAATGTGACAGTTTTCTACCTGCAGCTTTGTTGCGGGTTCTGACGGCTACCTGTACGAGGGTCGCGGGTGGGAGTGGCAAGGTGCCCACACCAGAGGGCACAACTCCAAAGGCTACGGCGTGAGCTTCATCGGCGACTTCACCTCTGTCCTCCCGGACGCCTCAGCGCTCGCCCTCGTCAGGGATAGCTTCACTAAGTGCGCGGTGCAGGGGGCGCGCCTCGTCCCCAGCTTCACCGTGCACGGGCACCGGCAGGTCGTGAACACCTCCAGCCCCGGGGACGCGCTCTACTCCGAGATAACAACGTGGAAGCAGTTCAAGGTACGAGCTTCCAGAATACCTGAAACTATACATTTAGTGTGTCCAATTATTATTTTCCCTCCCAATGTTCTCCCAATTTGGAATGCCCAATCACCTTCCCCTCACTGCAGAAATTCCCCACATGGCTCAGGAGAACTGAAGGTTCAGTGGGCATCCTCCGATCCCACGACTGAGCCAGCTTCCTTTTCAACTCAGGAACTCGAGAGCGGATGTCAGCGAGCTACTGACCTCTGGAGGACAAAGGCCAGCCCTGAGAGTGTCCTCCTTTCAGCTCACTGGGTGCCTGGCCAGCAGGGTTCGCTGTAGCGCGATGAGGAGAAACAGTCCCCGAAGGTTTTGCCTCCCTGATCCACGGGAGCGCCAGAGCTAATGAGATTCTCCCTTCGGAGTCTCCAGTGAAGACCGGCCTACTTCATCCACTTAAATTACTTTAAGTGCCTCTTGTAATTTAGTTGCAAACATGGTGAACAAACATACCATAGTTCCCTGTCTTTTCATATTTGGAGTTTAATGACATAGGCTTAAAAAGTGATTATTTGTGATATTTTAAAGAATTGCATTAGGGATGTGGAACCAGTACTGCTGTCCATAATGCTACTGAAAATATTGCATTGCACTGTGTTAAACAAAGTACTGCACTTCTGCACTAAATTGCAACATGTGCACAACTCTGTGTGTGTCTTAAATTCCTGTTTAACTCTTTTTCTGTATTTTATTTTACAGGACGTCCAAGCACCTGGAAGAAAGCCCTTTGAATTAGAAAAACAGAATAAAAGTTCAGTCAAATAATATATATATATTTTTAAAGCAGATTAATGCAAGCAGCTGTGTATTACATTTATTAAATGCACTTGTTTCATTTGAATGATAACGATAGTGAAACACAAATACCAACAGAATATACAGTGTAAAATAAAGGCTATATTAACTTGTAAAAGGTTCTCAATTGTAAAAGGTTCTAACACATTAAGTACTAAATTAATTTTTCTTTGACAAAATAAGAACACAAGCTGTATTTATGTAATTTGATACATATAAAGTATGAAGCGACTTTACAAACTACATGTAAAACACACCTTACCCCTTTTCCCAGGTGCGTTCTCCTTCCACATGGATGACGTAATCCGAATCGTGGAGGACCTGGAGCGTTTGAACCCAGAGCTGGAGATCCTCGATGCTGTGGAGCTCCTACGCTCAGCGGGACACTACGACAGCGCGTACCTTCGACACCTGCTGGGAGACGGGACGAGGAGCGACCGCAAGCCTGCGCCTTCAGAGCTGAGCCAGGATCAAACACACTTCATCAGCAGCCTTCTTAACCACAAGGTCTCGGGGGCCAGGGAGGGAGGGGTGGTCTTGACTCCAGATGGCACTTCGGTGGCTGTCGCCCCTCTTCTCGTTGGCATAGAGGCCGGGCTGAAACGGAAGATGCTTGCCCTTGAAAGCGTAGACGTCCTGTACGCAGCGTCCCTGGCGAAACATTTAGCCTTGTCCTTCGTCGGTCACCACAGGAGGCAGAACAGCGAGCGTCTGGGGCCGGACGGCTGCTGGGATGACGTGAAGACGCCCCGGGTTTTTACCCTGATGGGGGACCCTTCTCCAGCCACCGACGCGCTTATTAACGGAGCGCTGGATGGCGTGATTTTGGGGGACCAGCTTTCGAAAGAGGGCAAGCCCCCCGTACTGAGCGCCCTGCTGAAGAGGTATTATCAGTACAGGGTTGAGGCGGCAGTAGGAAGCTCTCCCGGACTGCAGAGTCGTTTTAGACGAAGGAATTTCGCAGCGCTGGTCAGTATGCCGGTCCTACAGGAGCAGACAGTGAAGTCCCTTATTCTGTACCAGGAGCTCAGCAGCCTGCCACCCCTTAAAGACATTGGGGGGATCGTGAGAGAAGGGCTGCAGGATTTCCAGCAGAGGTTCCTTGGTAAGTGAAGACGGCTCCTTATCATGGTTTTCCACACATTCACTTAAGGCTGTGACAAGTGAAAATAGGATTGAATCCTATTTTTTTACGATTTCTTCATGCAAAAACTAGGGAATTGAGCAATTCCAGAACAGTTTCAAAATGACAGAGGAAAAAAGAATCTTTGTCGTTGAAAAAGCTTTATGACAAAGATCATCACAATTATAAAAATACAGAGATGAAAGACAATAGGTGGGAGTCCATTTCGAAGGAACTGGATAAGCCTGGTGTGTGTGATTTATTGCCATATATGATGAAATACCATCAGAGAAGACACTCATAAATTCCACATCATGTTAACGAATATATGGAGCAGTCTTGATCACAGTTTTGTCAACAGCAACATTGAATAGTTTTATAATTCTCGCAGTTTTCAAGTCTGTCGCATCGCGTCTGTGTTGCTTCATGTGTGTCTGGTCATGTTGATGCAAAAGTAAAGGTCTCCACACACTGGACGCAATACGATTTGTCCTGCGATAAAATGGTTCTTTCGCTGCGACACTACCTTCAGACCAGTGGTGACAGGCGCGCGTGATGTGATAGGCAACTCTCCTCTGATTGTATAATCAGCTAGGATAAAATCACACATATGATAGTCCTGTTATACAGCTCATAAAAAATACATTATAGCTTTTCAGAATACTTATTTCAGTAAAGGTAAATGAATCCTGCACACCAGCTATATCCAGTTCACTGGAAATGGACGGCCATTCTCATTCTCGTGTCAATCATTTTTGTGTGCAAGAGAAGCTGTTCCTCATTGGTCAATCCCCTATCTACCGCGCGACAAAATTGCAAAAATAGACACCAATCCTATTTTCTTCTGATCGCTTCAGTGTCTCTACAGTGTCGCCTGTTGCATCGCAGGCAGTGTGAGCTGCTCGTATCAAAAATACATGTTTTTTTTTTTTTTGTCATGATGCAGTGTGTCGTACGAAACATTCGCTTGTCGCATCGTGTCGGGTGTGTAGAGGCCTTTAGCCTCTGCTCGAAGCCCTTCACAAATTATTTTTTACTTACATATTTTGGAAATTTTGTGAACTCTATGATAGAGTTCGAGAAGTTGCCCTGCCAAAACTTTGAAAAAAGAGGCATGCATTATAAAATAGATAGAGATATTAACATGCCACAATCATGCACGCAGTGACTGGAGAGGATAATATTGATACACCAGGTTTTCACAATGCCCTGCCTTGCTTCCCTAAACTTTATTATTCTGCCTGACATTCACCATCATTCATTTATGTATCACCATACGTTTACCATAGTATTTTCGCACTGTATTTTTGTAGTTTTCCCATGGGTATATTTTGCATTTACCATAGTTTACCCTGGGTTGCCATGTTACCATACCTCGCTATTCTTTACAATGCTTGCCTATGCGTTACCATGCTCTCACTATGCTTTATTACACTTTGCTATGCTTTTACTATAATAAACTTTTACAAGGGTTACTATTACTATCCAATAGCTTAGTTCTGCATACAAGACCGCGCACCTATCTTGTAAAAGTGCACTCCCATTACATAAGCGCTTGCTCATACTTGCACGACCATGCCGTAGAAATCTTTGCAAACTCATAGCAAAGCACAAATTCATGCAAAACACACAACCAGGGAAGAAACGAATATCAGGAAAATGCAGATAATACACAGAGAGATATCTCTTGAACCTTGCAGACTGCCCCCCGGTGATCCCGCGATGTATGTGGGGGGCTCAGCCGTACCGGGGTACCCCCACAAACCTGACGCTACCCCTGAGCTTCCTGTACATCCACCACACTCACCAGCCAGCCCAGCCCTGCACAAGCTTCAGCCAGTGCGCTGCCGACATGAGGAGCATGCAGAGCTTCCACCAGGAGGATCGCGGCTGGCACGACATCGGATACAGGTCAGCAACCACCAGGGGGAGCCGTAGGGAGAGCGTTTGTGTTGGTTCAGGTCTTCACTTTCATTTGTGATACATAGAGAATATGGTACAGGGTGTTGTACGATACAAGCTGATATCCACTCCATAGAGCAGCTACCTATACATACTGTATATTACTCATTATTAAGGCTGCCACGTTTATATTTTTACTACCTACACTAAACTAACGGCACTGTTAGGGGGGCCTTTTCAAGAAAATAAAAACTGGTATATTAATAAAAATAAAAAAATAGCTTTCAACTGGGTATTATTACACATTATTGCTCATATACTATAGTACTAAGCAGTACATAATACACTTTTCTATTAAGATAGAAAAAAATTAGATACATAAGTATTTTGTGTGCTTCTGTGTTGGAATACAGAGCATTCGAAAAGCACGCGGCTAATTAACATAAAGCAGGATTTCATTATAATAACTTGCCAGTGAACTTTTTGGATGGGGCCCCACAGATAAAACAAATGCCAGTCTGGCAAATAGAAGTGTCTTTAAAAGAAAGACAAGAGAAATGTGAAAAACTCTGAAAGATGCACTCCCTACACTGTGTGAATGAACTCACTCACTTGGGTTCGTTGCCCCTTTAAAAATACGACCCAACACACTGGAATGGATTTTATGCGCTGGTGCGCTATTTTTAATAAACACAAAAATCAAACAAACACCAAATAAACACCTAGCTCTTTCAGAGCACTAACTCAAACTTCCAGGAACACCCTGAATACAAGTAGGACGGCTAAGCCGTTTCCCCACCAAACAATAAACCACACAGGTTTAATACAGCACTTTTTACCTCACGACTGCCAGGAAGCAGAGCACTCCTTTCTGCCTCCTTCTCCTCAGCAGCCCCTAACAGACTGGCTGCTTTCTTTAAATACCCTGCACCTGGCTCTAATTTAATAATAAGCACCAGGTGCAGGGAATGATTCATAATAAAACAATTAACAAAACTGATTAACAAAACACAAAACAATTAAACAATAAACCAACGTGCATTTTCACATGTTTTTTTTTTTTTTTTTCTTCTTCAGGGAGGCTTTAACCCCCTCCCTGCTATCTCACAACTGCTAATTGTACTCCACCTGACACCAAACAAGTTCTTGTGTAAAAAGGTTTTACATCAGTAGATGTGTTTTTAAATATTTAGGATGCATGCTATTATATATGGTACAGCTACTTATAAATACTGGTGTGCAACATTCTCACGTGCAATAATAGCAACAGAGATAAGCCCAAACTGAAATGGGTTTATACACAAGTATCCCTGTTGCTATCGTCAAAGGAAACACATATGTAAAACACATATTTGTGCAAGAAATCGGAGTATAATGCAGTTTGCAATAAAACAAACAAAAAAACATGAATTTTAGGGCATTGAGGTGGTATTATTTATTTATAGTTCCCATATTAAATATTAATGACAAATCTTGAACAATGGTAAATGTTAACAATCAAATTATATGTTATTAAAAGTTAATATCCATTGGTTATTGATAAAACACAAACAACACAGTTATTGCAAAATATACTCCCAGCCGGAATATACTAGTTAACTAGTTTTCAACAATTACAGGATAGGTGCGCAATGCCTACCTGAGCCGGGAGCCATTCTCACAGGTCAGGACAGGTGCGCAATGCCTACCTGAGCCGGGAGTCATTCTCACAGGTCAGGACAGGTGCGCAATGCCTACCTGAGCCGGGAGCCATTCTCACAGGTCAGGACAGGTGCGCAATGCCTACCTGAGCCGGGAGCCATTCTCACAGGTCAGGACAGGTGCGCAATGCCTACCTGAGCCGGGAGCCATTCTCACAGGTCAGGACAGGTGCGCAATACCTACCTGAGCCGGGAGCCATTCTCACAGGTCAGGACAGGTGCGCAATGCCTACCTGAGCCGGGAGCCATTCTCACAGGTCAGGACAGGTGCGCAATGCCTACCTGAGCCGGGAGCCATTCTCACAGGTCAGGACAGGTGCGCAATGCCTACCTGAGCCGGGAGCCATTCTCACAGGTCAGGACAGGTGCGCAATACCTACCTGAGCCGGGAGCCATTCTCACAGGTCAGGACAGGTGCACAATGCCTACCTGAACCGGGAGCCATTCTCACAGGTCAGGACAGGTGCAATGCCTACCTGAGCCGGGAGCCATTCTCACAGGTCAGGACAGGTGCGCAATGCCTACCTGAGCCGGGAGCCATTCTCACAGGTCAGGACAGGTGCGCAATGCCTACCTGAACCGGGAGCCATTCTCACAGGTCAGGACAGGTGCGCAATGCCTACCTGAGCCGGGAGCCATTCTCACAGGTCAGGACAGGTGCGCAATGCCTACCTGAGCCGGGAGCCATTCTCACAGGTCAGGACAGGTGCGCAATGCCTACCTGAGCCGGGAGCCATTCTCACAGGTCAGGACAGGTGCGCAATGCCTACCTGAACCGGGAGCCATTCTCACAGGTCAGGACAGGTGCGCAATGCCTACCTGAGCCGGGAGCCATTCTCACAGGTCAGGACAGGTGCGCAATGCCTACCTGAGCCGGGAGTCATTCTCACAGGTCAGGACAGGTGCGCAATGCCTACCTGAGCCGGAGCCATTCTCACAGGTCAGGACAGGTGCGCAATGCCTACCTGAGCCGGGAGCCATTCTCACAGGTCAGGACAGGTGCGCAATGCCTACCTGAACCGGGAGCCATTCTCACAGGTCAGGACAGGTGCGCAATGCCTACCTGAACCGGGAGCCATTCTCACAGGTCAGGACAGGTGCGCAATGCCTACCTGAACCGGGAGCCATTCTCACAGGTCAGGACAGGTGCGCAATGCCTACCTGAGCCGGGAGCCATTCTCACAGGTCAGGACAGGTGCGCAATGCCTACCTGAGCCGGGAGCCATTCTCACAGGTCAGGACAGGTGCGCAATGCCTACCTGAGCCGGGAGCCATTCTCACAGGTCAGGACAGGTGCGCAATGCCTACCTGAGCCGGGAGCCATTCTCACAGGTCAGGACAGGTGCGCAATGCCTACCTGAACCGGGAGCCATTCTCACAGGTCAGGATTTGGAGGATGTCATCTCAGTCCAGAAACAGCCCAAAGAATTGTATATTGGTCCGGTTTATATATGCATCTTAACTCCAGCGATGCCCTTATGTGACTAATTGGCTACAATGCTTTGACTATCGTCCACGCTCCTGCTTCTCAGCAGCTGATCACCCTATATTAAGACATCATAAGACTGACCCAGTATCTCATCTTTCTTACACATGTTATTATTAACACTCTTGTGATTTACTTTACCACATTCTTACCACCTGATATTCCATGAATTTCTGATTGTATTCAACAGTAGTATTTCCTGTGTTAGCAGGGCGCCTTTTCTTGAGTTCAACTAAAGTACACAAGTTTAGACCTCTCTCTTCTCCTCACATGACAAACACACAACTTGATTTTTAATGATCCCTTCCTTAGTTCATTTCTAACTCTACAGCAGTATTCTAAAGGTGCTGCGTTTAAATATTGCAAATATTAGTTTTAGTTTTTGCACGGTAAATGTGACAGTTTTCTACCTGCAGCTTTGTTGCGGGTTCTGACGGCTACCTGTACGAGGGTCGCGGGTGGGAGTGGCAAGGTGCCCACACCAAAAGACACAACTCCAAAGGCTACGGCGTGAGCTTCATCGGCGACTTCACCTCTGTCCTCCCGGACGCCTCCACGCTCGCCCTCGTCAGGGACAGCTTCACCAAGTGCGCGGTGCAGGGGGCGCGCCTCGTCCCTGACTTCACCGTGCACGGGCACCGGCAGGTCGTGAGGGGCGTCTCCTGCCCCGGGGACGCGCTCCACTCCGAGATAATGACGTGGAAGCATCAAGGTACGAGTGTTTACAATACTTTATCTGCAAAATTCTTTTTATTTATTTATTTCTAAATTTTGTGTGTTTAATTATTCCCCCCTGATTTTTTCCCAATTTGGAATGCCCAATCGTTTTCCCATCACCGCAGCAATTCCCCACATGGCTCAGGAGACCCGAATGTTCAGCGGGCGTCCTCTGATCCCACAATCGAGCCACCTTCGTTTTTTTACCCAGGAACTCGAGAGCGGATGCCAGCGAACTACCGACCTCCGGAGAACAAAGGCCCATCCTGAGAGTGTCCTCCTTTGAGCTCACTGGGCGCCTGACCAGAAGGGTTCACTGTAGCGCGACGAGGAGAGCCAGAGCCAAGTTTACTAACATAGGCTTTAAAAAAGGGAGTATTTGTGATATTGTAAATATTAGGGATGTGGTATTAATTTGACAGAAGCAGTACTGCTGTGCAGTGTCCACAATGCATTCCACTACTTTATCCAAAATACTGCACTTCAGCAATAAAATGCAACATGTGGACACTCTGTCGTCTGCGTGTGTCTTAAATTCCTGTTAAATGTTTTATTTTATTTTATTTTACAGGAAGTCCAGGCACCAGAAAGAAGGCCCTTTGAATCGGTTCCATGCAAGCAGCTGTGTTTTGTTTATTAAATGCACTTGTTTCATTTGAATGATAACGACAGTGAAACGCAAATACCAACAGAATATACAGTGTCTAATATAAATAAAGGTTTATTAACTTGTAAAACGTACTAGATTGTAAAATGTTTTAACCCATTGAGTACCAAACAAAACTTTCGAACAAATAAGCTGTATTCATGTAATTTGATATATCTAAATCAGTACGCTACCGTTCTAAACGTTTTCAATTTTTTAGAGGTGTAAAATGACAGGTATATTTACAGCATATATTCCCAGCATCCTGTTTTGAGGGCAGTCAAGTTAGACGTGCCCATATTCAGAGCAGTGAAATTTCACACCGGCTATGAAGCGCAACACACAGAAAATGGAGCTTGATCATCTTGTAAAACATAAAGAAATGTAAAGCTCCAGTTACTTATTTTATATTGAGTCATCTTGGTATATTTCCAGAATTAACAGTTACATTTAGACTTAACTTTTGCGGTTAACAAAATTAGAGTAAGTTATCATAACAATATAGTCAAAGAGAAAATTAAAATAACAGGTAGATGCCAGTTAAAATGCTTAAAAACATTATAAACTAGCCTGTCCTCAAATGAGGACAACAGCACTTAATGGGTTAAGCAGAACCCTGTTTCACATCTATCCCCATTGGCAGGTCTTCTATAAAGACAATCTGCTCAATTTCACCCCTGTCAATGTCTCTGCTCAGTATCACCCCATTGAAATGTCTGGGGCACAATATAATGGTGAATGAGGTCAATGCTTCTGATAATATCTCTGGTTTACATGACTCGCATTTAGCAGTTACAGAAGTGATTTTCACTGACCTCAATTACAGTTGTGATTGTGTAATTCAAAACTCATTCTAATTACAATGTAATTGCAATTGTAATTGAATTTGGCACACCTGCGTAATTGTAATTATACCACATCACTGATCAATTACAGTTCAATTACACATGTATTTGTCATTTTATCATCATTTTCAACCACTTTTTGTGACCCCATGTGATTGAAACAAATTAAATAAAAGTTAGCTAGTATGTGTCTGTATTTGTACCTGTGATTACTGCTGGGTTATTTCAAATAAATAAGAGTAAACATGTTAATGTGTGTTATGTTTACTTTTAGTACATTTGTAATTATAATTGTATTTACTGCAGCATAATCATTGAAAAAGTCATTGAGTAATTGCAAAATGAATCAGGGTCAGGTATAACGTCCAGTACTTTTAATCATTTTAATACACTACTATAATAATCATTGAATTGCCTAACCCTGTCTTGCTGAGAACTGAACTTGTTTTTATGCATGTAATGTGAGAACCTTCAAGAGAGGTAGCACCTGTTCTTGTAAGATAAAGGAGTTACTGACTGCATGCCAAGTCACGATAAGCCAAAACACATTGAAGGTAATGGGAATGTGAATCCGGAGTAACTGGAATTGTTTTTGAACACAATAGCATTCTAATAGTAATGGCAATTTCAGAAAACAATTCTGCTGTAACTAATTATAATTTAATGAAGTTCCTTGCCTAGGCAATATGACCGCCCGGTTTGCATACTGCTGCTAGGAGAGTTTTCATGGGCGTGTCTGATCGAATCCTTTTATATCTATGGCGTCTAGCCACTGTCACACATAGGCAATGCAGGGCTTGTCACTGCACACACACACACACACACACACAATACAACGACACGAAACACACCAGACAAGAACACCATAATGGCACATGTACACAACAGCACATCACAAAAAAATACTATGGGACTGACTGGGCGCAACTCGAGGCTATTCAATGAAAGGACGCTAATAGCAGTGTTTGAGATTTACGAGTGCAGCATGCGCGTTTTTTAAGGGTAATAGCAAAACTGTCACAAGGCAAAGAAAAGACAGAGGGAAAATATAAAAGGACAATTGAATAATTTAGCACGTGTGTTGTGTCTGACTTCATTATAATTGTGCCATATAAAAACATTGAGGCAGACAAAGAGGTGCAGACATTAGTGTTGCATTTGCACTGCTTCACCTGAGTTTAGAAAACCAGCTCCTATTATTATTATTATTATTATTATTATTATTTAGTAGTAGTAGAAGTAGTATTAATAGCAGCTAAATCACAGTTGCTTGAATGTACAATATGTTAATCTTTTTCTTAATCGTGGTAGAAAGACACTGTGGTCAATAAGGCATGATAAAAGGCACACGACTGTAATATTTACCAGATGTCACTTCTGCATTTCCTCCAAAAGAACTGTGTTTTTCCGACAAATACTTGACCCGCTTTCGGCATGTTCCGTTTCTTCGGCAATGATTTTGGCAAATAAAGCAAAAGAACACGGACAACAGCACATCATGTGAAGTATTCTCCATGTTGGGCATGACAGAAAAGGGTTTTTTCCAGGGAGAACTTCTGCTCTAGTAATCAGCGAGAGAGCCGAGTGCGTTTGGAAAGTGCAATGTGAAACCAATAGAACTCTAGTCTGGATGAAGCTGCAGGTGAACCAAACAAGCAAATCTCAATGCACTTTAAAAGCAAAGCAAGTTTCGCTTGATTTTTTCTGCTGTGAAACGAAACGAAGCAAACCTGAAAAAAATGAGCCTGTTTGCAAGTGAACCAACGATTTGCATCACTTGAAAGTGAACTGGTTGTGAAAGTGCCCTTATTTAACAATCATAGCAGACCAACTGAGAACAGATTCTGAATTACAGTGGTGACCCGGGGAAAAACAGATAAGGAGACTTGTCAAGGTTCTGGAGAATCTATCTAGGACACTGAGGTTAGTGAACCCCAGTGCATCACACCCAAGCGGAGGGACCATTAAAAAAGACAAACCATCTACCAAACTAAAACTGTGGATCTCAAGCCTGCCCTTAGAAACGTTTAGTAAAACCATAACAAATTAACAAAGCCTAGCGAAATCGCGGTGAAGCGTAGGCAAGCATTGGAAAGAATAGTGAGACCTGAATGGCCTCCTCTTGTTTGTGATCTTTTTATTTTTTTGTTACGACAGCTGCAGTGTTGCACTGCGCACTCCGATGCTCTTTTGTTATTTACTCAGCTGAATCAGTAAACACCGAGTCCTTGACTGCGAGTGACCAACAGAGGAGTGGAACAAGTTAGGAAATTCCCACAGAACACAACATGTGTCTGATCCTACCAGACGAGACCACCGCAGAGCCTTCAAATGAGACTCCGCTTATCTGGAGGAAGTCTGCATCCGCTGTGCTATAAAAGGCAGGACTGGCAGAAGGACAGACAGAGGCTCTGCACGTCTCACTCAGCTTTGGAGCAAAATGGCAAACGTTCTTCTCATATCGGTTCTGCTCGTATTCATGACTTGGTGCGGCACGCATGGCAATGAAGGTAAGTTACTGCACAAACCAAACTTAGGTGCTGTAGAATATAGACGCTATAAAATACACAAACCAGCACGCACGCACACAGATGTATTTTCTTTATATAGACCATGGTAAAATGACAGCACTGTAGAAAAGCATAGGCAAGCATACTACTTTACAAATATATATATAGCCAAGCAGACTAACTACAGCAAATCAGCCATACCTTCAGAAACCCCTAATCATAGATAATGAGGTAACTAAAGTCCAAATGTGTTGGCTAGAGCCTTCACGTTAGACGACAGCTGGAGTAAGTGCTTAGTACAGCATGGGAAGGTAAGAACTGATTTAGATACTTCCTGTAGTTGTCCTGTTGTTGTGTCTTGAGAATAAAAAATATTAAGACCAGTACACCAGTCAGCAATACAAAATGAAACTTGATTCATACTAGCTGTTCACAAGATAGAGCTGGCTCTTACAGCTATACAGACACTTTGGCTGATCCAGCCTGTGTTACATACATCTGTGCTTGAAAATTGTTGTGTTAGCCGTATTCGTCCAGAGATGAAAAATAAGAAACAATGTTAAAATAAAGTGTATCGTTTATTTACAGTAGCGTGCAGATTTATTCAAACACCCCACTGCTTCTGTAGTTTTGATTTGTTATGCATATGAAATCAAACCACTGGAACTGAAAATCTAGGCAATTAGTGATTGTCTAATTTAACTGATGACTTTAATAGGCCACCTTTGCAAATCATTTAAAATAGTAAGAGAACAGGAACACATAGTCACAAATGGTAAAATGAATGAGACTTTTTAGAAGTTGTTTAAGATAATTAAAGCACAAAACGGTCTAACATTTTCGCACAAGTGCCTACTGTTTCTGTATCGCTGATTACTGACAAAATTGAAATTCTCACCCCCAGAGGTTTTCATGCAGGCGGGTATATAAAGGATATAAAAGGACACATCTAGAGAAATCACTGCTAGATTTTAGATATTTCTGGTAAACCTGGCAGCTAGAACTAAAGAGTAGCTCCTGAACCCATGTCAAAAGCACCTGGGCACAAACTATATAAAAAGATATATATATATATCTGAGTAAGGTGAAAGCATAACAACCTAAATCAACTAGACAAACATCTAAAGGCTTAAGTCGATTATGATTATGCAAGTTATGGAGTGAGTTATTGCAAAATGAATCATAGTCAGGTATAAAGTCTAGTACTTTTAATCATTTTAAGATTTTAATACACTACTATAATACTCATTTAATTGCCTAACCCTGTCTTGCTGAGAACTGAACTTGTTTTTATGCATGTAATGTCTGAGAACCTTCAAGAGAGGTAGCACCTGTTCTTGTAAGATAAAGGAGTTACTGACTGCATGCCAAGTCACGATAAGCCAAAACACATTGAAGGTAATGTGAATGTAAATCCGGAGAGATAACTGAAAGATCAGCACAACCCACTGCCGGCTGCTGCTTCTTCCCAGACAATCCATCACTATAGTGGGGGGGGGGGGGGGACGCAACTGAGACAGAGAGTGGAGAGATAAAGAACAGAGCTAGCAGAACCGAGAGACTCAGACTTTGAAGAAAAAACACAGAGCTAGCTGACCTTTTCAAAAGCTACCTACCGATTGAAGGACAGACACCCGTCACCTGTGCTCCCGCCTAGAATCTGGGGTGATGTCCATTCTCAGTGTTAGACTTACTGCTTATATATTTGAATGCGGACTGACTTTCTTTGCTTTGCTTCCTTCTTTCTTCCTACACCATCGGCACCTATTCTGAAATCATTAAACGGTACAGGCACCCTTTGCGGTCCCTTAATCTTACAGAAGCAACTTTATGAACTACATGTAAAACACACCTTACCCCTTTTCCCAGGTGCGTTCTCCTTCCACATGGATGACGTAATCCGAATCGTGGAGGACCTGGAGCGTTTGAACCCAGAGCTGGAGATCCTCGATGCTGTGGAGCTCCTACGCTCAGCGGGACACTACAACAGTGCGTACCTTCGACTCCTGCTGGGCGCCGGGATGAGGGACGACCACAAGCCTGCGCCTTCAGAGCTGAGCCAGGATCAAACACACTTCATCAGCAGCCTCCTTAACCACAAGGTCTCGGGGGCCAGGGAGGAAGGGGTGGTCTTGACTCCAGATGGCACTTCGGTGGCAGTCAGCCCTCTTCTCGTTGGCATAGAGGCCGGGCTGAAACGGAAGAGGATCGCCCTTGAAAAAGTAGACGTCTTGTACGCAGCGTCCCTGGCGAAACATTTAGGCTTGTCCTTCATTGGTCACCACAGGAGGCAGAATAGCGAGCGTCTGGGGCCGGACGGCTGCTGGGATGACGTGAAGACGCCCCGGGTTTTTACCCTGATGGGGGACCCTTCTCCAGCCACCGACGCGCTTATTAACGGAGCGCTGGATGGTGTGATTTTGGGGGACCAGCTTTCGAAAGAGGGCAAGCCCCCCGTACTGAGCGCCCTGCTGAAGAGGTATTATCAGTACAGGGCTGAGGCAGCAGCAGGAAGCCACCCCGGACTGCAGAGTCGTTTTAGACGAAGAAATTTAGCAGCACTGGTCAGTATGCCGGTCCTGCAGGAGCAGACAGTGATGTCCCTTATTCTGTACCGGGAGCTCAGCAGCCTGCCACCCCTGGAAGACAGTCTCATTGAGGGGATCGTGAGAGAAGGGCTGCAGGACTTCCAGCAGAGGTACATTGGTAAGTGAAGACCATTCTAAGTGCTTCCCTAAGCTTTATTATTCTGCCTAACATTTACCATCATTCACTTATCTATCACCATAGGTTTACCATAGTATTTTCGCACTGTATTTTTGCAGCTTTCCCATGATTTTCCCATGGGTATACTTTGCATTTACCATAGTGTACCCTGGGTTGCCATGTTTATTAAAGCACTTTCCTATACCTCGCTATTCTTTACAATGATCCCCTATGCGTTACCATGCTCTCACTGTGCTTTATTACACTTTGCTATGCTTTTACTATAATAAACTTTTACAAGGGTTACTATTACTATCCAATAGCTTAGTTCTGCATACAAGACCGCGCACCTATCTTGTAAAAGTGCACTCCCATTACATAAGTGCTTGCTCATACTTGCGCGACCATGCAGTAGAAATCTTTGCAAACCCATAGCAAAGCACAAATTCATGCAACACATACAAACAGGGAAGCCATGAGTATCAGGAAAATGCAGATAATACACAGAGAGATATCTCTTGAACCTTGCAGACTGCCCCCCGGTGATCCCGCGATGTATGTGGGGTGCTCAGCCGTACCGGGGTACCCCCACAAACCTGACGCTGCCCCTGAGCTTCCTGTACATCCACCACACTCACCAGCCAGCCCAGCCCTGCACAAGCTTCAGCCAGTGCGCCGCCAACATGAGGAGCATGCAGCGCTTCCACCAGGAGGACCGCGGCTGGGACGACATCGGATACAGGTCAGCAACCACCAGGGGGAGCCGTAGGGAGAGCGTTTGTGTTGGTTCAGGTCTTCACTTTCATTTGTAATACATAGAGAATATGGTACAGGGTGTTGTACGATACAAGCTGATACCCACTCCATAGAGCAGCTACCTATACATACTGTATATTACTCATTATTAAGGCTGCCATGTTTATATTTTTTTGTCAACATGTAAACTACCTCCAATAAACTAACGGTAATGTTTAAACGATAGTTGGGTCCTTTTCAAGAAATGTGAAAATGGTAAATTAATATTTAAAAAACAACAACAATAGCTCTCAATTGGGCATTATAACACAATGTTTCACATTTACTATAATATTAAGTAGCACATTGTTCTATTAAAATAGAAAAATTAATTTGATACATAAGGAAAAGTTAATTGCAGGTTTTATAACACAAGTATCCCAATTTGCATTGTAAAAGACAAAATCTGTAAAAACATATTTTTTTGCAATGAATTGGAGTATAATGCAATTTGCCAAAAAAAAAAAAATAATAAACATTAATTTTAACCCATAACAGTTGCTACGCTCGAACAGTGCAAATATTCGTTTTCGTTTCTTCACAATAAATGTTATATTTGTTATGCATTTTTTTTATTTGTATTATTTTTACCTGCAGCTTCGTGGCGGGTTCTGACGGCTACCTGTACGAGGGACGCGGGTGGCAGTGGCAAGGTGCCCACACTAGAGGGCACAACTCCAAAGGCTACGGCGTGAGCTTCATCGGCGACTTCACCTCTGTCCTCCCGGACGCCTCCACGCTCGCCCTCGTCAGGGACAGCTTCACCAAGTGCGCGGTGCAGGGGGCGCGCCTCGTCCCCAGCTTCACCGTGCACGGGCACCGGCAGGTCGTGAAGGGCACCTCCTGCCCCGGGGACGCGCTCTACTCCGACGTAATGACGTGGAAGCACTTCAAGGTACGAGCATTTAGAATACTTTATCTTCAAAATTATTATTTTTTTAATTTTTTTATTTATTTTTAATTTAGTCGTTGTCAATTATTTTTATTATTTTCTCCCAATTTGGAATGGCCAATTATTTTTTAGGCTCAGCTCACAGCTACCACCCATGCTGAAAAATGCATACCATAGTTTCCTGTCTTATAATTTTAGGTTTAGTGACATATGCTTGAAACAGTGATTATTTGTGATATTTTAAAGAACTGCATTCAGGGACATCCTTTCAGAAAAACACACACACAGCGAGACACGCAGAGAGACTGAACCACACAAACACGCAGAGAGACTGAACCACACACACACGCAGAGAGACTGAACCACACAGACACGCAGAGAGACTGAACCACACAGACACGCAGAGAGACTGAACCACACAGACACGCAGAGAGACTGAACCACACAGACACACACAGACTGAACCACACAGACACGCAGGGACTGAACCACACAGACACGCAGAGAGACTGAACCACACAGACACGCAGAGAGACTGAACCACACAGACACGCAGAGAGACTGAACCACACAGACACGCAGAGAGACTGAACCACACAGACACGCAGAGAGACGGAACCACACAGACACGCAGAGACGGAACCACACAGACACGCAGAGAGACGGAACCACACAGACACGCAGAGAGACGGAACCACACAGACACGCAGAGAGACGGAACCACACAGACACGCAGAGAGACGGAACCACACAGACACGCAGAGAGACGGAACCACACAGACACGCAGAGAGACGGAACCACACAGACACGCAGAGACGGAACCACACAGACACGCAGAGACGGAACCACACAGACACGCAGAGACGGAACCACACAGACACGCAGAGAGACTGAACCACACAGACACGCAGAGAGACTGAACCACACAGACACGCAGAGACTGAACCACACAGACACGCAGAGAGACTGAACCACACAGACACGCAGAGAGACTGAACCACACAGACACGCAGAGAGACTGAACCACACAGACACGCAGAGAGACTGAACCACACAGACACGCAGAGAGACTGAACCACACAGACACGCAGAGAGACTGAACCACACAGACACGCAGAGAGACTGAACCACACAGACACGCAGAGAGACTGAACCACACAGACACGCAGAGAGACTGAACCACACAGACACGCAGAGAGACTGAACCACACAGACACGCAGAGAGACTGAACCACACAGACACGCAGAGACTGAACCACACAGACACGCAGAGAGACTGAACCACACAGACACGCAGAGAGACTGAACCACACAGACACGCAGAGAGACTGAACCACACAGACACGCAGAGAGACTGAACCACACAGACACGCAGAGAGACTGAACCACACAGACACGCAGAGAGACTGAACCACACAGACACGCAGAGAGACTGAACCACACAGACACGCAGAGAGACTGAACCACACAGACACGCAGAGAGACTGAACCACACAGACACGCGAGAGACTGAACCACACAGACACGCAGAGAGACTGAACCACACAGACACGCAGAGAGACTGAACCACACAGACACGCAGAGAGACTGAACCACACAGACACGCAGAGAGACTGAACCACACAGACACGCAGAGACTGAACCACACAGACACGCAGAGAGACTGAACCACACAGACACGCAGAGAGACTGAACCACACAGACACGCAGAGAGACTGAACCACACAGACACGCAGAGAGACTGAACCACACAGACACGCAGAGAGACTGAACCACACAGACACGCAGAGAGACTGAACCACACAGACACGCAGAGAGACTGAACCACACAGACACGCAGAGAGACTGAACCACACAGACACGCAGAGAGACTGAACCACACAGACACGCAGAGAGACTGAACCACACAGACACGCAGAGACTGAACCACACAGACACGCAGAGACTGAACCACACAGACACGCAGAGACTGAACCACACAGACACGCAGAGACTGAACCACACAGACACGCAGAGAGACTGAACCACACAGACACGCAGAGACTGAACCACACAGACACGCAGAGAGACTGAACCACACAGACACGCAGAGAGACTGAACCACACAGACACGCAGAGAGACGGAACCACACAGACACGCAGAGAGACGGAATCACACAGACACGCAGAGAGACTGAACCACACAGACACGCAGAGAGACTGAACCACACAGACACGCAGAGAGACTGAACCACACAGACACGCAGAGAGACTGAACCACACAGACACGCAGAGAGACTGAACCACACAGACACGCAGAGAGACTGAACCACACAGACACGCAGAGAGACTGAACCACACAGACACGCAGAGAGACTGAACCACACAGACACGCAGAGAGACGGAACCACACAGACACGCAGAGAGACGGAACCACACAGACACGCAGAGAGACGGAACCACACAGACACGCAGAGAGACGGAACCACACAGACACGCAGAGAGACGGAACCACACAGACACGCAGAGAGACTGAACCACACAGACACGCAGAGACTGAACCACACAGACACGCAGAGACTGAACCACACAGACACGCAGAGACTGAACCACACAGACACGCAGAGAGACTGAACCACACAGACACACAGAGACAGACAGACAGACAGACAAACAGACACACTAAATCTAGTTTTCAAATTTATAATACCTTTTCTTTAGAGCATAGATTTATAAATAATTGTATCTGGGCATAAGCAATGTATGCACCTGCCACCAGGGGGTCCACAGAATGAATTGTAGACAGGCGGGGGGGTGTAATCATAACATAAGAACATAACATAAGAACATAAGAACATAAGAACATAAGAAAGTTTACAAACGAGAGGAGGCCATTCAGCACATCTTGCTCGTTTGGTTGTTAGTAGCTTATTGATCCCAGAATCTCATCAAGCAGCTTCTTGAAGGATCCCAGGGTGTCAGCTTCAACAACATTACGTAGTTTTGTATTGCATAATAATTCTTCTAAGCCTCATTTACATTAACAACTCAGACTTAAACTAAAATCCGATGAACACCAATACTGTAAATGTGCCTCCATTAGAGTTGCCCCTAATTTTATTTAAATATAGATGCTCAGAAATAAATAAATAAATGAATAAATAAATAAATAAACTTTGCACAGTGGAGCTTTGAGAGAGTAGCTCATACCCACACAGCAATGAGCAGTGGTGACCCTAGCCTCCATATTGACTCTGATTATCAAATTCAGACTAACGAACGTCCAGAAATACAGAGTAACATTGTTTACTGAGACAGGTAAGGTTTAAAAATAACACAGATAGATTTATTTTGTTTTCTCACTATTTCTTATTTAAGATATGTAAAGTAAATTACTAACAAGATTGGGTCATTTTATATGCATTCTGAGACCAAAAACAAAGGTCAAAAGTCAAATTTCAGGGTAATGCATTTTAACAAGACAAATATCTATTTACATATTTGTTCTTAACCATTATTTTTTTGTCTGAAAAATATGACTGCATTGAATTTTGTTTTGTGAACTTTAGCAAAGACATACCTCATTGGTTTTTGCATAAAAATCTTAGAAAAAAACTTTTTTTAAAATATATAAATTTGTCTGCTTTCTATGTAGCAGACAAATTTAAGTAGCCTTCTATGGCATACAGAAAAAAAAGTAATATGGTGACCTTTCAATTTTATAGCTTTAAAACATTTCTTTACATCTATTCTTTGAAACAAAAAAAAATGCATGTCTTCTGGCAAAATATTAAGATATAATGAATTATATGCAGTAAAAAGCACTCGTGAGTAAGGGTAAGTCAGCACACGGATTTCCTAGAAGAAATCAGTTTTCAGGAATTCAGAAATGCTCTCTGTATCTGTGTGCCTCACAGTTACTCTGTGTTTTAGAAGCAGTGTTAGCCCATTCAGTCCTTCACTTTTGACCACTTTTTTACACTTACAGGCAGCACATTTTGTGTTGACATCGTCGCAG
This sequence comes from Acipenser oxyrinchus oxyrinchus, assembly GCA_030684275.1. Classification (NCBI taxonomy): domain Eukaryota; kingdom Metazoa; phylum Chordata; class Actinopteri; order Acipenseriformes; family Acipenseridae; genus Acipenser; species Acipenser oxyrinchus. The sequence continues at coordinate 4,792,076 of CM060284.1, read as the reverse complement.
GATTTCTGAGAACTGCTTGCTGTAGAGTAGTGTTTTATTATTTTTTTCAGTGTGTCTTTTTTTTTAAATATGATCGCTCGTTGTGATCACTTCAACTTCCTCAGCTGGTACATGTGTGAGCGAGGACTTTTTCCTAAACAGAATGAGGTTTTAAAATCATTTGAAAGCAAACTTTCCTTTCACTCTGGGTGCTGGCATGCTGTCAGAACTGCAGTAAATGGTACAAAACACGACGCAAAACGTATGCAACGTACGCTCACGTGACCTTTCCTTAGCCCTACCTTAAATTAACATAATATTAATCTCAGGAGTCATTTACTCGCCAGCATCTGTGTTTAACTGTATCTCCCTTTTTTAAATGACCCTGAGCACTGTTTGATGTCTTTTGGTTTCTAAATTAAAACAGAGAAACTGTTAATTGCAAAAAGTCACAAGAAAACACCAAAAACCAGAAGCTCTATTGTGTGTGTGTGTGTGTGTGTGCGTGCGTGCGTGCATGTGTATGTGTTTGCGTGCGTGCGTGTGCGTGTGCGTGCGTGCTTGTGTATGTGTTTGCGTGCGTGTGCGTCCGTGTGTGTGCGTGCGTGCGTGCGTGCTTGTGTATGTGTTTGCGCGTGCATGTGCGTGTGCGTCCGTGTGTGTGCGTGCGTGCGTGCGTGCGTGTGTATGTGTTTGCGTGCGTGTGTGTCCGTGTGTGCGTGCGTGCGTGCGTGCGTGTGCGTGTGCGTCCGTGTGTGTGCGTGCGTGCGTGCGTGCATGTGTATGTGTTTGCGCGTGCGTGTGCGTGTGCGTCCGTGTGTGTGCGTGCGTGCGTGCGTGCATGTGTATGTGTTTGCGCGTGCGTGTGCGTGTGCGTCCGTGTGTGTGCGTGCGTGCGTGCGTGCATGTGTATGTGTTTGCGCGTGCGTGTGCGTCCATGTGTGTGCGTGCGTGCGTGTGTGCGTGTGTATGTGTTTACGTGCGTGCTTGCATGTCTGTGTATAACTCGTCTCGACACTTGAGAGAGGGAGGATGTCTCTCGGAGATAGAGGCAGTCTGTCAGTTCTGGGAGCAGGAAGTACTTACCAATGATTGTGGCAATAATCATATCATTGCCCAAGGATTGTAGCAAATTGAGAAACGCTGTGTAACACAAAGAAGAACCGGAAACTCTGAATATTTTAAAACTTTTTGACCGGCACTGGCACTTTTTGATTTGTTTAGGTGTGGTAGGTATGGGGTTAGGGTTTGGGTTAGGGAGAGCTATGTGGTGGGTATGGGGTTAGGTTAGGGAGAGCTGTGTGGTGGGTATGGGGTTAGGGTTAGGGTTAGGGAGAGCTGTGTGGTGGGTATGGGGTTAGGGTTAGGGTTAGGGAGAGCTGTGTGGTGGGTATGGGGTTAGGGTTAGGGAGAGCTGTGTGGTGGGTATGGGGTTAGGATTAGGGAGAGCTGTGTGGTGGGTATGGGGTTAGGGTTAGGGTTAGGGAGAGCTGTGTGGTGGGTATGGGGTTAGGGTTAGGGAGAGCTGTGTGGTGGGTATGGGGTTAGGGTTAGGTTTAGGGAGAGCTGTGTGGTGTGTTTGGGGTTAGGGTTAGGGAGAGCTGTGTGGTGGGTATGGGGTTAGGGTTAGGGAGAGCTGTGTGGTGGGTATGGGGTTAGGGTTAGGGTTAGAGCTGTGTGGTGGGTATGGGGTTAGGGTTAGGGTTAGAGCTGTGTGGTGGGTATGGGGTTAGGGTTAGGGAGAGCTGTGTGGTGGGTATGGGGTTAGGGTTAGGGAGAGCTGTGTGGTGGGTATGGGGTTAGGGTTAGGGTTAGAGCTGTGTGGTGGGTATGGGGTTAGGGTTAGGGAGAGCTGTGTGGTGGGTATGGGGTTAGGGTTAGGGTTAGAGCTGTGTGGTGGGTATGGGGTTAGGGTTAGGTTTAGGGAGAGCTGTGTGGTGTGTATGGGGTTAGGGTTAGGGTTAGGGTTAGAGCTCTGTGGTGGGTATGGGGTTAGGGTTAGGGTTAGAGCTGTGTGGTGGGTATGGGGTTAGGGAGAGCTGTGTGGTGTGTATGGGGTTAGGGTTAGTGTTAGAGCTGTGTGGTGTGTATGGGGTTAGGGTTAGGGTTAGAGCTGTGTGGTGGGTATGGGGTTAGGGTTAGGGTTAGAGCTGTGTGGTGGGTATGGGGTTAGGGTTAGGGTTAGAGCTGTGTGGTGTGTATGGGGTTAGGGTTAGGGTTAGAGCTGTGTGGTGGGTATGGGGTTAGGGTTAGGGTTAGAGATGTGTGGTGGGTATGGGGTTAGGGTTAGGGTTAGAGCTGTGTGGTGGGTATGGGGTTAGGGTTAGAGCTGTGTGGTGGGTATGGGGTTAGGGTTAGGGTTAGAGCTGTGTGGTGGGTATGGGGTTAGGGTTAGAGCTGTGTGGTGGGTATGGGGTTAGGGTTAGGGTTAGAGCTGTGTGGTGGGTATGGGGTTAGGGTTAGGGTTAGAGCTCTGTGGTGTGTATGGGGTTAGGGTTAGGGAGAGCTGTGTGGTGTGTATGGGGTTAGGGTTAGGGTTAGAGCTCTGTGGTGTGTATGGGGTTAGGGTTAGGGTTAGAGCTGTGTGGTGGGTATGGGGTTAGGGTTAGGGTTAGAGCTGTGTGGTGGGTATGGGGTTAGGGTTAGGGTTAGAGCTGTGTGGTGGGTATGGGGTTAGGGTTAGAGCTGTGTGGTGGGTTAGGGTTAGGGTTAGAGCTGTGTGGTGGGTATGGGGTTAGGGTTAGGGAGAGCTGTGTGGTGGGTATGGGGTTAGGGTTAGGGTTAGAGCTGTGTGGTGGGTATGGGGTTAGGGTTAGAGCTGTGTGGTGGGTATGGGGTTAGGGTTAGAGCTGTGTGGTGGGTATGGGGTTAGGGTTAGAGCTGTGTGGTGGGTATGGGGTTAGGGTTAGAGCTGTGTGGTGGGTATGGGGTTAGGGTTAGGGTTAGGGTTAGAGCTGTGTGGTGGGTATGGGGTTAGGGTTAGAGCTGTGTGGTGGGTATGGGGTTAGGGTTAGAGCTGTGTGGTGGGTATGGGGTTAGGGTTAGAGCTGTGTGGTGGGTATGGGGTTAGGGTTAGAGCTGTGTGGTGGGTATGGGGTTAGGGTTAGGGAGAGATGTGTGGTGGGTATGGGGTTAGGGTTAGGGTTAGAGCTGTGTGGTGGGTATGGGGTTAGGGTTAGGGTTAGAGCTGTGTGGTGGGTATGGGGTTAGGGTTAGGGTTAGAGCTGTGTGGTGGGTATGGGGTTAGGGTTAGAGCTGTGTGGTGGGTATGGGGTTAGGGTTAGAGCTGTGTGGTGGGTATGGGGTTAGGGTTAGAGCTGTGTGGTGGGTATGGGGTTAGGGTTAGAGCTGTGTGGTGTGTATGGGGTTAGGGTTAGAGCTGTGTGGTGGGTATGGCTTCTATTGCCCGTGACTCACCAGTTCTTGACAGTTAGGACTGCAGCAGACGAACGTCGCAGAGTGTTTTCTTTATGGTGCTCAGATTCTCTTGCTTTTGGACAAACTGCAGCCTTTCTTTGATAGTTCTGTTTTCTTTGAGAGCCATTTCTTCACGTTATTAATTTTACTCGAGCAGGGAGTCTGCTTTCGGGTGTTTTTACTTGGCGGTTAGATTGAATTTAAAGCTAGCTCCCGCTCTGCATGAGCCACACTCAGCTCGCGCTGATGTGCTGAAGTGATACCGTTCAGAGCCCAGCGATATTATTGTAGCTTTATGTGGAAATGAAGGCAGACTCAAAACAGAAAGTGCAGTTCTCGAACTACTCAGTTTATTTTCACTATTGGAACAAACAGTAACAGCTACTGTGAGGGTGATAAAGTTGTGTGGCAGAGTGTCACAGACTGCAGTATAGATAAACCACTGTGGGCCCTGGTAACGCCAAAATAGTTTTCAGTGTGTCGCCCCCCTTAAATAGCTTTCCATTATAGGTCTCTCCCTATAACCAGGCTCCCCAGAGGTCCAAAACAGTCCTGTCGCTGACGTCACAGATGCAGTTACAGTTCAGGGGCTGCAGAAGACAGAGTGCGCGAGACCCCCAAGTCACATGACCCACCCAGTTTCCCCAGTTCTCCCCATCCGGCGTTACACATCTCCCCCCTAAGTTGCCTCGTCCCCGAGGAGACCAACAGCCCCGAAAACGACTGGGGGTCTGCGCTGGCGTTGGAGTCTCAGCTGTGCAGGTGACCCAGGGCTGTCCGTGCCCGCAGGCAGAGGGTTGTCAGCTCTCAAGGGAGGGGAGCCCCCTGGTAAGGGAGAGCTGGGTCCAGACTGGAGGGGAGGGGAACTTTCAGAGTTTATGAAAACCTTTTTATTTTCTTTATAGTAATTTGTGAATCTAAAACTGGGAATGTAACGTCTGTCTTTTTATATCACTGCAATTTACTTCATGTGTTGGGAATCGGAGACCTTCTCTGTGGAAGTCCAGAGTTGCACTTGGAAATCAGGTTGATTCACGCGTTTGTTTTTTGGAGTTTTACTTATTTGAAGTTTGAAGTTTGAAGTGTACTTTTATGTAACTTCCTAGTTGGCTACTGAAACAGAAAAACAAAACGTGTAAGAAATAATATAAAACCTGTCGAACAAATTGCTTTGGTTTAAAATAAAATAAATGTAATTGCTTTAAATTATCCTTTTTTTTCTTTTTTTTTTTTTTTTGAGATGAGCGGGGCGGGGATTCGTGGCTGGCGGTTGGGCTCCGGGAAATATTCCATGAGAATTTAAGCCCTGGTTGCAGTGGTGATCGTCAATTGGACCGCGAGCGTAGGGTTGAAACGCTCCACCAGGCCGTCACTCTGCGGGTGGAGGGGGGTCGTCCGCGTTTTTGGATCCCCAGCAGCCGGCACATCTCCGAAAACACCCGGGATTCGAAGTTCCACCCCAGGTCACTGTGTAGCTCCTGGGGTACCCGAATCGGCTGAAGAACCCCTCCAGCAGTGCTTCAGCCACTATCCTCGCTTCCTGGTCGGGCAGCGCGTAGGCTGCAGGCCACTTAATAAAGTAGTTGAGGGCGACCAGGACGGGCCAAGGATTTTAACCCCAATACTCTCCATTGGACCGCTGATGGGAAACTGCTGGAGGGGGGCGTATGACCGATCCGCGGGTCCCTTGAGGGCGATGCGGTTGTCTCAGCACAGACTGCAGTAAAGCAATGTGGGCCATGGTTACACAAAAATAAAAGTGTGTACAAGAATTAGGGGTCTTGCTCTCTCACCAGTCCCGAACCAAAAAAGAATGTTTTCAAAGAGTCGCGCCCCTTAAAAAGCTTTCTATTATAGGTCTCTCCCTATAACCAGGCTCCCCAGAGGTCCAAAACAGTCCTCCCGCTGACGTCACAGATGCAGTTACAGTTCAGGGGCTGCAGAGAGAGCATGCAAAACCCCCAAGTTACCTGACCCACCTGCTTTCCCCAGTTCCGCCCAGCCGGCTTTACAGTATTATCACTTTTCGTTCAGGGGTACTATTACAAAAGGTATTTTGTATGACGCACAGTAGTGTTATTTTAGGTCTATCCATATATTACTGTAGCAATAATACATGCAATGTAATCCTGGGATGTCGATAGAATCACTGGACAACGGTGAACTATCAATCAAAAATGAATGAATGTCTGTGTCAGCTGACACCTTGAGAACTCTGAGCGTAAGCAATTACCGGTGCATCACATAGCAACCGTCGACCACTTCCGGGTGTTTCTAAAAAAGTATTTTAGTTGTTTGTGACACAATGGAGCATACAGACCTATAAATGTTGGGGTGGTGGGGGCGGTGGGGGGGGCAGCTCTGTATAAGGACAGCTCTCGTCCGCGTGTGTCTTAAATTCCTGTTTAACTCTTTTTTTTGTATTTTATTTTACAGGAAGTCCGAGCACCAGAAAGAACTCCCTTTTGAATAAAAATAACAGGAGAAAAGTTTAGTCAAACAAAAAAAATTAAATAATTAAATGAAGATTCATGCAAGCAGCTGTGTGTTGTGTTTATTAAGTGACATTTGAATGATAACGGCAGAAATACCAACAGAATACACAGCGTCAAATATAAATAAAGGGTATATGAACTTGAAAAAGGTTTAACACATCAAGGACTAAATGAATGGTTCTGTCCTCCAATGAGGACAACAGCACTTAATGGGTTAAGCAGAACCCTGTTTCACATCTATCCCCATTGGCAGGTCTTCTATAAAGACAATCTGCTCAATTTCACCCCTGTCAATGTCTCTGCTCAGTATCACCCCATTGAAATGTCTGGGGCACAATATAATGGTGAATGAGGTCAAAGCTTCTGATAATATCTCTGGTTTACATGACTCGCATTTAGCAGTTACAGAAGTGATTTTCACTGACCTCAATTACCATTGTGATTGTGTAATTCATAACTCATTCTAATTACAATGTAATTGAATTTGGCACACCTGTGTAATTTTAATTGCAATTGCACCCTACAATTACCACGTAAATAAGCTGCTGTACTGTTTTGCACCGTCCCAAATATAAAGCAGGAGCAGCTTGGTGTTTCTGTTTTATATCATTGCAATGTGTTTTGCAGGAACAGTGTAATAGACTGTACATTGAAACTCTTTTCATTATTATGAATGAACACCTTTGTAATCATTGCCATACTTAGTAGTATATGTGTGTTCCACAGTAAAACAGCCATGCTTGTTGCATCACCGTTTGATATAATGCTTGTTTTTCTAGGTTACTGGTTTGGCTTGATTTTTGGGGAAGCAGTTACAAAATGAGCCCACTAGGTGGCATAGTTTTTTTGTTTTTTTTTAATGTGAGTGCAAATAAAAAGGTTTAAATAAAAAGTTCTGTCTGCAGTCCCAGTCCAGTCCTGTCACTAAACCAAGCAGTTCAGATATTGGTAACGCTTTATTGTGAGTGTCATAAATAAGTATTTGATTAACATGCAATTAACCAGTTGCTTTAGTGACATGTTAATAAGCAGATATGCCATGCATGTGTGTGTCTACCATTGGGCTGCCATTGGAGCTCATATTTCATATGCATGTTGATTATGTTTTTGAGACTTGGTAGTTTTCTGCTCTAGTAAATAACAGACTTACACAGACTTGCCATTCAGAATCACGATTTCAACTTGCGAGGATCCTGTGAATAGGGCATTAGTAGCTTTGCATACCATCCTTTGCAGGTGTTTGTTTACTGGAGCAGGAAACTACCAAGTCTCAAAAAACATGCATATGAAATATGAGCTCCAATGGCAGCCTAATGATAGACACACACATGCATGGCATATCGATTGCCTGCGTATTAACATGGCACTAAACTCCAGCAAATGGTTATTTATATATTAATGAAATACTTATTTATTACACACAAAATAAAACATTACTGGAATCATTTATTTCACTATTTTAGGCTAAGTGGTGACCCTGGGAAAAACAGATAAGGAGACTTGTCAAGGTTCTGGAGAATCTATCTAGGACACTGAGGTTAGTGAACCCCAGTGCATCACACCCAAGTGGAGGGACCATTAAAAAAGACAAACCATCTGCCAAACTAAAACTGTGGATCTCAAGCCTGCCCTTAGAAACGTTTAGAAAAACCATAACAAAGTAACAAAGCCTAGCGAAAGCGCGGTGAAGCGTAGGTAAGCATTGGAAAGAATAGCAAGGTATGGTTAAGTACATTCATAAACATGGCAAACCAGGTCAACTGTTAAATGTACAGTATAACCATAGGAAAAGCAGGGTAAAATTACAAAAATACAGAGGTAAACATGTGTAAGGGTCTGAGATTACATAGTGATCTACAGCTATGGCCAAAAGTTATGCATCACCTGGAATTCTAGGACTGAGACATATTAAAAAAAAATATTAACATCATTTAGATCTTTTATTTAACGTCATGTAACCAAAGAAACTATAAAATTATTTCGCAAAAGTCTACCGGAAGCCATAATAGTAGTACAGTATTGCATGTTTTTCAGTTTTTGTCAGTTTTTTGTTATGTATGGTAAACTACATAGCGGTGTGTAATTCAATATGTTAACGTAACATAATTCAGCAGGTTTCATACAACTTTATAAAGCAAAATGAGTTCATTCTATAGGGTGATGCAAAACTTCTGGCCAGAGCTGTAGCTGGTTGAAAGAAATCAACCCGAGACAAAAACTTAAAAGTTTATTCAAGTCACGACTTCAAATACAACCCAGGAAGCAGGATGACGGGCTGCAAAGGGAAGATGAGTAAAAGTGCACTTCAGAAGCCTGGAAGCAGTTTCTTATTTTTTTTTTTGGTTTTTATGCTGAGTAATAAAGGCGGTAAGGAGCCCTGTGCCTGTGTGGCACAGTGGCTGAGTGGATGCAGGTGCAGGTGTGATGCAGTGTGGTAACGAAACAGACAGAGATGTTTGGAATCCTGTTTGGAAAGGGTTTTTATTCTACAGTGCCTTGCGAAAGTATTCGGCCCCCTTGAACTTTGCGACCTTTTGCCACATTTCAGGCTTCAAACATAAAGATATGAAACTGTAATTTTTTGTGAAGAATCAACAACAAGTGGGACACAATCATGAAGTGGAACGAAATTTATTGGATATTTCAAACTTTTTAACAAATAAAAACTGAAAAATTGGGCTGCAAAATTATTCAGCCCCCTTAAGTTAATACTTTGTAGCGCCACCTTTTGCTGCGATTACAGCTGTAAGTCGCTTGGGGTATGTCTCTATCAGTTTTGCACATCGAGAGACTGAAATTTTTGCCCATTCCTCCTTGCAAAACAGCTCGAGCTCAGTGAGGTTGGATGGAGAGCATTTGTGAACAGCAGTTTTCAGTTCTTTCCACAGATTCTCGATTGGATTCAGGTCTGGACTTTGACTTGGCCATTCTAACACCTGGATATGTTTATTTGTGAACCATTCCATTGTAGATTTTGCTTTATGTTTTGGATCATTGTCTTGTTGGAAGACAAATCTCCGTCCCAGTCTCAGGTCTTTGCAGACTCCATCAGGTTTTCTTCCAGAATGGTCCTGTATTTGGCTCCATCCATCTTCCCATCAATTTTAACCATCTTCCCTGTCCCTGCTGAAGAAAAGCAGGCCCAAACCATGATGCTGCCACCACCATGTTTGACAGTGGGGATGGTGTGTTCAGGGTGATGAGCTGTGTTGCTTTTACGCCAAACATAACGTTTTGCATTGTTGCCAAAAGTTCGATTTTGGTTTCATCTGACCAGAGCACCTTCTTCCACATGTTTGGTGTGTCTCCCAGGTGGCTTGTGGCAAACTGTAAACGACACTTTTTATGGATATCTTTAAGAAATGGCTTTCTTCTTGCCACTCTTCCATAAAGGCCAGATTTGTGCAGTATACGACTGATTGTTGTCCTATGGACAGAGTCTCCCACCTCAGCTGTAGATCTCTGCAGTTCATCCAGAGTGATCATGGGCCTCTTGGCTGCATCTCTGATCAGTCTTCTCCTTGTATGAGCTGAAAGTTTAGAGGGACGGCCAGGTCTTGGTAGATTTGCAGTGGTCTGATACTCCTTCCATTTCAATATTATCGCTTGCACAGTGCTCCTTGGGATGTTTAAAGCTTGGGAAATCTTTTTGTATCCAAACCGCTTTAAACTTCTCCACAACAGTATCTCGGACCTGCCTGGTGTGTTCCTTGTTCTTCATGATGCTCTCTGCGCTTTAAACGGACCTCTGAGACTATCACAGTGCAGGTGCATTTATACGGAGACTTGATTACACACAGGTGGATTCTATTTATCATCATTAGTCATTTAGGTCAACATTGGATCATTCAGAGATCCTCACTGAACTTCTGGAGAGAGTTTGCTGCACTGAAAGTAAAGGGGCTGAATAATTTTGCACGCCCAATTTTTCAGTTTTTATTTGTTAAAAAGTTTGAAATATCCAATAAATTTCGCTCCACTTCATGATTGTGTCCCACTTGTTGTTGATTCTTCACAAAAAATTACAGTTTCATATCTTTATGTTTGAAGCCTGAAATGTGGCAAAAGGTCGCAAAGTTCAAGGGGGCCGAATACTTTCGCAAGGCACTGTATATCCAGGTCTGACGACCAAAAGAATAATCCTCCGGCAATACACAACAATGTGTACTGCACAGGGTAGACAATAACGGGATTGCAGTCCCAAAGAATAAACTATAAATATCCGCCCCACAATAATACCGACACGGTCACCAGTCCTGGGTGCGTGCAGTAGTGCTCGTGGTGGGGGATACAGGTTATTTTGTGACAGGAGTGCAGTGCTGTTCTAGCTTAGTGCTGGCCCTTGGCGACAGCTCCAGAATCATGTTAGCCGTCTAGTAATTTACAAACAAGACAAATTACACATAGACAAACAAACAAAACACTCACGATACTGTTCTTAGTAGACGGGGTCTCTCACAGTCCTTCTCTGTTCATAACACAAAACAAAGCGAAGGAACAGATTGCGATTCTCCGTCCCCTTTTATGCCATCACACATGACCCCTTGGTAACCGAGTGCAAGCGCCTCTCCAATCTGCGGCTGCCACGTAATTTCCCTTCCGGGTCAATGCGTTACGGAGTCCCGCCCCTTTTCTAGCTGGCCGACTTCCCTTGAACCCTGGGAAAGAACTGTCAGGCCAGCCCATCCAGGGAACTCTGTTCTCACTGCTTAGCGCCCTCACAGGTCGGGAGGGAGATTTACAACCAAGAATCATTGTATTTCTGTCACAGCCTGGTAAACAGACTTTCTCTGTGATGTTCTACAAGACCGTTGGATGCTATTTTATTTTTGCAGCTTTCAGCATGCTGCAGTGCCTCAAGAGGAAGTGGTTTCTGATATTAGCCAGACTGACAGGAAATAGACCAGGTCTGACAGGAAGCAAGGTTGTGGCAAATAACAGAAGGCGTTTGGTGTGGGTGGGGATTTTGTGTGTGTGTGTGTGTGTGTGTGTGTGTGTGTGTGTGTGTGTGTGTGTGTGTGTGTGTGTGTGTGTGTGTGTGTTTGGAGGAATGCATATAATTTAAGCCCCCCCCCAAAAAGTTTTCCAACAGACTCTGAAATTCTATTCCAATCACTGTGTCTCCTAAGGGTCTCTTAACAGGAATGGCAAATGGAAAGAGGATGATTGACGTTACTCTGGGTCAGGTCTGTGGGTGAAGAGAGAGGGAGTTTCTCACAGTTATACAAAGCTGCCATCACAGAGGAAGGTGGAAGCTCGGTTTAACACGAACCAGCTTTCTGTGAAGTCGCTTTTTCTCTGCTGAACGATTAAAAAAAAAAACAAAAAAAAAACCTTGTGGCTTTCTGAAGTGTAGCCCGTTTAAAATCGTCCCTGCCTCCTCTGCCGGTTTCTGATTGGCTAAACCCCAGCCCCAAGCCCCGCCCCTGCTTCCTGCTCCCCACAGAGATAGAAAAAAAGGTAGCACAACAAGAAACCACAAAAACGCTGCACAGGAACAAAAGAAGAAGAAGAAATAAATAAATAGAACAGGGGAGTGATAAGGAATGGCGGCTTCTGCGATTGCTGGGCAGCATCTGGAACTGGGATACTAATAGACACGGCACAGAGAGGATAACAAGAGAGAGAGAGAGAGAGAGAGAGAGAGAGAGAGAGAGAGGTATCGAGAAAAGAGCGTGGTAAGAGAAGGGAAGAAGCACCCGAGAGAGAGAGCAAGAGAGAAATAGAGAGAGAGAGAGAGAGAGAGAGAGGGAGCGATGGGTATCGGTACGGAACTAGAGATAGAGATCGAGCCCCAGGAACCCCAGCAGCCTGGCTCCAGTTTGCCAGAGGAGACCCCGCCAGCGCCCTCTTGCAGCACGGATGACAACACCTTGCTGAAAACCTACAAGTGGCACACTGGCACAAAGCCAGGCATCGAGGGATTAAAAGCCGAGGGGGCGAGCGGGGAGAAGGGGGGCACCAAGTGGGGCAGGATGCAAAACTGGCGCAAGGCTCTCAGCGAGGACTCCGGGAGCGACAGCGCGGCAAAGCGGAGCAAAGACTCCAGCGCCACAGCGCCCCCTAGCAAAGCGGAGGACCCAGCCGGCGGCCATGAAAAACCTCCTCGCAAGTCGCCCTTCAGGAGAGCCCTGTCCGAGCCCCCCGGGTCCATGATGGCAGTGATGAGTCCCAGCAAGGAGCAGCAGAGGAGCCCAGAGGGACAGTCCCCCAGCGAGGGGCCCCAGCAAAAGGGGGCCCTTTTCCGCAAGTACCTGAGATCGGTATCCCAGCGCTTCCGCAAGCCTCGGGCTCAGAACAAACCAGAGGCCACTGCATCCATGGACACCAGCACAGACGGTAAGGGCCTTGGAGTTTATTATTTTATCATCAAAGCGCATTGCAGCCAATCATGTCCTGGAGGACCATTCTATTAGAACAGGGTTGCAACAAAGAATGGCCAATTATGGACACCATGCACTACAGGCTGTCGGCTTTGATTTGACTTTAGAATGTGCAGGGCGTTCGGATTTTCCTTTTCAGTCCTGCCTGCAGTTCCTGTACTCTACCACTTGGTGGCGCTGTGTGCTATGACATTCTGGTGTTTGCAATCATTCTCAGTGATTCTTATTATTTCATTAAAAGTCTGCTTTCCCCAGAGCTTAGACTCTTCAGTTCTAGTTGCCTGCCATAGAGGAGTGTAACACAGGCTAGATAAGGCTAAGTATCTTCACAGAAGTAAGAGCCAGCGCCATCTAGTGTTTGTCGCTTTGAGTGAAGTTTCCTTTTGTTTTGCTGGAACCAACTCATATAAAAACATGGCAAGCAAACAGAACAGAAGCACAGCTCCTGAACTCAGTTAGTGCTGTATTTATTTCACAGTAAAAAAATGACTCATTTCACAGCATTTCACGAAATAGCATTGTCCCCATTCAAAGTGTATAATTTTCTCTAGAGTTCATTTATACAACAAATGTTCCTAAATGTTTAAATGCTTACCTGAAAAACAGTAAATGCTAAATTGTCAAAAAATTCATTTTTAATCTCCACCTTTTAAAGACATTCTATTTTCACCATCAGTGAAATAGCAAACAGAATAAAACCATAAATAAATGTAAAAAAAATAATGTGAAATCTCCCCTTCTTGTATTGGAAAGAGCAATCTTTAGCAGAAATATTTCCGATCTTTGATGCAGCTGCTTTTCGTTTAAAGAAATCGTGCTGCTCTCTGCAGTGTGTTCAAGCATTTACCGGAAGCAAACTAAACCGGCTGCCAGGTTCCTGAATGTGACAGGCGGTGTGTCGGTAAAGCAAGCGTTTGCTGTATTTATTTGTAAGTGATAACAATTTTTATATTTACACTATTCTTTCAGAAATGGGAATTTTCACAGAGAACTCCATATTACACGGCAATGGGCCAGTTTCACAGAAATCATGAAATCTGTGACAACCGTGAAATACATACAGCCTCACTCACTGATAGTGTAAACATCTCACACAGAAAACAGCATGACTGCAAAAACCATCCAAGGGTAAAGTGACAGTACAACACAGAAAGTGAAGCTCTGTATCATTCAGCTGAGCACTGCTGGATTGCACCACTTGGTGGCTCTGTCTGATATGACAAAAGCCCCCTTAGAAGTGAGCGTAGGGATGAACAGTCTTAACCGATACAAAATCAGGCGGTCTACATTATTCACATTGAAGAGATAGAAGTAACATTTCTAGCCATTTCATTTTTGTTTCCTCAGCTATAAGTGTGGAGTAGTGGTCAGGGCTCTGGACTCTTGACCGGAGGGTTGTGGGTTCAATCCCAGGTGGGGGACACTGCTGCTGTACCCTTGAGCAAGGTACTTTACCTAGATTGCTCCAGTAAAAACCCAACTGTATAAATGGGTAATTGTATGTAAAAATAATGTGATATCTTGTAACAATTGTAAGTCGCCCTGGATAAGGGTGTCTGCTAAGAAATAAATAATAATAAGCTGAGCAATAGACTTTAAGAAAAAGATGTGATCAAATATTTTTGCAGAATTTTGTTTAATATACATTCTATGTTACCATGGCAACTGACCCCATAACTGGAAACTAATAAATATTAGTTATGATATTAGTTCCGTTCATCCGCTGCATTCATAGTTATGTGTGCGCAACGCTGCTAAGAATGCTTGTTTTTTTTAAATGCAAACAGGAATAAGAAGCGAGATTACATCAACACTGCTTCCACTTCTCTGAGTGTGCACTGGACAGCACTTTCCACTGTTGACAGCACAGCATGCTGGCACCTTTATCATGTGTGTCAGTGTTATTAAGCAACTTCATTAAGCAACATGATGATTTCAGAGATAACTCCAGGGCACATCAAGTGCACAGGGAGATAACAGGCTTCTGGGTACATAAAACAAGACAGCTTTATCCCAGCTCCCTGTTGCTATAGATATTATATATAAATAATTCTCTCGCCTTCATGTTGTTTCCCATTCTCGTTTTGCTTCTGTTTTTCATCACATCTTTTATCAGCACGGTTCACAGCAATATCTACTAAGACTCTTCTAGTTAGTTACTTTTTGCATCATCAATGTAAGAGAGTGAGACTAATTTGACAGTAATATCACCTGTTGTGTGCTTCTTTTGTGTTTTGAATTGATCTGAACCAGTCATTCAGCGACAGGCCGCTGTTGTGTCAATGGGAACCTTTGTGACGTCTGTTTATCCCAACCGTAACGTGCTGTTTTGTTGTGGGATGACAGGAGCTGGAATCCCAATGAAGGTGAACAGCAGAGATGTTACCAATGTAAACAAACCGGTCTAACAACAAGGTGCTGAAGAAGGCACAGCAGAATGAACCAGGAAAGAATGCAGAAAACAGACGACAAGGACCTATTTCTACTGGAGTTGGTTCTGAGACACTGCAGCTGGAGATTAGAGGGTCGCTGTGGTTTAGTCTCATGCACTGACAGCCACAAACACACAGATAGGCTGAAGTGAAGCATGGCGGTGCAGGTATATAGTAGAGTAACTAACAGCCTGCTCCGGCTGCCACTAAACATCAAGAAGTGTCCTTGAAACCATATTGTCTGCTAGGGGTGTGCTGATACTCGTTACTCATACTCAGAATTGCTTTGTTGGCAGGTATTCACTAAACCCATTCATTAACATGTCAATTTCAAAAAAAGAAAAGTTGTCCTTCCCCCACCTTTACAATTGAGTACCATTCAGAAGTCCTGACTTCAGTTTACGGCCTGGGGATGGCAGTACAGCAGTACACCAGCACCCCGAATGAGCGGAAAATAATCTTCCAATCAGCTTTTAAAACATGGAAGTTAATTGCCATTGAGTGGCGCTCAATTGCAAAGGTGAGGGAAGGACGGCTTTTCTTGTTTTGAAATCAACACATTAATGAACGGATTTATTGAGCACCCGCAGTCAAAGCAATTCCAATTACGATTATCAAGCATCAGCACTGCTTACAAATTCTAAGAAAACATAAAGAAGACTGTACAGGATGTATTTGTAGGGGAGTGTACAGCTCATGATGAGTGACAGGAAGTCAGCATGTTGCACTGAATCTGTGACGCTGATTCCTCTAACTGCATGCCATAGCCTGCTATCTGCTCCTCCAGCTCCTCCTGGGAAGTCTGCGGCTACAAGGTGCAAGCGAAGGTGCCTCATTGTAGCGTCAGTGTGTCCCACAATGTGTGTGTTGCTTGTACAGGAAAATAAAACCGCCTGCCACTTCTATACACCTAATCATACTGTACCTTAAAGAAAACCGCCTGCCACTTCTATCATTACATTTAAAGCCTCAGTGTCCTGGAGTTGCATTTTACACCAATGGAATTTCCTTGATGTCTGCCACACTGCATTCTTCCACAGTGTAGCCTTCTACTTACTATAGTGGAAAGAAAAACACATCCATTAATGTTGAAACGTCGCTCCTGCTTGGAACAGGGGTCGGCTAGTTGAACAGTGAAGTGACAGTCGACCTCAGAAACTGCTGGTGGACTAATCACACGTCACGGGATTGTGAAGTAGTGTTTTCAGATGGATGAAAGTGCAGTTTTGGGTGCAAAACTTTAGTTTATTCACTTTGTGCCCACAGGGCCAGCACAGCTACATCAGAATAGTGCAGAACTAATATAAAGAGAGACCTACCGGTACAGTATGTAGACCATACTCAATAAAATAACTAAATAATACAAATAATTCTAAACAATTACTTTACATCCAGAAATAATGCATATACATACACATATACACATGCACATGCGTACATATATACGTATGTGTATATATGAATACTGCATTGTGTTTACTTTTCTTTCAACACAGCTGAAGAAGGGATTTTGTCAGCTTCTGCTTCCTGTTTGCTTCTGTTAATGTGTGCAGCATATATTTTGCGAGAACCAATTACATTTATGAATTGCCCTGGTGAGAAACGTCAGAATCTAATGAAAAAAGCGTTTTAAAAAAAGGTTATAATGGATATATTTTATTAATATGCATATACATTTGTATTAATATGCACATGCAGGTTGTATTTTGAGTGCTACACATTTGTTTTCTTTTTTTTGCGTCTTGCAATACAAAAGTGTTCTCAATGCATTTGTTTTTTTTATTGATTCATTGTCCGAAATATCTAATTGCACCGCACTCTCTTCGAGCTGATATAGTAAAAATACTTCAGTACAGTGCAAAAACCTCCACAGTTTCCCATAGCATAACGCAGTCCTGGGTTTGTATGACAGTTTTCTACAGTGTTTTAGGACAGCACTATAGTATTGCTTTATATATAAAAAGGAAACATTAACAATGAGAATGGTGTAGCTCCTGCTTGACGGTGGTGACTCTCTTCTTCTGTTCTCAGAGCCTGCGGTTGCCCCCCTCCCCCTTCGCCTGTCCTGGGCCCCCCCTCAGGAGGTGCCAGTCTGGGACATTAGTAGCTGCAGCCTGCTGGACGGACGCATGGTCATCTCACGTGAGGATGAGGTACCCAGAGACTCACAGTAGGGCACAGCCAGGGCAACTGTAACCCACTGGTCACATCCATACCCTTGAATTACCTAACTGAACCAGTTATACCTCTAGACTGGATAATCTGTTATTCCTTAATTGGTAATCTCTAAAACCAGATGTGGAATGAACCACAAGGACCGGAGTTGTGCACCCCTGGCTATAGAGAATAACTGCACAGATGTTTTGAAACTCACGCTAGCCAGGCATCCAGTCCTGGGTTTCAGAACTACCCTTGCTTCAAATGATCAGGATCATGCTTTGATGAGAAGTGCGGTCAGTTTATTCAGAACAGATTTACTGGTTGTTCAGACTCCTGGCACCTACCTGGTCATGCCAATAACATATCTGAACAAGAGGAGTTCTGAAACCCAGCAAAACGTGAAATAAGCATTTGCGAGCAGGCAGCTGCAATGCTGTCCATTTCCACCGCTTAATCATCATTCCATAAGTCTTACTTGTACTTATAATGGTACCAATTATTATATTGGTGCCAAATGCCCAGCTTTGAAGGAAACATGTTATAGTATTTCTATTTTATAACCTGATATGGTTCACTTGGTTAAAGAAATCTCTGTTTGCAAGCCGTGTTTTCAGTTAGCATTGCACTTGCTTGGTCACCTGGAGGGTGAAATTGTCCCCGCCCCTTTACTGGCTTCTTTCCTGTCATCAGCCAACCAGCTGCTGCTTCCCATATTGACTGACATGCTTTCAGCCAGTAACATGGCCTAGAATACATTGCTGAGGTGACGTGACCATAAAAGTGCAAGTGTACCATATATCCTGAGAATATGGCACGTAAACTGAGAACATTCTTTAACCTGAAGTAGTACCGTATAGATGTCATATTTGAAAATAATTTTGCTATAATATGTGTCGCCTTCAAAACTGCACATTCGAGTTTTACTGTATGTAGCTGATGAAAGTGCAAAACAAGTAAGGTTTTTCGATTTCTTTTCTTTGTTACCAACCTAACTGAAACTCTCTCCTCTCCCTCTTCATAGCCAGTCTATCGAATCCGGAACAGAGTGAGCAGCTGCCTGTCTCATTTAAACCTGGCTGGGAGTCGCTGCAATCTGGGTAAGTCCTCACACTCACAGGCCTGGGGGTGTTGTTCTGTATAACTGTGGGAATCAAATAGACACAGATGAAGGCCCTTAGCCAAAATGTTTGTATACTTCCCTTATAAAAGTTAAAAAGCATAGCAAAGTGAAATCATGGCAAATCATAAGCAAGCTCTCTAAAGCATAGTTAAGTATTGTGAAGGCCAGAGAGAGATATTGTTAAGCATATTAAAAAAAAAAAACATGAACGGTAAACTATGGTGAATGCATAGGACAAACATGGGAAAAGGAAATACAAATATGTACCATGGTATAAATTTGTGCAGGAGATATCAGTCTCCATGCCTCAAGCCTGCCCTGGATTGCAGGGAGCACCCTTTCTCTTAGGGGATGAGGGAGGGAAGAGTTCAGTCTCCATGACTCAAGCCTGCCCTGGACTGCAGGGAGCACCCTTTCTCTTAGGGGATGAGGGAGGGAAGAGTTCAGTCTCCATGACTCAAGCTTGCCCTGGACTGCAGGGAGCACCCTTTCTCTTAGGGGATGAGGGAGGGAAGAGTTCAGTCTCCATGACTCAAGCCTGCCCTGGACTGCAGGGAGCACCCTTTCTCTTAGGGGATGAGGGAGGGAAGAGTTCAGTCTCCATGACTCAAGCCTGCCCTGGACTGCAGGGAGCACCCTTTCTCTTAGGGGATGAGGGAGGGAGCAGTCTAGTAAGTTCAGCCTATCTTATAAAATCAGATTCAGGCCTTGACAGTACTTGGAATCCTGCCACATCCCAGACCTCAGAAAGGCAGGCTCTTCTGTATCCTTGACTTGCAAAACCGACAAAAATTGAAAAATGTGACATGTGCAGTTTATCAATCTCCTACTGTACAATATTGTTCCATGCAAAAGTAAATTTGGTTTATGCGTTTGTTTGTTTTTTACAACATCTATAGCATGTTTTTTTTTTTGCAAGAGCAATCAAATCATGACCACTAGATCGTTCGCAGCGGAGAGTCCCCTTGTGTTTATGTAAGAGATACCACACAGAGCACCCTAGTGGTGCAGCTCACATCTACTAGAGACAGCGTTGCAGGGGGGGCAGCTTATTGGTTACACGCTGCTGTCCCTGAGGTACTGAGGGTTCAGACATGATTCTGAGAGCTCCACTGGGGCCACAGGGGAACTTTATTTTTTTTTAAAGTCCCAAGGAGGTGATGACGGAAACAGATAAGAATATACAATGTGACTCTAAACCTGAATGAAACGGAAGTCTGTGCTGCATACGAGGGATACAGAGATGCTGATACATGTATTCATAACCGTCTTGATTATTGCAATTCCTTGTTTGTTGGTAAACCTGTCACTAAACTCAGAAGGCTTCAACTTGTTCACAACGCAGCTGCCAGACTGCTTTCTCACATTCGTCTTTCTCAGCACATTACTTCAGTGCTCAGGTCTTTACATTGGTCACCAGTGAGCTACCGAAATGATTTTAAAGTTACTGTAGTTAACTTCATGGGTTAGGGCCATCCTGTCTGCAAGAATTAACTCTGTATATTCTTTAAGATAAGAAAATGCAGAACTCTTGGCTGTTCCAAAAAAACTCATCTTAAATCATGTGGAGCCAGAGCTTTCTGCTGTGGTGCTCCTCGCTTGTGGAACTCTATTCCGGTTGACATTAGGCAGGGTGATATGTTGGATTCTCCCAAGTCTAAATTGAAAACATACTATTTTGAATGTGCTTTTATGTGATTGGTTGTAGCTGGAGTGTATTGTATATATGAGCTCTCTTGCTTTGTTTTTAACTTTGTACAGCGTTCTGGGATGCCATGGTGTGAAGGGAGGGCGCTGTGTAAAAATACATTTGTATTGTATTGCATTGCAAACCAGAATGCATCAGTTAAGATAGCTGCGGTATTTCATACCAGTACAAGTTGGCTTTTAAAGCCACGACTGCCTGCCTGCGTGTATCTCTGCCCAGGATTGAGCTGCAAAATCGCACATCCACCAAAATCAGAGGCCATTTCCAGTCATTTGAAGAAAGGTCTAACTGCCAGCAAACTCCCTTTCTAGATAATACAGGAAATGTTGACGACAGGCAGATTAGCTGATGCAAGTTTTAAATACTTCCTCCGATGCTGAGATAATGTGGGGGTTGCTGGGTTGTAATGAGCACAGAGGTTTTTTGAAGATTTTGGCATTGAGTGTTGAAGTGTCCTTCTGAGTGCTCGGCTCAGGACAGAGAAAGAACAGAGAGACAGACAGACAGAGAGACAGAGAGACAGGCGGACAGACAGAGAGACAGACAGAGAGACAGACAGAGAGACAGCACTCTGGTATGGCATTCTGCCTGGGTCGTGGCATGTCATTTGCAGCTATGCACAGAGAGGCTGGGGAGTGCTGAGCAGGATACAAGAAGCAACACCTCCGTTTTCATCCACCCGAGTCCAGAGCCATGGGGCTTAAGAAGTGGCTAGTTTGCGGAGCCCCACCAGGTAAGATTGTGGGTTAATGACACTTGGGACACTTGAGTTTTCTTCATGGAAGCAGTGTAGTTGGAGTTTCTAATTTCTTGGTCTTGAGAGAGGCGGATTTAAATACTGCAATCTCCAGTTTACTCTTTGAGGGTTCGCGCTCCTTCACTCTGGAACTCATTTCCAGTTTTTATCCAGAATGCCGAGTCTGTCAGTATTTTTAAATCGAAGCTCAACCTCGAATGGGACTTAGTAAAATGATCAATAATGGGGCGGTCCTACCAAAGAGAAATCGTCAGACTGAAAGGGATGACAGACAGAGAGAAATAGACACACACAAAGAGAGGCGTATTCATCATGAGCTGCTCTTTGAATGTCACTGTTACTTTTTTAAATCCTGATCTATATTTAATAAAATTGTTTTTAAAATATTTTTTAGAGTGTCTTGTAGCTAAATTCAGTTGGTGACGCCGTCCTTTTGAAACCTTGGAGGTGAGAGATCGAAGTATGTGGTCATGCTGTGTGGTTTTGCAGAGTGTGAATGACAA
Organism: Acipenser oxyrinchus oxyrinchus; assembly: GCA_030684275.1. NCBI lineage: Eukaryota > Metazoa > Chordata > Actinopteri > Acipenseriformes > Acipenseridae > Acipenser > Acipenser oxyrinchus. The sequence continues at coordinate 4,771,122 of CM060284.1, read as the reverse complement.
CATTGTGAAAACAACGTCGTGAATAACGTTGTGTTTATCTGCTCAGTAGAGCTGTCAGTATTCCAGTCGTTATTATGTATTTTGTTACTTCCAAGAAAGATGTGGATTGTTTTCATTTGCTTATTTGGGAGCAGTTCAGTCTCCATGCGTCAAGCCTGCCCTGGACTGGAGGGAGCACCCTTTCTCTGAGGGGGTGAGGGAGGGAGGGAGCAGTTCAGTCTCCATGCGTCAAGCCTGCCCTGGACTGGAGGGAGCACCCTTTCTCTTAGGGGGGTGAGGGAGGGAGGGAGCAGTTCAGTCTCCATGTGTCAAGCCTGCCCTGGACTGGAGGGAGCACCCTTTCTCTGAGGGGGTGAGGGAGGGAAGGAGCAGTTCAGTCTCCATGCGTCAAGCCTGCCCTGGACTGGAGGGAGCACCCTTTCTCTTAGGGGGGTGAGGGAGGGAGGGAGCAGTTCAGTCTCCATGTGTCAAGCCTGCCCTGGGCTGGAGGGAGCATCCTTTCTCTTATGGAGTGAGGGAGGGAGCATGCCTCTGCCTATCCAATACAAGCCAAGGATCAAGCCTTCTCAGTCTTACATGCATTGTGATCCAGCCAGATCTCAGAAAGGCACGTTCTTCCTTATCCTTATCCTTGACTGCAGAAATGATTGCTTCTTCATGAGGAGCCCTCTCAGAAGTGAAAGAGATTTCCACCCCCAGAATAGGAATCAGGGGCAGGGGAATCACACACCTCTCTGGGCTTTACAATGCTTACCTGTGCTTTCCCATGCTTTCACTGTGCTTTATTACACGTTGCTATACTTTTACTATGGGAAACTTTTATAATGGCAAGCAGATTGGTTACTGAAGACAGGGGAGGTGTCTACAGAGGTTCCCCACCTGCTCCAGAGTCCATGGCAGGAGGTCCCCCAAAAATCACCCAAGCAAAGCTACTGCATCTCCCCATTCCCACACTCCAAAACCATTACACTGTCTACAACTAAAGGAGTGTTTCCACAGTGAAGGAAGCTGGATACAAGTTGGGTTCTGGTTGATCCAGTTTATTGGAAGCTCTGTTTTCAAGGTCAAATAAATTGGATCAAAGCTGGATTATCTGAAGAGCAACGCATTGGATACATTAAAATGGAGCTGGATATGTCAATAACGAGCTGAGTGTGTCACTGCTAGCCTGTCAGCCAATCAGAGGGCATGTGGATGTGATGTTTCTTCAAAGAAACTGAACGAGTTTGAGCATGTTCAAAATAAGTTAGACCATCTCAACAAAAAGCTGTATCCTTTCATACAGCATCCCAGACACATTGAAACTCATGAAACATGTCATGATGGGTTAACAGCAATATACCAGCAATATACCAGCACTTGAAAATATAAGTCTGATTAATGAGTATGATCGCCATGGCTTTAATTTTGCCAGCCTCAATAAATCATTAATTAATTGATTAATCATCCTGGTGCCCTATTCTTGACTGAAACGACATCTAATGAAAAAAAAGGTTTGCTAGCTTGGAGGTCCTTTCCCTTCTAAAAGTCTCCCATAGTCAAAGCATAGCAAAGTGCAATAAAGCCCGGTGAAATCACAGTAAAGCACAGGTAAGCATTGTACCGGGGTAAGCTTATAAAAGGGTACGCACCGTTATATTAGTGCAGTAGACAGACAAACGTTTCTCTGTGCAAAAAGGCAAAGATGAAACCCACATCCTGCCGCTCTGAAACCCACGCTTCCTCCTGAAGTAACTGGATGAGAGGCTGGCCGTTAGAAAACCCCATCATACAGTGATCAGACACCCAGCTTCCTGTAGGTGTGAGGAGCAGCCCAGATAACAAGCTCTCAGACCTGAAGAATAGGGAGAACCACATGGAAGTTTACCCTTGTAGAAGTGTCTCTAATCACTGTGTCTTTACATAGTAGTTACTTAGTAAATGCATGTGTACTTACACATCATTACAATGTTATTATGCATAGTTACAATGCACTTAATGTGAAAATCTTTTTGCACAATATGTGGTGGCAATTGTATCAGAAAAGGGTTAGGGTTAGTGGGGTTAGAGTTGTACATTGTTTCCCTATGCTTTACCATGCTTACACGATGCTTTATTACACTTTGCAATCCTTTTACTATAGTACATTTTTATAATGGTAATCATGGTTTTTACAATAATCTACCATACTTATCTGTGGTCCCCCATGCTACACTGTGCCTTATAAATATTTGCTTCGGCTCTGATTCATTCCACTATGCTGTGCTTTTGCTATGAGCAGTCAAGTCTGTGTCAAGGCTATTGGCTTTTGTAGCGTGTGTCTGGTTTCAGTATGCCCAAATCGTGTTTTGCAAACCTAAATCTATTATGATTGCTAGTTGTTTTTTTTTTACTTGGTGCAATGTCATCTCTATACTGTAAAACAGATGTTTTAAGTGTTTTTAAAGTCAGCAGCACAAAATATGTATTTATATCAGGGATTTTAATCTGGACATTTTCTATTGATCGATTAATCATCCGATGTGCAGTCGATTAATCGATCAATCACTCCTGCGTGCTAGTGATATGACATTGCAACTTGCAGACTTTTTTGCAGTCTGAGATATTGTGAAATATTGGGTACACCTTTGAGTTGCTCTTTTGCCAAGGTCTTTAGCAGTACCAAAGACATTCTGCATTATATTACCCTCTGGCATTTTTCAACATTTTCTTTTCACGCACCGTTTTTTGATAGCGCATTCAGGTAGACAAGATTAATCTATCAATTATTTTTAATTTGACCAAAGCCCACAGGAGTTATTAATCAGTTATTCATGAATCGATTCAAACCCCTAACTTACAGCAGTATGCTCATTTATTAACACTCCCCATTGCTCGTGTTGTTTTGATTTCTTGTGCATACGAAACAGGCAAATTAGTGATTGTCTAATTTAATTGATGACTTTAATTGGCCACACATGCAATTAATTAAAAATAATAAGAGAAAATTAAACACATAACCATAAATGTTGAAATGCATGAGACTTTTTTGATGTTGTTTAAGATGCCTAATTAAAGCACAGAGTGGTCTAACATTTTCACACACGAGTGCCTATTGTTTCTGTGTCGCTGATTACTGAGTGGAAATGTAAATTCTCACCCCCAGAGGTTTTCATGCAGGTAGATATATAAAGGATATAAATGATCAATCTTGAGGGGTTCTAATGCTGCTGTATATCTGTAACAGTGTGTTTGATATGAATTAAAGTATTTATCACTAAAAGGGCTTTCTAGTTGCACCGATGTTGTTAAAGAATCAGTTTCAAAGAGATATTGTATTCTTATTAGTAAGTCTGCATACCTTAAAATGTCTTCAGTGTAACAAGACCACCAGCGATTAGTTCATACTGCTATTACTAAACACATTTGACCACATTAGACCAAACAAACCAGCCATGGGGTGGGGCGGGGAGTATTCCCATGTGACTGTGAGCTTGATGGGGCTCTTCTCAGCTTTTGCTCTGTCTGGTTTGCAGGATTACTCTCAGCTGTGTCCAGTTAAGCTCACAGAATGTAAAACCTGGACTGGATTCAAACTGCTCAGCTATCGGAGTCTCATTTTCCACCCCTGCTTAGAAAAGTGTAGTTTAACCAGAGATAAATAAATCTGAGCATGTAATTCTGTTATTGCCTGTTGGTAAAATGTGAAGAAGGGACAGTGCGTGATGCTGTAATTTATGAGTGAATCTCCGTTGCCATGAAAACAACGTTGACTGAGGTTTGAAGTTGTACTCACGTGATCCCTTTGGTTGTGTGAAAGGGTTTATCACGGTATTACACCAGCATAGATTGTGCAATTTCGTGCTGTGTGAATGTAGCAGCATTTGTGTGTGAAAGTGGCTGAAAACAAGCATGCTGGTTAAGTAGTGCAGGTTACAACAAGCACGCTGGTTCTGTAGTGCAGGTTACAACAAGCATGCTGGTTCTGTAGTGCAGGTTACACCAAGCACACTGGTTCTGTAGTGCAGGTTACACCAAGCACACTGGTTCTGTAGTGCAGGTTACACCAAGCACACTGGTTCTGTAGTGCAGGTTACAACAAGCACGCTGGTTCTGTAGTGCAGGTTACACCAAGCACGCTGGTTGTGTAGTTCAAGTGTTTCCTGGGTGCGTGGGAGTGCCTGTGAAAGCTTGGTTCGCTGGCCCCTGTTCGGGCTCCCCTGCTCCTCAGGATGGTCGGAAACGTCTGCAGCAGACAGACTGGTTTATTCAGCTGAGTGGAGGCAGCAGAGCTGCAGGAAATGTCTCGTTCACCGCTGTGCTTCCTGATGCCTGAGATAAAGCTCCAGGGCTTGAGGTTATCACACACAACAACAACAGCAACAGCAAAGCATCGAGACAGATTTCAGATTTCTTCTGGCCTCCTCTCTCCTCTTACAGTCATTTCTCCACCAGGAACATGGCATCACTTCACTTTACATTGTGTCTCTAATTACTGTGTATTTACATAGTAGTTACTTAGTAAATACATGTGTACTTGCACATAATTACAATGTTATTAAGCATAGTTACAATGTACTTATGTGTAAATCTTGTTGCATGATATAACCCTAACCCTACCTCAACTCTTTTCTGATGCAATTGTGTACTTACATACATCGTGTACACAGATTTACACATTGAGTAGTACTGAGTAACTACTATGTAAATACACAGTAATTAGAGACACAATGTAGGATATTTTTTTTGATCGATCAATTCTATATAATAAGACATGCAAGAAGTACCTGACAAGCACATGTCTCCTCTATTGCTGCAAACCTAACCTGACCCCAAGAGATATACAATTCAAGACCAGCAGATCACAGCTGCATGCTTTCATCATTCTCAAGATATTTTGACAATCTGTTCCCAGTTTCTTGGTGCTATGATATTATTATTATTATTATTATTATTAGAGCATTGGCAAAGCCAAGGTACGACTAGAGCTCTGTAACACCCAATCACCGGGGTCTATCATTATTATTATTACTATTATTTATTTCTTAGCAGACACCCTATTCCAGGGCGACTTACAATTGTTACAAGATATCACATTATTTTTACGTACAATAACCCATTTATACAGTTGGGTTTTTACTGGAGCAATCTAGGTAAAGTGCCTTGCTCAAGGGTACAGCAGCAGTGTCCCCCATCTGGGATTGAACTCAAGACCCTCCGGTCAAGAGTCCAAAACCCTAACCACTACTCCACACTGCTGCCTTGGCAATTGGTAAGAGCCTTGACATGAGTGATGTAATATGTACAAGATGATTCATAGTTGGGTCAGTATTTAGACGCTGTTTCCAGTTCAAGGCTGTAAGCAGTTTCTGGGAATTACAGAATCTGGATGAAAGCTACTGATTTCCATTTAAAAAGGTGCACAGGTTTACACTGGGCAGGTCACAAGGAACAATCCAAACAGGCTTTGTTTGAAAGTTTGAAAAAGTTTAAACATCTCTTTTTGTTTCCAGAGGGTCCCACTGAAAATGCACCACCTTTGGGCCAGAAGTCAAAGGGCCAGTCTGAGGGAGGGGTCAAGGTAAGCCACTTTTTCCTGATAAAACTTATTTTCAAAACTTGATACTTCCTGTTGAGATATTATTTAATAATGTTCTAAACGCCATTTAAGGCTTAAATGATAAAAACTTGAGAGGGCAAAACACGTTCTCTTAGAGTTTAGGTTGAAGTCCAAAATCTGATTTATTTAATGCACTCAAATTTTTTTTGTACTATCCCTCCTAGTTTAGTTTTACGGATGCTAAACTTCATTTAATCCCTCTTTACAGACTTAAAAAATAAACAAATCTCTTTAAATTGCAATTTAAATTAGCGTCCGAATTTAAACTTTAAAACACTTCCAAATAATAAATAAAAAAAACAACTATAATTGAATTTTAAAATGCAAAAATACCAGTTACCTTTATCGATGTTGTTGTCTTGGTACCTCTCAGAAGCCGCTACAAGACAACCGTAGGGGTGTAGAGTAGAACATACATTGGTAATCATAAGAAAGAAAACATGTTTGCTGGAGGCGACTTTGGCATAAGTAGAGTTGCTAAGATAACTTAGGTTAAAAATGATTGAAGTGATAAAGAATATGCAACAATGTATGGGAAGGGAAATATGATAAACAATTAACCACAGAGACCTTGTAAAAGAGAGTAGTTAGTGGTTGGTTGCACTTGAATGGAGCAACAGCTGAATAACAAATTTCTATTATAATTAGTAAGCTAATAGAAACAAACTGTAGTCACATATGCTCTGAGCTACTAGAGTAGAAATAGCAGGCATAGAGGAGACACAGACAGAGAAGCTCCCACTATCCCCAGATCATCGGGACCATTTGTGTAGCATCTGAGGCTGTCTCTCCAGAGGTTCAGGTAATCTGATAAATTGTCTATCTTTGTTAATACTAGCGGCACGTATTGGATCTAAACAATAACGTTCAAGGTGGAATGTAATGTGGTTATTTTAAACATGGTCTGGGTCCTTATATCGTAACAGAGTTAATTCCATCTTTACCTTGATTCCTAAACCTTACAGGGGCACCGTAATTCAAATTCAGTTGTCAGGTTTATTTTGCTAGTTTTGTGATTTAGGTTGTCTTCATTTCCGGTTTAGGGGATGATTATCAGGAGGTTCAAGCAGGGTCCTCTTGCCAGGAGCAGCAGTCACCTGAACGACGTCAACGGCTCCTTAGACAGCGTGAGGTGAGAGCCCTCCTTGACTGTCAGGTCATGTATAAAACAATATACTACATTGCTATTACCTCACACTCCCAACCCCCCCACCCCCGTGTCGTTTCATTTCTCCTGCCTAGATTCGATATGAGCACCTGAAAAAAAAAAAATCCTAGAATTAAAGAAATTTCACCCTATCCAGGTGGAACTACATATAAACATACCAAGTTTGTGGGGAAGCAATTGTTAGCTGCGCTGTACCAACGCATAGCTTCCTGGTAGTACTTGAGAAATTGTTTTAATTTTGAGCACCTGAAGAAACATTTCACGACTCTGAGAAGCGCTGACAAGGATTTGGTTTTTGTTCCTTTTTTCCCGTCCAATCACAGGCCGGCGAGTGTCCTCGGCTCGCGGGAGTCCCTGACGATGCCCGTTAGCATGGCGGAAAGCCTCGATCTGAGCAACGACAAAAACATCGTCATTCGCCCGCTCCACAGCAGCATCCTGGGGGAGAAGTACTGCTTTGAGGTAATCGTGCGCCCAGCCAGCTGCACAAGCGCATGGGCATCTCCTTTGTTTAAATATTTATTTGATTTACTGTAACCTTTATTTAACCAGGAAAGGCCTGTTGAAATTAAAATCTCTTTTCAAGGGAGACCTGGTCAAGAAGGTGGTATAATACCAAAAAAACACACAAATTCGATTGAGCAGAAACAATGCAAACAAGTTAATTAAATTACAAGCGTGCCGGGAAAACAACAACACATCACTTTTTTGTTTGAACTCCTTTAAAGGTATCAAGACAGTAAGTTTATTTCAAGACCATGGAGCTAGAAAACCAAATGGATTATTTCCAAATTCCGTATGAACCCAAGGAACTGAAAAAACGTAGAACAGTCTGAGATCTAAGATTCTTTACAACTCCTGCTGGGGATCCACTAATAAACCATCTGTCCCAATTCCCAACTACTGCTGGTCACCAGCTTACCGGCACTCAAACTCGTCTTGCTCCCAGTATTAAACTGGGGCTGCAGCCGGTTCCATCAGCAGTCAAGGTTCTACAAGCTCATCTGCTGCCGGACATCACACAAAAAGTCAGAAGTCTCCTGTGTGTCCCGTGTTTTGTATAACTGCAACTTAGAAATGAATTCATCAGCCTCCAATGTTTCCCTGACAGGTTTCATAGCCTTCATGTTCAGCATATATATATTTTTTCTGCAGTCAGATTCAAACCCCGCCTCTCTCTTGCATCCTTCTCATTGGACGCTTATTAGGTAACTTCCACCAGCAGTGTGGAGAGGTCGGGTTCTGCCAGCCCGCACCTGGGGTCGACTGTCCCAGTTGAAATAAAAAAAAGAATATAATTAGGGCTTCTGTTTTTCGGGTTTTATTAATTGTATTTTTCGGTGCTTATTTTTAGCTATTTTCGAGTTTAATGTAAATTGCTTTTTTTCGGGGCTTTCGTTTTTGATATACTGTATGACATTAGTGTTTTCCGTTACTTTCCAAAATGCTTGAGCGGTTCTTTTTTCTGTCAAAATATGTATAGTAGTAACTCGACAGTACTTGCACACTTAAGTTGTACCTTCTTTCCTTTGCTGTCTTTCACAACGAAATCCCTACGGTCACAGGCACATTCTTCTGGGGTTTTGTGTGTAGGCATTTTGTACATTTCATACAATTCTGTTTTAAATCCTCCGTATCTTAATTGTAATACAGCTTGAAATCCCGCTAACATGCCTCCATCCTGATTGTAATCTCGTTTTAAATCTGGCAAGCGGAGTCTCCAATAGAAATGTAGGAATGTGCTGTCACTCAGTAGTTGGGGCGGGTTTAAAGTATTGAGAACGAATCAATGATAGATGCAAGTCAGGAAGGCGGGACGTTGCCCAGCAGCACTGGGAAATGTACTTATTATTATTTTTGTAGTAGGTTTTATTTTTTATGGGAATAGGGTAAAGTCAACATGAATAGATTAACCATTTCCACAGTTTTTTCTGTGTTTTCCGGTGTTTATTGGCTAGCCACCGATTTCATTTTTTTTGCATCGGGGGTGTTTTATCGGGTTTTATCGGTTAAAGCTGAAAATCAGAAGCCCTGAATATAATGTATGAAGGGAGGCCAGTCAGCCCATTAGTACCCGTCCGGTTCCTAGTAGCTGCTTCATCAAAAAACATTTTCACTTCATTTCCAACTGTGTCCTCTGGTCCTGGTTTCTGTGCTGTGCTTACAGCATTGGTTAACATCAGGGTTGGGGCCAAGTCCTGTTTTTCAATCAATTCACAATTCACAATTCCAATTCCAATTCCAATTCACAATTCCAATTCCAATTCCAATTCCTAATTCCAATTCCCTTATAATCACCTCCAACACATCATTCATCAAAATTGCAATTAACAGTATTCTGTTGAAATGAGCTTCTCACAGTGGCAACAAATTTCTAAATTGAAGTCGCTGTTCGTCAATTCAAATTGGCTTCAAATGAAAGCTGTTGAACAATCAAAACAATTATTATATCTCTAAATTTTAGGAATTTTTGGAATTGGAACTGGGAATTGATTTTAAAAAGGAATTGGAAATGGAATCAGAACTGAAAAACAGGAATTGACCCGGACCCTGAGTAGGGTTAACTTAGTCTACACCAAATGAGCGAGTCTGATTTCAAAGCGCTCTGAAGTCAGTCCCAGTGGCTGATGGAAAAATGGCAGATGATGCCCGCAGCCCTGGTCCTGCTCTAGTTGACTGTGGCTCTTGTGCCCCCAGGTGATCAACGCGGAGGGGAGCCGATGTTTCGGGTGCACATCTGCAGCAGAGCGAGACCGCTGGATTGAGAACCTGCGGAGAGCAGCTCAGCCCAACAAGGTAACAAGCACGTCAGCGAATCAGCAACGAAAATGAAATAGGAAAACAATTATATTAATGATATTATCTGCAGGTCATCTGACTGTATCCAGTACTGCATGTTGGATCGCTTGCCTTTGGTAAACCCTTTGCATCCCCCTGTAGGATAACTGTGAGCGCACAGAGAATATGCTGAGCTTCTGGGTGAATGACGCCAAAGACCTGGCCCCCAAGAAGAGGTACTTCTGGGAGCTGCACCTGGACGGGAGCCTCTACGCCAGGACCACCAGCAAGACCAACACCATGGGCACCCTCTTCTGGGGGGAGCTGTTTGAGCTGGACAACCTGCCCCCAGTCTCCCAGCTCACCCTGTACCTCTTCCGGGACGAGGAGAGCAAGAAGAAGTCCAAGGAAGACAACTGTCCTCTGGGGAGTGTCTCCATCTCGCTCCCCGAGCTCACCGGGAGGCAGTTTATGGAGCGCTGGTACCCCGTCGCCGGGCACTCTGGCAAGGAGAGGAACAGGGAGGGAGGGGCGGTGGTGGCGTCTATCAGGATCAAGGCCCGATACCAGAACGTCAAGGTCCTGCCCATCGAGCAGTACAAAGAATTTGCAGAGTACATCACCTTCAACTACATGGAGCTCTGCACGGGGCTGGAGCCAATCATCTCGGTCAAGGAGAAGGAAGAGCTGACCTGCGCTCTGGTGCATGTGCTGCAGAGCATTGGCAAAGCCAAGGTACGACTAGAGCTCTGTAACACCCAGTCACCGGGGTCTATCATTATTATTATTATTATTATCATTATTATTATTTATTTCTTAGCAGACGCCGTTATCCAGGGCGACTGACAATTGTTACAAGATATCACATTATTTTTACATACAATTACCCATTTATACAGTTGGGTTTTTACTGGAGCAATCTCGGTAAAGTACCTTGCTCAAGGGTACAGCAGCAGTGTCCCCCCAGCTGGGATTGAACCCACGACCCTCCGGTCAAGAGTCCAGAGCCCTAACCACTACTCCACACTGCTGCTATCATATTACCAAATTAAAATTGTTTTGAAGACTGAACTGTGTTTTTTTTTTTTCCTGCCATATCCCTTTGTTTTACATTTTCCATAGAAAAAATGGATGGTAATGTTAAGCAAAATGAGATGAAGATGAAATCGTGGGTCGTTACAAGGTTTGCTTGCCTGCCTGGTTCATCCTAGCAGTGTGCTGATACTCATACTCATAACTGCCTTTAAGACGTATTTATCGGCAGGTATTAAATAAATCTATTCATTAATGTGTTGATTTGAAAGCAAGAACAGCTGCCCTCCCCTCACCTTTACAACGAGTACCAATCAATGGCCATTAAGTTCCATGCTGAGTGTTTTAACCCCTTCAGGTACATTTTCTTAAAATGCATTTGAAAGTGACTCAAGTATCACGAGGAGGAAACTGACCACTTGGATGACCAGATCTAACCTGTCAGTACATTGCAAACTCTGTTTCGTGCACCTCATTGATAAAAATAAGAAAGTTTGCATTTGTATTTGTGGTACACATACCTCCCTTGCACCTTAAAGGGTTAAAAGCAGTTTGGAAGAGATTTTTCCTCTCATCCGGACTTTATTACCGTCGTACTGATGACAAGGTAAAGACAGCATGGCCTCGGCCCTAGTTCATCCTCTTCACTGTCCCCTCCCCACCCCCCCCACCCCCAGGATTTCCTGAAGGACCTGGGCATCGCGGAGGTGGATCGATTCGGTGAGAAGGAGTCCCTGATCTTCAGAGAGAACACGCTGGTCACCAAGGCCATTGACGAGTACATGAAGCTGGTGGGGCAGAAGTACCTGATCGACACGCTCGGTAAACATGCTGACCGGGTACAACACCCAAGGACTGGTTTTCTGAAGAGTATCCCTAAAGGAAACAGAGCTTTGTTAATTGAGAATACATTTCTAAACCTGCTTTCTTAAACATTTGAAAACGGTTCAGTGAACTCCAGAACTTTTTTTTAAAATTTCTTAATCAAAATGGGCTTAAAGAAATAACTTTGCTTAGAGTTTTGAGAATTGGGCCCTGCTTCTATGTCTGGGATTGTGTCAAAGTCTGAGTGTGTCTGTCTGTTTGTTTGGTGTGAGTGCATGCAGGTGTCTGTCAGCATCTCTGCCTGTCTGACTTTGTGTGTGTGTGTGTGTGTGGTTGGTTCTGCTTGTCTGTATTTGTGTGTCTGTATGAATTTTGCGCGCGTGTTTGTCTGTCAGCCTCTCTGCCTGTCTGTATGTGTGTGAGTCTCTGCCTGTCTTAGTGTGTGTGTGAGTCTCAGTCTGTCTTGATGTGTCTGTGAGTGTGTGTGTTTCTGGTCTTGTCCTGTGTGTGTTTACGCTGGTGTCTGCCAGCCTCTGTTCCTGTCTCTGTGTGTGCACGTGAGAGGGTGTGGATGTGTAATGAAGTACCGGACTGTACCATTTCCTCTCCCTGCACAGGGGACTTCATCGCCGGGCTATACCAGTCGTCGGTGAGCTGTGAGGTGGACCCGCAGAAATGCTCCCCCAGCGAGCTGCAGGAACAGCAACAGAACCTGCGTAGCGGCTGTGAGGAGGCTTTCCAGAGGATTACAGAGACCTACAGGTGAGGACAGACCGAGGCGCTGTAAGCTGTATGATTTAACCCTGTAGTGCCCATTTCTGTATCACATCTGATACAATGCTTAGCCACCCCGCTACATTATTATTTTTTAAATCCAGCCTCACAAGCCCAAATTTTTCATATCAATACATTATGTGTTACAGGGCAGATGAAAAACAATGTTTTGAACAAGAAACGGAATCTAATTACATAAATAAAGTCACTGTTGTCATTTAAAAAATGCGTGGGCATTACAGGGTTAAGGTTAACATGGAATTAACTACTTTGTTACGCTATAAGGGTGAGACCATGTTTCAGATTTGAACAATGTTTACCATTTATTATCCAGATACCCACATTACATTCTGCATTGAATGTTATTGTTTAGATGCAATACATGCCCCTAGTAATAACTGGGATAGGCAATTGGCAATTGATGGGATTACCTCTCCCCTGGAGAGACAGCCTCAGACGATGATCCTGGAGGTATTGGAAGCTTCTCTCTCTGTGTCGCCTCCATGCCTGGTATTTATATTTATACTAGGCTCAGAACATACATGACTACAGTCTGTTTTTTTGTTATCTTACTAATTACCAATAGAAATGAGCCATTCAGCTGTTACTCCATTCAAGTGCAACCAACCGCTAACTACTCTCTTTTACAAGGTCACTGTGGTTAATTGTTTACCGTATGTTCCTTCCCCATTTCTGCACTTGCTTTATCATTTGAAGCCTAAGTTACCTTAGCAACTCTACTTGTGCCAGTCACTTCCTGCAAACTGGTTTAGCAATACCAACACATTTTCTTTCAAATGCTACAGGCAAGGGGTGTGGGGGGGTAGGAGGATTTGGTGTCAGGATAGTGTAACTGAAATCTGAAATCTGCTGTTTCAATTGAGAGCGGTTTCATGATGCGTAGCTCTCTCGCTCTCCCCCCAGCTCATTCCCGGGGGAGCTGAACGAGATCTTCTCGTGCTGGCAGGAGGAATGTTCAATCCGGGAGAAACGGGACATCGGCACGCGGCTCATCTGCGCCTCGCTCTTCCTGCGCTTCCTGTGTCCCGCCATCATGAGCCCCAGCCTCTTCGGCCTGACGCAGCAGTACCCCCCCGACGGGACGGCCCGGACCCTCACCCTCACCGCCAAGGTCATCCAGAACCTGGCCAACTTCACCCCGTGAGTCACCCTGCACCCACCCCATTGAAACCTGTTAAGCAGCAGATACACCTAGAATCAGAGTGCAAATCTGCACCAAGAACGGCAACGACAAGGCAACCTTTCAACCACTGCATGCATAAACTATATAAACTGAGTTAATAGTTTTAATGGCTTATAATGTGTTTGGTGGCTCCCTCTAATCAAGTCGAGAGTGTGCTTTCATAGAGGATACAGCATAAGAACATAAGAAGAGTTTGGGAATGAGAAGAGACTGTACGGCCCATCAAGGCTCGTCTCTCCTAACACACCGTTAGCCCCTATCAGGGGATCGAATTTATTAGGATAGAATCTAGATGTTTTGGAATGTGCCCATGTTTTCAGCTCCTACTACATCACCTGGTATTCCATGCATTTATAACATGGCCGTTCATGAAGTATTGTAGTTATTTCAATACAGACTGAACACAGTCCGGATTATTATATTATTATCATTATTATTATCATTTATGGAACAATTCTATAGAATCAGAATATGCATAGTGGTGTCAGTCAAACACAACCCCCCCCCTCTCCCTCCCCCCCGGATGAAAACAACAAAATACTATTGAATGCAACGTAAGACAGTGCAAGTATAATGTGCACATGTGCTTTTAAAGTCATTCTAGGTCATACTATATATAGTTTTCAAAGATTATTCTTTACAATGCTCGGCTTTGCTTTCCCATGCTTTCACTGTGCTTTAGTATACTCTGCTGTGCTTTTACTATGGGATACTTGTATAAGGGCACTTCCCTTGTTCTCAGGTGTGCAGTTTTGAAAGAAACACACATATCTGGTACTACACCAGGTTAAAGAATCTGTTTGCAAGCCATGCTTTCAATGCACTTTCCTGGTCATTGCACTTCAAATTCTGAGGCACGTGCCAAGCAGGGATGCAGAATAGCTGCACACGCTCACACTGTGTGCAGAAGGATTTGATTGGGATCTAAAGAGTTTCTTCTTGTTATAATTTTTGGGAGCTGACGGGAACGTTCTCATGTCAGCATCAGCTGCCTCCGGAAACCCTCTTCTTCGCTATTTTTTGCACAGCTAAGCGAATCTCTTATCAGATTCAAAGTGAAACAGAACTCTAACTCCTGTAGCTTTTGGCTTTTGTTAATTGTAAATGTGCACTTGCTTGGTTGTGGACGATCTGCAACGTCACGCCTGTTTGTCTGTCTGTCTGTCTCTCCCTCCAGCTTCGGGGATAAGGAAGAGTACATGCTGTTCATAAACGAGTTCCTGGAGCAGCACTGGGATCGGATGCGCGCTTTCCTGCAGGATGTCTCGAACCCGGACAGCGAGGTCCACATGTCTCGCTTCGACGGCTACGTGGACCTGCCACTGCAACTGTCCATTCTGCACGAGCTGTTGTGCGCCATCATAGCACCTATAGACCAGGTCAGTGTGCAGAGAGACAGCAGAGTCTCACACAGCAATATGCATAGTGTCTATAGACCAGGTCAGTGTGCAGAGAGACAGCAGAGTCTCTCACAGCAATATGCATAGTGTCTATAGACCAGGTCAGTGTGCAGAGAGACAGCAGAGTCTCACACAGCAATATGCATAGTGTCTATAGACCAGGTCAGTGTGCAGAGAGACAGCAGAGTCTCACACAGCAATATGTATAGTGTCTATAGACCAGGTCAGTGTGCAGAGAGACAGCAGAGTCTCTCACAGCAATATGCATAGTGTCTATAGACCAGGTCAGTGTGCAGAGAGACAGTAGAGTCTCACACAGCAATATGCATAGTGTCTATAGACCAGGTCAGTGTGCAGAGAGACAGCAGAGTCTCACACAGCAATATGCATAGTGTCTATAGACCAGGTCAGTGTGCAGAGAGACAGCAGAGTCTCTCACAGCAATATGCATAGTGTCTATAGACCAGGTCAGTGTGCAGAGAGACAGCAGAGTCTCACACAGCAATATGCATAGTGTCTATAGACCAGGTCAGTGTGCAGAGAGACAGCAGAGTCTCACACAGCAATATGCATAGTGTCTATAGACCAGGTCAGTGTGCAGAGAGACAGCAGAGTCTCACACAGCAATATGCATAGTGTCTATAGACCAGGTCAGTGTGCAGAGAGACAGCAGAGTCTCACACAGCAATATGTATAGTGTCTATAGACCAGGTCAGTGTGCAGAGAGACAGCAGAGTCTCACACAGCAATATGCATAGTGTCTATAGACCAGGTCAGTGTGCAGAGAGACAGCAGAGTCTCTCACCACAATATGCATAGTGTCTATAGACCAGGTCAGTGTGCAGAGAGACAGCAGAGTCTCTCACAGCAATATGCATAGTGTCTATAGACCAGGTCAGTGTGCAGAGAGACAGCAGAGTCTCACACAGCAATATGCATAGTGTCTATAGACCAGGTCAGTGTGCAGAGAGACAGCAGAGTCTCTCACAGCAATATGCATAGTGTCTATAGACCAGGTCAGTGTGCAGAGAGACAGCAGAGTCTCACACAGCAATATGCATAGTGTCTATAGACCAGGTCAGTGTGCAGAGAGACAGCAGAGTCTCTCACAGCAATATGCATAGTGTCTATAGACCAGGTCAGTGTGCAGAGAGACAGCAGAGTCTCACACAGCAATATGCATAGTGTCTATAGACCAGGTCAGTGTGCAGAGAGACAGCAGAGTCTCTCACCACAATATGCATAGTGTCTATAGACCAGGTCAGTGTGCAGAGAGACAGCAGAGTCTCTCACAGCAATATGCATAGTGTCTATAGACCAGGTCAGTGTGCAGAGAGACAGCAGAGTCTCACACAGCAATATGCATAGTGTCTATAGACCAGGTCAGTGTGCAGAGAGACAGCAGAGTCTCACACAGCAATATGTATAGTGTCTATAGACCAGGTCAGTGTGCAGAGAGACAGCAGAGTCTCTCACAGCAATATGCATAGTGTCTATAGACCAGGTCAGTGTGCAGAGAGACAGCAGAGTCTCACACAGCAATATGCATAGTGTCTATAGACCAGGTCAGTGTGCAGAGAGACAGCAGAGTCTCTCACAGCAATATGCATAGTGTCTATAGACCAGGTCAGTGTGCAGAGAGACAGCAGAGTCTCACACAGCAATATGCATAGTGTCTGTAGACCAGGTCAGTGTGCAGAGAGACAGCAGAGTCTCACACAGCAATATGCATAGTGTCTATAGACCAGGTCAGTGTGCAGAGAGACAGCAGAGTCTCACACAGCAATATGCATAGTGTCTATAGACCATGATTTCCATTACATGAGTAGATGTTAAAACTTCATGCTGATTTGAACTTGGCTCTCGCCAAGATAAGCACCAACTAAGGCGTAGCTTCACAGTAAACTAATGTGATCCATATGTGTCTCCATCCATTTGCGCTTCCTTCCATATGATGATGTAGATATCCTTCTGTCTGGTGTTGATGGCTGAAGTGTAATGCTGGCTCCAGGGATCAGCTTATTTTGCCTCCCTAAGCGCATCAGCACACACAGCGGCTGCGATGCTGGCTCCGGGATCAACCATAGTGCGGTCTCCCCAGCGCATCAGCATGACAACCGTCTGGATTGAGCTAAGTAGGGTACATCTCTGGGGTCTTCAAGTGGGCACCTTCCATCCTCGGTGTTTCGTCGACTAGCCCACGACACCTCAAGAGGGCTCGACGGTGATTCTGGCGTCCCAGCATCACCCCCTCCGTCCCCACTCAACTCAGCCCAGCTTACTTACCTGTATATCAGCCTTTCTTTCTTTCTATTGTGCTTGAGATCCCCAGCCAGAATCTTTCCGTCTCAACCACAGCCAGTTGCTGCTCCTCTCTGCTGCTTCAGATAAGTTCTTCACTGTGCGGCGCAACTCTTGGCCATTGAATCCGACATCTCTGAGAAACCGGGCTGTAGAGTGTGCCACAAATCCTCGACATCCCACTTCCACTGGGTAAACCCAGACTCTCCATCCTCGCTGTTCGCTTCAGTGGCTAGTTGAGCATACCGCAGTTTCTTCCTCTCATACGCCTCATCTACAGCATCCTCCCATGGCACTGTTAACTCCACCAGGTGAACAAGGCGTGCTGATCCAGACCACAAGACAATATCTGGTCGAAGGTTTGTGGTGGCAATCTCAGGTGGAAAAATAAGCCGTTGACCAACATCCGCCAGCATTTTCCAGTCTCTAGCAGCTTCCAGTTGTCCTGGGCGAGGATTGGTTTTAACACCTTTTCTTGGTGGTTGCTCTCCTGGGCGGAGGAATGTTGTCTTTGTGTGTAATGTTTTGATGGAACAGGTGGCAACTTATTGGTCATGTTACGCTTGTCTTCCAATGCTAAGGCCAAACATCGCAGCACCTGGTCATGGCGCCAAGTAAACCGTCCTTGGCTAAGAGCCACCTTACATCCTGTCAAAATGTGCCTTAATGTTGCAGGTGATGAACACAAAGGACATGAGGGATCCTCTCCTACCCAGAGGTTTAGGTTCTGTGGTGATGGGAGAACATCATATGTTGACCTTATAAGGAAACTGATCCTGCTCTGTTCCATTGACCATAGGTCTTGCCAGCCAATCTTGCGTTGTTCCACACTCTCCCATCTCATCCATTCTCCCTGCTTGCCCTGGGAAATGGCCTTTATACACCTCATCCTCTCCTCCTGCTTTTGCACCTCGTTGACTACAAGCTTCCTCCGTTGCGCTGGGGCTGCCTTGTGCCATGTAGGAGGAGCTGAACTGAGACCAAGACCCCTCTTCCATGCTGAACTTGCCCCATGATATCACCAATTCGAAGGGCAGCCTTTGCATCCTCCACAGCTTTCTTTGCCACCCACTTTCTTCCAGTTTTCAACACAGGTGCTGCCTCCCTTACGCATTTGTCGCGTGACTCTACTAATGTCATTTCCAGTCGGACCTTGGCGCACTTAAACTCCTCGGTTAGGCGGAGACAGGTAGCTGCAGTATTCCTTTACCATAAAGTCCCACTCTACTGAGGCAGCGTGGAACTCCCAACCATTTCCTGATGTGTGAACTGATTAAAGCTTCCAGCTTCTCTACTGTTGTCAAAGAAACCTCGTACACAGTCAGTGGCCACAGCAACCTTGGCAGTAGGCCAAACTGAAAGCACCAGAGTTTTAGTTTGCCTGGTAAAGCGCTGCTGTCTATGCTCTTCAACCCTTCCACAGCTTGTTGTCTAACTTCTCCCACACGAACTGTGTCCTTTAGATCCCGTCGTACCATCTCCCAAGGCTCTTCACTGGCTTCTCAGACACTGTTGGTATTGCCTCACCATTAATGAAGAACTTTTTATCTACTACTTTACCTTTAATTATAGAGATGCTCCTTGATTTAGTGGGCTTGAATTGCATTCGTGCCCATTCAATGTTATTGGTTAATTTGCCCAATAACCGATTAGTGCAGGCTACTGTTGTAGTCATGGTTGTCATGTCATCCATGTATGCTCGAATTGGTGGTAGTCGTATTCAGAAGCCAGCTCTCCTCCCACTACCCATTTTGATGCCCTAATGATTACTTCCATTGCCATGGTAAAAGCCAGTGGAGAAATGGTGCATCCTGCCATTATTCCAACTTCTAGGCATTGCCATGTAGTGCTGAATTCTGAAGTTGAAAAACTAAATTGCAAATCTCCAAAGTAGGCTTTGACTAGATTTGTTATTGTCATGGTACACTGAAAAATCAAATGCTGCCCAAAGAAGTTCATGTGGCACTGAACCATATGCATTAGCCAAATCCAGGAATGTCACATGGAGCTCCTTCTTCTCCTTTTTAGCTGATTGAATTTGTTGCCAGATCACATTGATGTGTTCTAAGCATCCTGGGAAACCTGGAATGCCCGCTTTTTGTATTGAAGTGTCAATGAAGCAGTTCTTTAATAGGTAAGTTGACAATCTCTGAGCAATAATGCTGAAGAAAATCTTGCCTTCTACGTTTAATAGGAAATAGAGTGAAACTGACTGATGCTGCTAGAATCTTTTTCTTTAGGTATAAAGACTCCACCTGCTCGGCCATGCTCTTGGTACAACCTGTTTTCCCATGCTACTTTCATCAGTTTCCACAGGATTCGTAGAACTCCTGAAGCACTCTTGTACACTCTGTGCGGAACTCCATTAGGCCCTGGAGATGATGAAGCCCTTGCTTTTTCACAGCTTGCTCTACTTCTTTCCACTTAGGTGCACAGTCCTCCATTTGGTATTCTGGTGGATTGATAGGTGGGATGTCTGAAGGAATTGACATGGGCTCCTGCCTTTTGAATCTGTATCGTTTCCTCCAAATATCTCTCCAACTCAAACTTAGATGCTTTTAGTGTGCCATTCTTCTCACTGGTGAATAACTTCTTTACAAATTTGAATGGGTCTTTATAAAAGCTAGTTCTCATGCAGCTCCTTCTTTTTGTAGCGTTTCCGTGGCGCTCAGCTCTCGCAATGTTGCAAGCTTATGTTTTATGACCCTTTGTAAGAGATTGAGTCCCTCCTTCTGACTTTCTTCTGCTCTTCTCCATTGCTTCCTCAGCTGTCTCCTTTCTCTAACTAAGCGTTCAATCTCCTGCTGCCGTCTAGACTTTCCAGGAATAGTTTGTACTTTTTCCTTCCTTTTTCAACTCCAAACCTCTAAGCTTCCATATCGTAGATGATGTCCCCAAATTTATCCAGGTCAGTGTGCAGAGAGACAGCAGAGTCTCTCACCACAATATGCATAGTGTCTATAGACCAGGTCAGTGTGCAGAGAGACAGCAGAGTCTCTCACAGCAATATGCATAGTGTCTATAGACCAGGTCAGTGTGCAGAGAGACAGCAGAGTCTCACACAGCAATATGCATAGTGTCTATAGACCAGGTCAGTGTGCAGAGAGACAGCAGAGTCTCACACAGCAATATGCATAGTGTCTATAGACCAGGTCAGTGTGCAGAGAGACAGCAGAGTCTCTCACAGCAATATGCATAGTGTCTATAGACCAGGTCAGTGTGCAGAGAGACAGCAGAGTCTCACACAGCAATATGCATAGTGTCTATAGACCAGGTCAGTGTGCAGAGAGACAGCAGAGTCTCTCACCACAATATGCATAGTGTCTATAGACCAGGTCAGTGTGCAGAGAGACAGCAGAGTCTCTCACAGCAATATGCATAGTGTCTATAGACCAGGTCAGTGTGCAGAGAGACAGCAGAGTCTCACACAGCAATATGCATAGTGTCTATAGACCAGGTCAGTGTGCAGAGAGACAGCAGAGTCTCTCACAGCAATATGCATAGTGTCTATAGACCAGGTCAGTGTGCAGAGAGACAGCAGAGTCTCACACAGCAATATGCATAGTGTCTATAGACCAGGTCAGTGTGCAGAGAGACAGCAGAGTCTCACACAGCAATATGTATAGTGTCTATAGACCAGGTCAGTGTGCAGAGAGACAGCAGAGTCTCTCACAGCAATATGCATAGTGTCTATAGACCAGGTCAGTGTGCAGAGAGACAGCAGAGTCTCACACAGCAATATGCATAGTGTCTATAGACCAGGTCAGTGTGCAGAGAGACAGCAGAGTCTCTCACAGCAATATGCATAGTGTCTATAGACCAGGTCAGTGTGCAGAGAGACAGCAGAGTCTCACACAGCAATATGCATAGTGTCTGTAGACCAGGTCAGTGTGCAGAGAGACAGCAGAGTCTCACACAGCAATATGCATAGTGTCTATAGACCAGGTCAGTGTGCAGAGAGACAGCAGAGTCTCACACAGCAATATGCATAGTGTCTATAGACCAGGTCAGTGTGCAGAGAGACAGCAGAGTCTCACACAGCAATATGTATAGTGTCTATAGACCAGGTCAGTGTGCAGAGAGACAGCAGAGTCTCTCACAGCAATATGCATAGTGTCTATAGACCAGGTCAGTGTGCAGAGAGACAGCAGAGTCTCACACAGCAATATGCATAGTGTCTATAGACCAGGTCAGTGTGCAGAGAGACAGCAGAGTCTCTCACAGCAATATGCATAGTGTCTATAGACCAGGTCAGTGTGCAGAGAGACAGCAGAGTCTCTCACAGCAATATGCATAGTGTCTATAGACCAGGTCAGTGTGCAGAGAGACAGCAGAGTCTCACACAGCAATATGCATAGTGTCTATAGACCAGGTCAGTGTGCAGAGAGACAGCAGAGTCTCTCACCACAATATGCATAGTGTCTATAGACCAGGTCAGTGTGCAGAGAGACAGCAGAGTCTCACACAGCAATATGCATAGTGTCTATAGACCAGGTCAGTGTGCAGAGAGACAGCAGAGTCTCACACAGCAATATGCATAGTGTCTATAGACCAGGTCAGTGTGCAGAGAGACAGCAGAGTCTCACACAGCAATATGCATAGTGTCTATAGACCAGGTCAGTGTGCAGAGAGACAGCAGAGTCTCTCACCACAATATGCATAGTGTCTATAGACCAGGTCAGTGTGCAGAGAGACAGCAGAGTCTCTCACAGCAATATGCATAGTGTCTATAGACCAGGTCAGTGTGCAGAGAGACAGCAGAGTCTCACACAGCAATATGCATAGTGTCTATAGACCAGGTCAGTGTGCAGAGAGACAGCAGAGTCTCTCACAGCAATATGCATAGTGTCTATAGACCAGGTCAGTGTGCAGAGAGACAGCAGAGTCTCACACAGCAATATGCATAGTGTCTATAGACCAGGTCAGTGTGCAGAGAGACAGCAGAGTCTCTCACAGCAATATGCATAGTGTCTATAGACCAGGTCAGTGTGCAGAGAGACAGCAGAGTCTCTCACAGCAATATGTATAGTGTCTATAGACCAGGTCAGTGTGCAGAGAGACAGCAGAGTCTCACACAGCAATATGCATAGTGTCTATAGACCAGGTCAGTGTGCAGAGAGACAGCAGAGTCTCTCACAGCAATATGCATAGTGTCTATAGACCAGGTCAGTGTGCAGAGAGACAGCAGAGTCTCACACAGCAATATGCATAGTGTCTATAGACCAGGTCAGTGTGCAGAGAGACAGCAGAGTCTCACACAGCAATATGCATAGTGTCTATAGACCAGGTCAGTGTGCAGAGAGACAGCAGAGTCTCTCACAGCAATATGCATAGTGTCTATAGACCAGGTCAGTGTGCAGAGAGACAGCAGAGTCTCTCACAGCAATATGCATAGTGTCTATAGACCAGAATACTGGTTTCATTTGCTTTTGTTTTATTTTTAAACTTCAGGTACAAAGGATGCAGTTTTCGCTATAGTCCCTAAATAGCTAGTCATTGAATTTCATTCATATTGTGTATTTACCATATTTATTATTGACTATGCTTTAGCAGGATGTCACTATACAACCTCAGCTACACTTTGCAATTACCCTCGCACACCACATTGCAATTTTATAAATGTCTCTCCCTCTCTGTTCTTTAAGACAACTAATGGTCGCTCATGAAACAAAATTCCCTGTGCGCAATTGCAGACCCCAATGGCATATGCACAGCTAATAAGCATGTTGCTACAGTGCACAGGTAAAAAAGGGTGCTGCATCCACAGAGAATCAGTAAGGTGTTAATCATGTCTCTTCTTACTCATGTGTTGTTGATTCTGCAGCCC
This sequence comes from Acipenser oxyrinchus oxyrinchus, assembly GCA_030684275.1. Taxonomy (NCBI): domain Eukaryota; kingdom Metazoa; phylum Chordata; class Actinopteri; order Acipenseriformes; family Acipenseridae; genus Acipenser; species Acipenser oxyrinchus. The sequence continues at coordinate 4,748,235 of CM060284.1, read as the reverse complement.
GCCATCGACAAGCTGCACCCCCTCCCTTCCATCCTGAACAGGATCACAGACTCGCTGGGCAGCAGCGCTCCGAGAATAAGCATCGGCAGGTACCGTCCCATGGGGAGAATGAGGGGGGACCCTTTGAAACGTTGCTGTATTTTTGCAGTTTTCCCATGCATTTATACTATGCATGTACCGTAGTTTACCTTGCTTTGCCACGTTTATTAATATGCTATTCTTTACAATGCTTTCTTATGATTTCTCATGCATTATGCTTCATTAAACTTTGCATGCTCAGATTTATTTATCTCTGGTTAAACTGGACTTTTCTAAGCGGGATGGAAAATGAGACTCCGATAGCTGAGCAGTTTGAATCCAGTCCAGGTTTTTACATTCTGTGATCTTAACTGGACACAGAGAGCCCCATCAAGCTTGCAGTCAGATTGGAATGTTTTGATCTCCCTCTCTCTCTCTCTCTCTCTCTCTCTCTCTCTCTCTCTCTCTTTTTATATATATTTTTTGCTCAAAATAGCTAACTTCCCAACGTTCCGGTGTGTTTAACATGCCTGTGTCAAGGGAAAGTATGTTTGAAAACAAACAGTGGAGGTACTGATAGGCTTTTGAGTCCATAGTAACTACACTCTATTTAAATCTATGAATGTGTTTGTGATGTCATTTACTACATAGTTAATGATGTAATCATCTACTATTTCTTTCGTGGTATTGAGGCTATTTATCCATTTATTTTCCTTTATTCTTCTGTATTCTACATGATCTAATTTCATTTTGTCTATAATATATATATATATATATATATATATATATATATATATATATATATATATATATATATATATATATATATATATACTGTATATATACACAATCAAACACTGCAAGAAAGAAATACAAGGGAGCAATAATCAATAACAGACAGCCCATTCAGACAAAACAACACCACTAGACCAGAAACGTTTCCCACCAAATATACAATTCTTTCCCATCCGCTCCCTTTTCCAGCTTTCCTTTACCTTCTTCTCTTCTGCTCCAATCATTGCTCTAAATCAGAAAACAGGTTCTTTATTTTACCAACACCAATAATGGCAAGAATAAAATCATCAGGAGGGCAGAATGCTAAACTCAGTATCTTTGAAAGCAGAGGCATGTGATTCTTGTTATTTCATCCATAACAGCTAAACGCTCAATGGCGCTGTATTTAGAAAGACTAAAAACATGAAAAGTTCAGTGAGAAACGTTTCAACTAGAAGAGTTTCAATGAAGACATAAAGGGCTACATTCTCAAAGCTGCTTCCTCCAAATCGTCAACACCAGATTAAACATCTAAAACGAATAGGAAACTGCTTAATACTTCATTCAAGCCCCTGAAGTCTGAGCTGTTTATTTCTGCTGTGTGTTACTTTATTGGGTACATTTGTGGTTTTAGAGCTTAGCCCAGAGTTTATTTTCGTGTTTCTAGATTCCTGTCCCATAACGCTTTTACGTCTGCCCTCCCCTGACAGCATGATTGTTGAGCAGAGCAAGCCAGTTTACGTGCCTCCCAAAGACCTGGTGAAGTACAGCCCGGTGAACAACTCCATGCAGCAGATCTACTGCGAGGACAAGTACCGAGCGCTGGGCAAGGAGCGCAGGGCAGTGCAGCGCACCCAGAGCGTGCCGGCCAGGAACAAGACTCACAAGGGCCTCCCTGCCCGCCAGGCCAGCACAGAGGAGCTGCCTCCCTATCCGGAGACCCCCCAGCTCGACATCTCCTACCCAGCCAGCAGGCAGGACCACCAGACTCAGGTAAGCTAATATATATATATATATAAATATATACAGTATATATATATATATATGTATATATATATATATATATATATATATATATATATATATATATATATATATATATATATATATATATATATAATATACTAGAACCCCAGAGTTACGACCTGGCCAGTCTACCGAACCCCCACTTTCAACCGGAAGTATGCAATCACTCAATCATGCGTGCAGTGCAACCAGATAGGCGCTTCTATATAAGCATAATTACTGTACCAACAAATGTATTCAGACAGAGGTGAGGCAGATTTCAAAGCAAGTATGGGCAAATTTGCTGGGAACATTTAAGTTTTAAACAAAAGCACAGGTTTGTTTTTCAAGCCAAAGGAGGCTGAGTGACTGCGCAAGCTGCACGAATGCTTTCCTGGATGTTTAAATCTGTGTTTTTGCAGCAGTTACAATTTCAGTGGTAACTTCAGTTTTGCCTTTCTCCATTTATAGTGCTGTTTTAAAGATTTTAGAACCATAACAATGTGACTATTGCATTAGTGTGCTGTATCCCTGTATTATTCTTCAGGGTGTAGATAGCAGGCGTACACATTTCTTAAAACCATTGAAAACTCATATTCAGAGTTACGGGCATTTCAGACTTTTCTCAAGGGGTTTGTAACCCTGAGGTTGTACTGTATATATGATTTGCTTTTCACGATTGTGCGCACAGCCAAGAATCAAGACTGACCTTACATTGAATCTCACATATAAGGTTAATTTTGCGGGTTGTGCAATGACTGTCGCGGGTCTGCGGGTTTTAATGTCAATTTGCGGGTCTGACCTGTGAAATGAGGGTCACTTGGTTGGTCTGTATAGCCAAGCTCAGGTACAACCCAAGTACACCCAGTCCGATGTGAATATGTTTTCTGTAAATTCTGCCTGTATGTAGCTAGTGAATGGGAGCAGTGTTTCCAGGCTGTTATGCTGTCCACATGTATAATTGCAGCTGAGACTGGAGCTGTCAGAGCGGACTGGATGGTACAGGGTTGGGGTTGGGGAAAGTGGTCTGAAAATTGAGGTTTTAGTTGAAAGTGCATCTAGACAATGTGGTGAAGTTATAAAAAAGGCCAACAAAATGCTCGGATATATAGTGAAAAGTGTTAAATTTAAATCAAGGGAAGTAATGTGAAAACTTTACAATGCATTAGTAAGACCTCACCTAGAACATTGTGTTCAGTTCTGGTCACCTCATTACAAAAAGGATATTGCTGCTCTAGAAAGAGTGCAAAGAAGAGCGACCAGAATTATCCCGGGTTTAAAAGGCATGTCGTATGCAGACAGGCTAAAAGAATTGTATCTATTCAGTCTTGAACAAAGAAGATTACGCGGCGATCTGATTCAAGCATTCAAAATTCTAAAAGGTATTGACAGTGTCGACCCAGGGGACTTTTTCGACTTGAAAAAAGAAACAAGAACCAGGGGTCACAAATGGAGATTAGATAAAGGGGCATTCAGAGCAGAAAATAGGAGGCACTTTTTTACACAGAGAATCGTGGGAGTCTGGAACCAACTCCCCAGTAATGTTGTTGAAGCTGACACCCTGGGATCCTTCAAGAAGCTGCTTGATGAGATTCTGGGATCAATAAGCTACCAAACAAGCAAGATGGGCCGAATGGCCTCCTCTCGTTTGTAACCTTTCTTATGTTCTTATGATGCAGTACTCAAAGAAAGATGACTTTGTACAAAAAAATAAGGGGGTACAAATATTCGGAAGGGGAACTTATATTCTCTGGTCACATTCAAAGAGCCTGATTGGTCAACAGGCTTCCTTAAAGGAAAGGGAGGAAATTGAGAGTCTAGGAAGTCAGCCCGTTTCCTGTCTGCACCACCTAACTCCTCTCCCTGTCTACAGTTTCAGAAGCAGACTTCAAAAGTAGTGTTACTGCATCAGATCTAATTTGATCATAAAGGAATGATTAACTAAGAGTGCAAATAAAATGAATTGGTGAATGAGTCTGCAAGATGCTGCCTGGGTGAGATGATAAGCATGTCTTGTCTTTTGTTTGGTTTCTTTTTCTAAAGGACCAGGCTGGGATGAAACAGCTATCCAAGACCGTTCCCTGGATAAACCCACCTCCCGAATCCTTGGTAGACAAGAAAGAGAATGAGGGATTACACCCACTGGAAAAGGTGAGCGTCACACTGAACTAGAGACTCATACTCGTAATTACCATTGAGAAGTATTCATCAGCTTGTATGCAGTACATCCATGCATTAATGTGTTGATTTTAATGAAGCTGTCCTTCCCTCACCTTTACAACAGAGTGGAAGTGAATGTTCCTCTTATTTAGGCCGCTCAATTGCCATTGATTGGTACTCAGTTGTAAAGGTGAGGGAAGGACAGCTTTTAATACCTGTCGATAAATGCTTCTTAAAGGCAATTACGAGTACCAGCATACCCTAATGTCAATGTCACTATAAGAAGCTAACTGAGCTGACCCTTCTCCCTGCAGCACGATCAGGAGCTGTCAGAACTGCGCAGGGATCTGGACTCAGCGGCAGACAGAGAAATGGAGCTGGCAAAAAGGCTGGAGGACTTCATCGCTCAGAGCCAGGACCAGCATGCACTGCTGCAGGGCCAGGTGCAGGAGCTGAGAGGCCAGCTGGAGGCCAGGGATGAGCAGCTCGCCAGTGCCACCTTCAGGTGAGAGGGGGGTCATTACAACCTAGTCTGCACATGGGGATTGGAAAGCAGAGGACATTGGAGCAGCCGGTGCGGTTGAGAACACAGACTCAATGTTTTATTTTAAAAGCATCCATTTATAAAAAACTATTTGATTATTGAAGATACATATTTCTACGGACACTTCTATTTTGCCACACATTGTTTTGAGAAACAACTTGTCGTCTTTGAAATTAGGCAACGAGATCATTGGTTAAGAGAACAATGGGGATCACTGACAATGCAGTAATATTTTGTGTCAGTTACTACAGGGCGATTTCTGTTCCACTGGGGCTGGGAGTAAAGGAAGCATGGCTTATCGTGATACTATCGATAATAGCGTTTGTCTTTATTGTTTATTGTACTGAACATTATTATCACATTGTCAGTGCTGACTGTTTCTGCCGACAATGGAGTTGTTCATAAAGAGTTGAGGGGGGGGGGTTGTAAAGAGACATTTAATTAAACCTGGAATCGGAATATAACTTGAGTTCAGTCCCCCTCTACTGTGGGTAAAATCAGTGATCCGACTTTATTTTAAAAAGCTAACAAGCGTAAAGCAGACCGAGAGAGAGAGAGATAACTTGAGAATTAGGGAAGTCACAATTACTACAGGGAGTTAAAGCCCGATTTGAAGATGATCGTGATTATCGTGATAAAGTTGTTAAATCGCTAAGTGATATTTTCACTGTCGTCCTCACCCTTGTTGTGTTGCAGGCTGGGGGTGATTGAAGAGGAGCGGGGAGAGGATCTGGACAAGCTGAGCGCTGCCGCGGCTGCCCTGGAGAGAATGAACATGCTGGTGAGTCCAGACAGACTCTGCTACGGTTACATCGAATAACACACACGCCCAGTCAGGAAAACTCATGCTGTAGATTATGTATTACAGCTTAGACTCTGTTATACGTGTTTTACAGTCCCTAGGAGCTGGTTGATCTCTAAGCTTTGTAGGAGGTAACACTCCAGCTGTGTTTACTCCAAGAAAACCTCAGGTCATCATAAAAAAGAGGGACCTGTAAATTCTGATATAAACTCCAATGCCCTTTTTCCTCTTTTCTTCAGGAACAACAATATGCCGATTTGGTTTACGTCATTAACCAGCTGAAGGAGGCTCAAGCGTCGAATCAGACCAGTAACCACGTCGCTCCTTCAAACCCCGAGAAGGAACCGGTAGAGAACGGAGATGCTGAGACCAAGGGACCTTAGCTCTTTCTACAGGCATTCTCCAGGGGCACCTCACAGATGGACCCAAAACATTCTGGCATTCTACCCGGGCGCCTAAAGCCCTCCACATCATTTTGAAATGCCGCGATTGAATTTCTCTGCGGTGTACAAATCAAACGTGACCTGCAGCAGGCTAGAATTGTTACATTTGTCCTGTGCTGTGTAAGCATGAAGGAAACCCTGATGTAGTTTAATTCCTCGAAGGAGCATCAAACTGCATACAAAACCAAAGCACAAGCATCTATGAAGTTAGACAGAGGCATAGGCTGGGATAGGCTGGGGTTCTTTATCACTGTTATTTATTATCAATATAAGCCTTGCGCCAAATCTGCATTAGTGACGTCGACCAATACGTTGGACCACACACTCAATATTTACTATTAAGCATGGCACCATAAACACACAGCTTCGCACTGTAGACTATAAGCACCCATCACTGCAGTGTATCTGCATTTGGTAGCATGTGGATGCGTTTTAACCAGGATCGGTTCATTTCAGCGTGATACAGCTTTGCAGTTCAGCTCTCCCTGATTGTTTTGTTGGGATTCGCTGATTCACAAACCTGGTTTATTCCCAGTTAAGCCATGTTGATTGTAGATTGCCTCACACTTGACTGCACCATAATATTGCATGCAAATGTCTCTTCGATAATTCCCTGCTATTGATATTTGCATGATTCTTTTTTTTTTACATGCAAGTCAGATTGCGGGACTGTGCTGGATGTTGTCTTGGGTAGTAGGAGTTTGAATTTATATAGAAACAGAGTCCTCAAAGGCTGGTCCAGCGATGGGAAGAGTAACACAGCCAGCCAGTGGGGTAGAGAGGGGGGAGCAATCAGCATTGTGAACTCAATTTACAACTCCACCAAGGAAATCCCAGCCCCTTCAGCGCTGCAACCAGATAATTGTTTTACAAATGCATCGAATTTTGCCAGCAAGTAATGTATTGAAGATTTTCTTTTTCTTGAGTAATGAACCTTGGTCAAAGTTTCCGAATAACGATTTTATTTCGAGTACCGTAAAAACCAGTGTATAAGTTGCAACAGTATATAAGTCGCCCCCCCTTTTTGAGACAATTTCAGGAAGAAGCCTATAGGGCACACCAGTGTATAAGTCGCTCCCCCCTTTTTAGGACCCCCTAAAAACACCTAGAAAATACACTTATACAAAGGTTTTTACCGTATGTGAGTATTCGAGGACTTGCTATAACTCTATTGGTACGGTTGTATTATTTTCACGGTTATGATGGATTTCCGTGAAGTTCCCTGTGAAAATTCCTTTTTCTGAAATAAGTGTAACTATGCCTATTACTTATCACTTAAAAATAAATACAGAAAATGTTTGCCTTATTGACGCACTACCTGTTTATGTTAAAGTGCATCAGGAACCTGGCAGCCGGATTAGTTTGCTTCCGGTTAATGCTTGGGCACACTGCAGAGAGCGGCGCGATTTCTTTAAAATGTCTTCAACGAAAAAGACACCAGCTGCATCAAAGATCGTAAATATTCTGTCGTATTTTTTTTTTACATGTATTTATGTTTTTATTTTGGTTACTCATTCACTGATGATGAAAACAGAATGTTTAAAAAGCAGATGTAAAAAACAATATTCCACACTTTTGCATTTAGTGTGTGTGAGTGTGTGTGTGGTGCCCTGCGATGGACTGGCGTCCCGTCCAGGGTGTAGTCTCACCTTGCACCCTGTGTATGCCGGGTTAGGCTCCGGCTCACTGCGACCCTGTAAAGGAGTAAACGGTTAATGATAATGGATGGATGCATTTACTGTTCAGTAAAGCACTTAAACATTTAGAAACATTTGTTGTATAATAACTCTGGAGAAAATGATCAATGTTCTGCTTTAATAAATATTATGCTTATTCATGAAATACGTTAAAATACCTATTCTAAAGAATGCCGTTTTCTGTCATGAAAGAAATGCAGCCCTACCTATTGGGCAGCAGGTTGATGGCTTGGAGGACTGCAGTAGCGAGCGACTCTGCTGTGAGATGAATAGCTGAATCAATAAATAGCAACTAGGGTATTGTTCATTGAGGTGCAGCACTGCATGGAATGATACAGATTCATGGTTGTGGGTTGCAATATGTGAAGATGCAGTTGTGTAAAATGGGGATTAATTTTAGGACTTTAGGTTGGAAAACATGGACAGTAACTTCATTATAGAACCCATAATGAACTGAGCAGGTTTTCTGGGATGAATTGAAATATTGAAGTGGTCATGTCTTTCTGATCTTGATTGTATTTCACTGCTTCTCATGTCATGATGCCTGCAGCTGGTTCTTTGTTTGTTATTATTATCACTTTTATTATACATTTCTTCAAACTCGTCTGTATAACAACATGAATGATGCTTTCAGAGGCTGGTAAAGGAAGGAAAAAAAAAACCTTGTAAATTAAATTGTTTTTTTTATCCAACAGCATGTTCCATTTTCTTATTTTTTACATTCTGCCCCAGCTTCAAATAACATTTTCACATTATATTTAGAACCAACAAACAGTTCAAAGATACCAAACTTAGGTTTTATAGTAAAAAAACAAATCTCAATGCTTTTTTAAACAAACTTCATTCAGTCTGTGGAAATGAGTCTACACTGGCAGTCGCATCAGCACACAGCAGTGTGCACATGTATTACAGCACCCCATTGCTTCTGTAGTTCAGCAGTGTGCTCATGTATTAGAACACCCCATTGCTTCTGTAGTTCAGCAGTGTGCACATGTATTAGAACACCCCATTGCTTCTGTAGTTCAGCAGTGTGCACATGTATTAGGACACCCCATTGTTTCTGTAGTTCAGCAGTGTGCACATGTATTACAGCACCCCATTGCTTCTGTAGTTCAGCAGTGTGCACATGTATTAGGACACCCCATTGTTTCTGTAGTTCAGCAGTGTGCACATGTATTAGGACACCCCATTGTTTCTGTAGTTCAGCAGTGTGCACATGTATTAGGACACCCCATTGTTTCTGTAGTTCAGCAGTGTGCACATGTATTACAGCACCCCATTGCTTCTGTAGTTCAGCAGTGTGCACATGTATTAGAACACCCCATTGCTTCTGTAGTTCAGCAGTGTGCACATGTATTAGAACACCCCATTGCTTCTCTGGTTTTGATTTGTTGTGCGTATGAAAGCAAATCACTGGAACTGAAAATCTTGGAAGTGTCAAAATAGGCAAATGAGTGATTGTCTCATTTAATTGATGACTGTAACAGGCCACACATGCAATTCATTTAAAATAGTAAGAGAAAAGGAACACAGTCACAAAATACTAAAATGCATGAGACTTTTCAGAAGTTGTTTAAGATGCTTAATTAAAGCACAAAGTGGTCTAACATTTTCACCCATAAGTGCCTATTGTTTCTGTATCACTGATTACCGAGTGGAAATGTAAATTCTCACCCCCAGAGGTTTTCATGCAGGCAGGTATATAAAGGACATAAGTGACATATCTTGGTGTTCTAATAAACGTGTACACTACTGTATTTTCATTTTTCTAATTCTAGGCTAATTAGGAAGAAGCGAGACAAAATATTCTTTCATATAAATCTTTTAATCAACGTTTCTGTTTACATTTTCCACTTCTGCAAGAAAGCCCGGGTCTCATCCAGGCTACAAAACTTTACATTCAGCAAACAGCTCAATACCTCAGATCACCAGCCTTTTATACAAATACACAGAACCTGCACCCTCCCCTCTTCCAAACTCCAAGAAGAAAAAAAAAAGAAACTGAACTATGAATTACCCAGAACTTACAAATAATTATAACAGATATACAGGGCTACCAAAAAGAAACGTATTAGTTGATTTGATCACAAGCATGCTTGGTTTAAGGATCTTTTTAAAAATACTGGGAAATCACTCTGGATTGAAATCAACCAACTGTCCAGTTATCCTGGGAGTACCACTAAAAAATACATGGCTGACGCAATTCAGGGCGACCCCGCGGTGCTGTAAAATTCTCTAAAACTCAGCTGTGGACTGTCAGGTACAGGCTGATCAAATCAAGCCCTCAGTTGTAAAATTAGACAACCATTTCAGCATGGAACATCTGATCTTTCTAATCAATACTATCGTTTTTAGTACTAGTGAATTCTGAACTAGTAACGCTGACCCTGCTTCGGCTGGAGGGAAGAGAAACACAAATAAGGTATCGTTCATTCACATCTTTCACGTCACAGCGTGTAAGCGTTAGCACCGGCTGAAAAAACATTTCAAGGTTTTGAAAAATGGTAAACTAATCTATTTGGGATTGCGCACCGTGTAGGTTACAACCCTTTTGTTTTGTTGCAAATGCTTTTTAAAAAGGTCAGAGAAGG
>CM060284.1:4528201-4735701 GCA_030684275.1 Acipenser oxyrinchus oxyrinchus | reverse complement strand
ATGAAAATCAGAAGACACAGGGGTCCCTGAGGACCGGGGTTGGGGAGCCCTGTCGTATGGGGAGTTCTCTTGAATGAGCTATGCTGTCAATAACACAGTTTCCACGTAAATTACATTTGGGGTCTGATCGGTTATAAACGGATACATTGTTACTGCGTTTGTAGTTTGATAAAACCACCAAAAATCTCTGTGACTAAAATACAGCAGCTTACAGCTTAACAGCTGTCTGAAACTCTTGCTCTGTGTGAAAGTGACTCTCATAACTAATCAATCCCCTTGGTAACCTGTCCTGGTGTGTGCTGTGCTCTTCTGCACTGCTGTCACAGAACAAGCTCAACCTGCTCGCAATCTCTGGTATTCACAGTACAGTGCGGTAATGTTATATATTTACTCATGCAGATGAATTATATCTGTATTTCTTGATGGGGAAAGTCATTCCCGAAACGATCCGAAATGGAAACGAGGAATACAGCCCTACCTTTAAATACTTCTCCAGCATTGTGACAATGTGCTTGTTATTCAGCACACTCTTAGCTACATGAAGGCTGGACTTCTTGAACTGTTCTGCAATTCCCTGGAAGACAGAGGGGGATATTAGGGATGCAAATTCTGTTTAATTTCCTAAAACGTTTCAACTTTAACACATTGGGAGTGTTTGTAACCAATCAGAAATGCCATTGTGAGAAGCCCTCCATAAGACAGCTGTTAATTTTCAATAATGCAACATTAGTGTGGACAAGACTGCCTGTGTGCATGGACAAGGCTTTGAATAAATACAGGCATGAAATTAAGACTCTCATTGCACAGCAGTTTCATGCATTCTTGGTTTTACTACGAGTTTAATAAGACCTCAGCTTGGTACCTATACAGTGGCTAATCAAGCTCGTAGTAAAACCTGGAATGGGTGAAACTTCTATGCAGCAGGAGCCTTATTTGCATCCCTGAAATAGCTTGGCCTTTGCACACATCCTACTGCATAAACACTGCAGCTCACTTCTTTATCTGACAGTGGTTAAAAGTTAAGGAAAAATAAAAAAACGTTTAACATCTGCAAAACATTTAAGCTCCAAACTATTAGAAAGTGTTGCGTGCCTGCCCCGACCCCACCCACCCCTGCCCCCCACCTGCCCGGCCCCTGTTCCACCCCCCACCTGCCCGGCCCCTGTTCCACCCCCACCTGCCCGGCCCTGTTCCACCCCCACCTGCCCGGCCCCTGTTCCACCCCCACCTGCCCCGGCCCCTGTTCCACCCCCCCCATGCTCCGCCCCCCACCTTGCGGTTCCGGTTGTGTTCAGGAGAATGCAGGTGTCTCTGGAGCAGATGATACTGTGCAGGGATTATCATGTCACAAGCCATGCAGTGAGCCGCCTCGATCCTCTTAAAGAACTGCTCCTGGGCAATACCTGCGTAGAGATGAGCAAACAAGGGTCAGACATGCTGTGCTCAGCCTTCTGAGCACCTCTTCAGAGTGACAACACAGCAGAACCTCTCAAAGTTACGAAACGCAAAACCCCGGGAACTACCTAGTCAAACACACACGCTTGAAACTGGATCTGGAGCTACTGGAAACAACAACAACGATCAGAGAATGAGGACCACTTAAACCAGTCTTGTATTGATTTAATGTGTAAGCCCTTTTTGAAGCCAGTCATTAAACCATTGGAAACAACACAAGTTCAGATTTGCGACCGTTTCCCCGTGTGCTCCCGGACTTTCGAGGTTCCGCTGGCAAAACCAAACTACCGTACCTAACGAGAATGGACATGCAAGATGGAAATGAAACGTTTCATTAAAACCCTGGAGGAACACTGATGCAGAGCGGCAAGCCCGCAGCAAGGTTCGTTTGCTTGTCTGGGCTGCTTGGATGTACAGCGCCAGAGACGGTGCAACACACAGAACTGACAGACCTACCCTTGAAAGGGTCTTGCTTCTGTATGGGCCCCTCTTTATCAATGAGCTCCTGACGGCGCTTTTGAATTTTCTTATTCCTATTCACTATGTACTCCTGGCAAAGCGAGGGGAGACAGGAGAGGAAAAACATGTAGTTTCATCTCTCAATGTGTGAAAGACTTTGACACTGGCACTGAAAGTATTCATTCACATGCCCCTCTTTCCCCCTCCTCATTTGTGTTTTATACACAGTTTCAAACCAGCAATCATAAGATAAAAAAAAAATATTAAAAAAAAAGAATAATTGTACGATGCTATTTGTATGTTGCAAAGCAAGAAAGAAAGATTTCAAATATTGTTGCGTATGTCTCTTTAACATGGATCACTACTATTATCATTATATTATTAGTATTACTTACTGACTTGGTGCCTCATGCATATTCCTTCCTACCTGTAAAAATTCGACAGTCTTGTCTGGCAGCTTGGTGTTGATGAATTTGAAAATCTCTTTGTGGAACTTGCTTTCCAAATGTGCTTGCACTTCCTCCTCCTCCACGGTACGGAATTTACACAGGGAGCAGGCGAACTGCATTCTGCAAACAGCACAAAACAGAAAAACAAGAAAACGTATGAAACTGGAAAGGCGGGATGGGTAAAATATATATATATATTTTTTTTTAATATAGGGTACTCAATTATCCCCCCCCCCAATTTTGTCCCCCAGTTTAGAATGTCCAATCATTTTCCCCTCACCACAGCATCTCCCCACACAGCTGCTCAGGAGAACTGGGTTCAGCCGGCGTCCTCCGATCCCACGACCTAGCCAGCTTCCACTTTTACACCCAGGGACTCCAGAGCGGATGTCAGCGAGCTACTGACCTCTGGAGGACAAAGGCCAGCCCTGCAGGTGTCCGCCAGAGCTCACTAGGTGCCTGGCCAGCAGGGTTCGCTGAAGCGCGATGAGGAGAAACAATCCCTGCTGGTTTTGCCTCCCTGACCCACGGGAGCACCAGAGCCAATGCGATACTCCTATCAGAATCTCCAGCGAGGACCCACCACTCCACACAGCCAGGACGTGAACCTGCGCTCCTCTGACTGTATGACTCGCCCACCACTCCACATAGCCAGGATGTGAACCTGCGCTCCCCTGACTGTATGACTCGCCCACCACTCCACACAGCCAGGACGTGAACCTGCGCTCCCCTGACTGTATGACTCGCCCACCACTCCACACAGCCAGGACGTGAATCTGCGCTCCCCTGACTGTATGACTCGCCCTCCACTCCACATAGCCAGGACGTGAACCTGCGCTCCCCTGACTGTATGACTCGCCCACCACTCCACACAGCCAGGACGTGAACCTGCGCTCCCCTGACTGTATGACTCGCCCACCACTCCACACAGCCAGGACGTGAACCTGCGCTCCCCTGACTGTATGACTCGCCCTGCACACCACGAGCCACTCAGGGACCCCATGGGTCAAATATTCTAATATTTCAAAAACGATCACTGGTAAAAATGTATTAATGCCTTAGAAAGTTGACATTAATATTAACCAGAGCCCACAAACTGTGTAATAAATCGCACAGCATGTGAACAATTAAAAACATCTGAATTAAATTGAGAGTATCTGAAACGTGTACAGAAGGCCAGGAGTGTGCGACAAAATTGTGGGCGCAAAATCAAGCCAGTTATCGTACTAACCATAATCACTCTCATGTTTTATAAAAACTGGATTAATTGACTTCTGAAATAAAACGCATTTAACCCTACTGAACAGTAGGGTTTCCACCCGTCCCTAATTGGGCAGGACAGTCCCGAAATGTAAAGATCAGGTCCCGGTCCCGGGCTTAATGCCTCCGGGACGATATTTGTCCCGAATTCCTAGACTCAGTGAAATCTTAAAGTTTAGCGCCAGTCAAACCATAGCATATCACCGCTTCTGCCGCATTATTTTGCAATGCCTTACACTCGCCAGTTAAAACAATATATGTATATATCCAGACGTGCCCCCACAAATCTTTCACATGGTCAGCACAACTGAACCACACCGACATCCCATCTCATACCAGTAACGACTCTGCATCACCATGCTGTAAAGTGTTTCAGTCAGAGTGCTGCATTTCTGTTCTTTCCTGAGTTTCCCATTTTAACCACTTCAATACCATGACGTACGCACGTACGTCAAATGAAAACCCACTTACAGTACCATGCCGTACCTGCGTGCGTCAAGTTTCCCATTCTATTCTAGGATCGGTTTCTCAGTCTAGCGTTTCAGGTTTCATTCTCTAAGGCAGTGCTAGTACTGTGGAATGTGCAATGAAAGTCGGGGGAGGGTCAGGTGACATTTGTATCCAGTTGCGTATCATGTAGCGATTCCAATCTACCTGTGGGTGTTTAGAAGACTGAGATAAATTGAGGGAAGCCATTCAACTTTTACAAGTATATATACAGAGTGTTTTAAATTATTATTTTTTGTCTTATTATTAGTTTTACTTGTTTAGTTTAGTTTTTAGCGAAAGCTAAACATGGCAACGTACGTGGTCTTTCTATAATGAGCAACGGGAGTGAGGTTGGTTCGGAGGATTGATACCAGCGACAGTGATACTGACTTATCACTCAGCGATGATGACGAGGATGTGGAGCCAAGAACAATACAAACAGAAGAGCATGCAGCTACTTTGCAGCTACTTTACAGGTAAGCCAGCTTCAAACGGGAAGCTGTTTGGTTGAAATGGCAGTGCTGTGTCAAAATACTATCAAAACAATAATATTATTATTATTTTCAAAATCTGGTACCTGGGAAGGGGTTTCATTTTTAAATCTGGAGTTGAAGTGGTTAAAAATGAATAAACACAGCGCACTGCCATCGAGACAGAACAGCAACTACAGTGACAGCCAAATAGTCCACAACAACTATAAAAGCTACAAATAAACCTATTTGAAATACAGAGTTAAAGGAAAAACAAGCTCACAAATCTGTTATGCTGGTTCCATGTCTAATCATTTTACTCTCACAATCACTACAACTAATCATTATGCGCAATTAGCTTAATGCAGGTGTGTCCAATCATGGACCTAAAGGGCCATACCACTCCAGCTTTAACAGGTAAAATGAAACACTTGAGGGTCAGAGTGGAGGTTTAATGGGTTAAATGTATTGATCCTTGATGGAGGCCCCTGCTAGGTTTAGTATTCTTCTACCTGTCTTAGTTTGCACCTCACAGCCAGCCTGTACAGGAAAGGGAAGCTCACCGTTTATGCTCTTTGATATCCTGGTAGCGCTCTTTCTGCCGTTGGTTCTGCCTCTCCTGCTTTCTCTTCTCTCTTCTTTTCTTCTTTGCTTCATCGTCCTCTTCCTCTCCCTCGGGAGCTGTAAGAGACGGGGGGGGGGAAGCAGCTCAGAGGAGGAGTCTGATCGGTGTTGCTGATCAATCAGACACCTCCTCAAATATCACAGCGCCCATTGGCTCAAAGAGCTTGAAACAAGGCTTTCAAACCAGTCTTCCTCTTGCCTCTTACTGGCTGGAGCAGAAGAACATTTACAAACAAGAGGAGGCCATTCGGCCCATCAGGTTTTTAGTAGCTGATTGATTTCAGAACTTTGTCAAGCTGGGTCTTAAAGGACCCAAGTGATTCTGCCTCAACAACATGACTGGGTAACTATAAGTTTAACATGACACACCTGAGCTTGTTATGTATACACTGTGGCTAATCAAGCTTGTATCAAAACCTGTAATGGGTGACACTGCTATGCAATAGGAGTCTTATTTCCATCCCTGATTAAGTTAACAGGACTATCAGATTGTCTTATTCTGTGCTTTTGAGAGTACACTGAACAACTGATGGATAAGAAACAGTGGCACAGGCTTCAGCATTTCATTGATCTAACAGTAGAAACATTGAAAATGCTCTGCTGGAGAATGGCCTTGCTGTGTGGAATGTGTCTGGGTTTTAAACAGCACTCACTCTTCGTTTTCTTTTCTCCATCTTCACCGGCAACCTCTTCGGTTTCCTGCAACAAACACAAGAGATCTATTCAATTTTCACAAGTCCGTCGTGGACAGACAGAAGCGGACTGAGTTGCTTCCACTGTGGCAGCAGCGGGTCTTCAGCGCCTGAGTAAAACACTCACTTCTTTATCTTCGTTGTCATCGTCTTCTGAAAGAGAATGAAAAGAAAGTCTTATCAGCAAACACCGTCCATCTTTAACCTCCCATATTCACAGGCTATCATACAGTAAAAGACATTGAGAAACATTTCCTGACAAAATTTTTTGAGCAAAGTTTTTCTTTTTGTGTTCTACTTAGTCCTACAGAGCTTCTGTGAAGTTTTATGTTAAGGTTATTTGGGAATGGCTAATATCAGCATCAGACCTAAAAACGATTTCTTAAAAAACACAGCTTCTGTTAACTGCGGTGACAACCTTTTGCAGTTCTCCTTTGTAGCTGCCTGACTTACACACAGGTTATAATACCATGAACTAGCCCTAAAGCACCAAGTCCTGGGTTTAAGAACTCCCCTCAATGGAAGTCCATTATTGAAATGATCGGCAGCCAGGAGTTTGAGCTGGGTTAGAAACTCACACTAGCTCTGCTGCACCCAGTCCTGGGTTTCAGGACTCCCCCCTCAGTGAAGTCTATTATTATAATTGAAATGATCAGGAGCCAGGAGTTTGAGGAGGGTTAGAAACTCACACTAGCCCTGCTGCTGCTGCACCCTGTCCTGGGGTTCAGAACTACCCCTCAATTAAGTCTATTACTGAAATGATCAGGAGGCAGGAGTTTGATGCTACTCCCTAATAGTTGTATGAACAACTCCAGTCAGTAAGCCTGCAGACTCGGGTGCAACTTCTTCATACTGTGATGAGAAGTGCGATCAGCTCAGAGCAGATTTAGCAGGACCCCATAGTTCAGTCACCTGGCACCTGGCCATTTCAATAACATACCTAAGCAAGGTATATAAAAGGTATATAGGTTTCTTGATTGGGGAAAGTCATATTAACAATTTCACATTTACTAGTTTCAGAACAAGTTCAGAGTATACTTTACTCTACAGTATTATTACTGGAAAGCTACAGAATTCAGAGTGCCCTAGAAAAGTGTTTCTCAACCCTGGTCCTGGTCCTGGTCGAGCTCTCAATTACTTAACTAGAACTTTAATTGGACTGATGATTTGCTTAATGAGACCATTTTAATTGTTTTCAGCTATTAAACAGCTGCAGATTTCAAGTTAGCTATAACATTTCATAATTAATGTGAAGGCTGCAACTGTTTAACAGCTGAAAACAATTTAAAAAGGTCTAATTAAGCAAATTATCAGATCAATTAAGGATCTAGTTAAGTAATAGAGAGCTCAGTTGGAATGAAAACCAGCAGACACAGGGGGTCCCCAGGACCAGGGTTGAGAAACATTGCCCTAGAGCAAATATTAACAGGGATGGAAATAACACTCCCATTGCATATTAGTTTGATCCATTCCTGGTTTCCGTAGCTTAATAAGACATACCCTGATCTTGTTACCAATACAGTGCAGCTAATCAAGCATGTAGTAAAACCTGGAATGGATGAAACAGCTATGCAATGGAAGTCTTATTTCCATACCGGAGTAGTTCCTGTGTTATGTGGAAAGGTCAGAATGCCACCACTACAGTACGTCATGGTCACTGCATAGCAGTCTGATCCAATCCTGGTTTTACTATGAGTTTAATGTGGCTAATCAAGCTAGTAGTAAAACCTGGATGAAACTGCTATGCAATGGGTGTCTTATTTCTATCCCTGGTTAAGGTGATCAATGGAAGGGTGGATTCTCTCACCGCAGTCCTCCTCCTCCTCCTCGGAGTCAGTCCTGCGGTATTTACAGTCGAGCTCATCTGAGGTCTGGGACTGCCTCCTTTTCCGCCCGTCGAAGTTTCGGAACATGGGGCCCCCTCGCAGTCTCGGCTGGGGACAGAGGGCCACAAAACATCATCGTGCTGCTTCAACTCTGTTTAAAAACCATCATCGTGCTGCTTCAACTCTGTTTAAAAACCATCATCATGCTGCTTCAACTCTGTTTAAAAACCATCATCGTGCTGCTTCAACTCTGTTTAAAAACCATCCCCGTTCCGGGATGGATGCAAGACTCCTACTGCATAGAAGTTCACCCGTTCCAGGTTTTACTATGAGCTTGATTAGCCCGTGTATAGGTAACAAGCTCAGGTGCATCTTATTAAACTCCTAGTAAAACCAGGAGTGGATCAAACTGCTATGCAATGGGAGTCTTATTCCCATCAATACCATTCTAAACGGAGGGGCAGGGTAGGTGCATCTCAAACAAACCTGGGGTACCTCATTTTACAAATGACAGTTCTCCTTGGTATTTCATGATTCGTAATATTTTAAAATTCACTAATTCAGACAATTCACTCTTACTTCAATTTTACAAGTCCCATATATAACTGTACACAGACTCACTTTCACCGTTTCCAATATTACACATTATTTGGTGTGCTATTAAGCTAAATAAAGGGGATGCACTGTGTTGGCAAATAAACCTCCAGGCTATGTTAACTTCCTCCACATAATAAAGCATTAACACAGAAACACTCTGGATAGAGCACGGGTTAACACAGCAGTGTGTGGCAATGGCTGATTAAAAAGAATTCCACACAAGTTTTCCTGCCATGCACAGCCAGTCAATAGGCACGTTTAGAAGTTTGGCAAACTAAGAACATGTTTCAGCAAACACGTATTTTCCAATTAACATATCTGGCAAACTGAGAGCTTTCATTGACACAGCGCAGCCATGTCTAAAAATGAAAATAAATGTGTTTCTTAAAAAAAAAAAAAAATTGAGTCCTATAACGTAAATGAAAGCAGACTTTAAGAGGAGCGGGCATTAAGCTAAGAAATACAAAAAGGTCCTTCCCTTTAATATGAATTAGAAGTCACTTCCCCATTGGAACTTAATAACTGCAACGACACTTAGAATTTTGCTGAGTGTAGATCTTGCACTCAGACTGTCAACGACAAAGCATTCTGAACGTTTAAA
Source organism: Acipenser oxyrinchus oxyrinchus (assembly GCA_030684275.1). Lineage (NCBI taxonomy): Eukaryota > Metazoa > Chordata > Actinopteri > Acipenseriformes > Acipenseridae > Acipenser > Acipenser oxyrinchus. Next base: position 4,726,779 of record CM060284.1, on the reverse strand, counting down.
CCTCAGCAGAATCGACATGAACACATTAAGCACATTTGTGTCACAGGGTTCACCCCAGGAATTCTGTACAGCCGGGGTGCAAGACATTATAGCCGGGAGCACTTAACGGAAAAATAAACTTGCCTTACCTTCAATATATAATACCACAAATAATTTGAATAAAGTGTTGTCTTTCATTGACTATATCTGGTTGCTATTTTTTATATTATACATTTTCTTTCTCATTACTGTTTTTTTTTATGGTAAATTGCTGTGATTATTCAGGCACTCTACGATTTGACTGGGGAAAGATAACGTAGGGTTGCTGGAGTTCACACACACAAAAAAAAAGGTAACCTTTGCACTTCCTTTTTAGCTTAATTATTGAGCTTACTGCTTCATTTAAATTGTTTTCTTTATGTTAAGTTTTCAGGGCATTTTGTTAATGCACGTCTATTTTTGTTTTTCGCTGTTCTACATTTTTTTGGTGCAACTGTTCATTTTAACCATTTTTTTTAACACAACAGTACTCACACACGTTTGGTCACCATCATAACTGTTGCATGAAACTGGACTGTAATAATCCAGCGCCTCTGGACTTAAGCATGTATGTCAGCTTACAAGTGTTCAGCTCACATCCCATCTTGCCTTTCTTCGTAAAGGCATACAGCCTCTATACATGAACCCCCAATATCTCTCTCAAGCACCTGGGTACATATTGTTACGTCACAACAAAAGGAATATGCTTTTTTTTTGTATAGCTATTATGTACTATGTATCACTAGGAGGCTGTGTGGTCCAGTGGTTAAATAAATGGGCTTGTAACCAGGAGGTCCCTGGTTCAAATCCCACCTCATCCACTGACTCGTTGTGTGACCCTGAGCAAGTCACTTAACCTCCTTGTGCTCCGTCTTTCGGGTGAGACGTAGTTGTAAGTGACTCTGCAGCTGATGCATAGTTCACCCACCCTAGTCTGTGTAAGTCGCCTTGGATAAAGGCGTGTGCTAAATAAACAAACTTTACAGTACAATAATACGACAAAAAATGGACTGAATGATAATACCCGAAAATAATCTTAATATTTTTTTAATAAAGTAGCCGACGCAAATATAGTATTAGTGCTTAACACAGAAAACCCGCCCCTTCAACTCTCTGATTGGTTAAATGTTGTGTCAAGATTTTTTTTTCACCCAGCAACGCGTAAACTGATCTAGTCTCTTAGAAGCACAATCAATCCTTATTGTTAAAGGCACAGTAGCATCTGCAAGACGGGCGGATCAGGTTTTTTCAGACGGACGGCGACAGGGAGAATGCCCTGGGGAGAAGCCTGGTATCAGCTTGTCGTCTGTTTTTTTTTTAAATTTAGATTTAACCCTTTAAAAGGTACAAGGGACATACGTGTCCCACAAATACAATGATGCAAACGTTCTTATTTTTGCAGCGAGGAGCAGCATCCAAACAGTCAGCTTCCTCCTTGTGATGCTTGAGTCGCTCTCAAACGCACTGCAAGAAGAAACCATCTGAACAACAAGCACTCAATTCCTTGCGCACCTGAAGGGGTTAATGACTTACAATCTGTTTGTAAGTATTCCGTGGCTGCCTCTAATCAAATTGAGAATGTCCCTTCTCTTGCACTCTTTGTATAACCGACAAAGCAGAGTGTGAAACACACACTCTACCCTACTCTACATGCACAGAGCTTGTGGGGGTCCAGGCGTACTCACTCGGTTGTCTCCTTCGTTTCGCATGCGGTTTCTCCCGTTGCGTTGACGGCCTCCTCCGTAGTGGTTGCCCATGGGGAACCTTCCTCCCATTCCTCCTCCCATCCCCATCCCCATCCCCATCCCCATCCCCATCCCTGGCATGGGTGGCCCGCTGCCATGCATGCCGGGATAGTCAGGAACCAGGGCTTGGGAGAAGAGAGAGGGGAGCCTGTTGCCCATGCCCATGTTGCACCCTCCTCCTCCACCTCCCATCCCCGTCCCGCGGGGTCCCACGTAGTTGAGCTCATTCCATCGTGCGGACAGCCTCTCGGAGCTCGACGGAGGCATGTTGTAGCGACCAGGCGGTGGTGGCTGTTGGTGGTGGTGCTGTTGCTGGTGATGGGGCTGATGGTGAGGAGGGTTAAAGTAGTTGCCCCGTCCGCGGTTGGGGGGGCGCTGGTGGTGATGGTTTTGCCCCCTTCCTCCTCCTCGGTTGCTGGGAGGGCCCCCATAGCCTTCACGGCCCCCTCTGTCGCGACCCCCTCTGTCGCGGCCCCTTCTGCGGCTCCCCGAGGAGGCTGAGGAAGAGGAGGAGGAGGGGTTGTCGAAGCGACTGCCGAAGGTGGACTCAGCGTCGGGCTGCACTGCTGGAGCTGGGAGTCCCCCGGTACTGCCCCCCTCTCCGTAATCATAGCCGGATCGGTAGAGGTCCCGGTCGGGCAGCGGCGGTCTGGAGTCGTGGGACTCGAACGATTCGAACCTGAAAGAGCTGCACAGCAAGGAAGCCGGATCAGTACCGGGTACAACAAACACATGTACAAGAAACGGAATCTAGTAAGTCGCTTTTCTTATTTCAAAAATGATTTCTTATTTCAAGGCATTACAAGGTTTTCCTTTCCTTAGAGATTTGTTACTAAAAAACAGAGTGAGACAAACATTACATGGGGAATTTATCAACATCTGAAACAGATCATGCAAAAGAAAGCAATGCGTGAAATGGCATCTAAGATAAACAACTGACATTGTACTGCTGGGATGGGAATAAGACTCCTATTGCACAGCAGTTTCATCCATTCCACGTTTTACTACAAGCTTGATAAGCCACAGTGTATCGGTAACAAGCTCAGGTCTGTCTTATTAAACTCATGGTAACACCAGGTATGGATGAAACTGCTATGCAATGGGAGCCTTTATTTCCACAAATGGGTCATTTGATGGGACACCAGATTTATCTTACTCCAGATTCATATTACTATAATTTGGTATTACATTTCAGTTTTCCAGGTATTTCAAAGCTAACGAGTATTTCGGGTTCATTTCATGAAAAGCCCCTGTGTGTCCCAGTGCCCCAGCGATCGCAGTCACCTCTCCTGGCTGTCCGGCACTCCGCTTTCCTTGGACAGCAGGTCCAGTCTCTGGTTGATCTTGGCGATGAGGGAGTCGGACACCTCGCTGCTGGTCTTGGCCGCGCTGCCCATCGACCCGGCCGTGTTCATGCTGGTGTCCCCGCTCGTCGAGCTGGGGTCTGTCTTGGGAGCCTCCCAGGTGCCTGCTGTGCCGTAGTTATAGGTGGCTGCTGTAGAGGCGGTGCCTGTCTGTGTGTTGTAATAGTCATAGCCCTCGTATCCTGGAGAGTCAGCAGAGATGTACGCGATCAATCGATTATTGAGTGCTGTGCCTTTTAAACATTCATTAAAATCGATTAATCGCTCTGGTGGAGTATTTGGAACCTCATGTAGCTAGCTTACAAAACACATGCTTTCCTTACTAGTGTTTGTGGTTGTTTTGTCACTGTCACCTACCAGACAGTAGAGCCATCACGGAGAGGCCCTATCATTTAAATAGTACCAATAGCTCTGCTAAGCTCTATTGAGGTTAACAGCACATACATATTTAATGACACCATTTTTGTTTGATTTTTTAAATTGCTTTTTTGTGTGAATTTGTTTGATTTTTGTTTTTTCCAGGGCAGTGTGTGTAACATTTGAAAAATCTGTATTAACTTGGCTTATCACAGGCTGAATGCATGTACCTTCTTCTGTCATTCAAACCACAACCCACTGAACCAGACTGAGAAGTAAATTAAAACATAACAGTCACTTGCCTTGCCAGCCTGTGGTATTTGCAGAAGAACCTGAAACAAAAATATTATTATAAGAAATGAAAGCTGCAAGGATTGGTAATCATGTACTAAAAACGACATGTTCTTTTTACAGAGTTGCTGCTAGCTGGGCTTTTAAATCTTCTTAAAATGTTTGTCACATAATGTAAAATCATATGCATTGTAGGTTTAGAATATTCATCTATCATCATAGAGTTACCGATAGCTAGAAGCAGTCCAAATATGCAGGAACATATGCAAGGTATTTGTATTAACCCTTTGCGGTCCAATGTTGGACCAGGTCTGACATTACAATTTTTCCTTTCCGGTCCGATGTCGAGTCTGTCCGACATCATCAAAAAGACGTCAAGCACAGGTCCCTAGTTGTTTTTTCTCCAGAAAAAGCCGAGAAAAGCTTTCAATGGCCGGAAAAAAGATCTGAGAAAGACACATAGTCCCTTCACCACAGACATAACACGGACAGAAACAAACAAGATAGCTGCTTCTGCATCCAGCGCTCAAAGAATATCACAGACATCTGCAGAGCTTTTTTTAGATGTTACAGTAATAAAATAATGACTTGGATCGCATTATTGAGGAGTTTGGTGATAAAACGAGTGATCAGGAGATGATTTATCGGTATGTACTATTATTAAGATGTATGTGATAAATACAGCAAACAAGGGGTGGGGCAGGGTTGGAGATGCAGTACTGAGTGTCCTGTTGGTATGCAGAGCCTTTTAAACCTGTTTTACTGTGAAAAAAAATACTTTTAACCCTTAGTGGCCCATTTATTCAGCGCCTGTCAGGCACGTCAGGTCCAATTTATTTTCACATGCGCTGTTTAAAAGTAACTTTTAAACAGTGCGTGTAAAATAAACAGCTATGGCTTTTAAAAATGTAAATGATGTCAACAAAATCATATCAAACAGTTTAGGGGTTAACTGCTTCCAATTTAATATAGCAAGCACATTTTCAAAGCCTTAACTCCAGTCTTTAAAATGAATGCCTACTTTTTGAAGGAGACAAAACATCTGTTCATTTAACAAAACTAGAAGCGGACAGCTCCATTATATATTTCAGGTCGCTTTAGCAGTTGTTTATGAGAATTATGATGACGATGTAGCTGCAGAAAATGCAGAATCTGTGGAAGACTGCGAATTCCGCGGGAGCCTGAAAATTCCACGATTTCCGAGGAATTCCATTATCTGCAGACTTGGACGGTCTCTACCGATAGCTCCAAATCCAATTGGAGATTGTTTGACCTCAATAAAACATGGGAATACAGTGCTGCCCTTTAAACAGACAACCTTCTACTCCACAGAACTGGTTATAAGGCAGCATAGTTGTGGTTTCCATTACACTACAGCACTTTCATTCTGGTTATCAAGCGCAATTGTAAAGTCTTGTAACCATGGCTCCCAACTACAGTGTCACACATGGGGAGCTCTCTATAAGCATAGACGTTGATAACCCTCTGCGGTCTGTACAATCCAAATGACCAGACGCTTTTTACTGGGATCGACAGCGGCTTTATCACCTGCAGTAAACCGACGTGCTCGAAAAACATGGATAACTGAAGGTCGTTCTTTTATAAACTACAACGCCCCAGTCAAACTGACTTGATTTGTGAAATTCGTGGAAAGACCGCACAGCGAATGGACAGGCTGTGGAGGGTCTGTGGCCTCAAGGCTCACACTGAGATGTACATACCGGGAGTCCCTGTGGTGGTGGCGGCTGTAGCTGCTGCTGATGCTGTAGCTGCAGGATTGGCAGCTGTTTCAGCACTGCCCCAAGATCCAAAATCTGAAAACATACAGGCACCAGGTCATTCGCTGCAACAACTGAATCATATCACAGGTGTTGAATTTCAGAGCGGGATTGCGGGAATCGCGCATTTTCCAAGTTGCTCCTTCATATCTGCAACTTTCAGTGCGGGAAAATCCCACAGATATATTTTAAGACACCAAGCTACTGTATTTTTCAACCAATTTAGAATGCCTGAAACGCTACAACAATCTATAAGGAAGGGGGTGTCAGTGACGAAAGCACTATGAGACACATTCTGAGCAGTTCTGGTTAAAATAAATAAATAAATAAATAAATAAATAAATAAAAGGAGTGCTGGATATTTTAAGTGCTGCGAGACTTTATTCTCTCGTACGTGATTCTCAGCCGCTATCTTTAAGGATTATAGAAACTCAGTACACTGCAGTAAGTAAACAGTTTTGAAGTCTATCTAGGTGTTGTTTTGCAAGCAGTGACTTTCGCTTTAACTCTTAAAACTCAGCCCCATTCATTTTGGGGTGCCAGCGTACCAAAGGTTACGCACATATTACTCAGGCACTGTAAAAGCCACCTAACTGGTTCATGGCTTGTTTAAAAATACAGACTCGGGGCTTTCCAGAGACGTATTCAGTGTGTGTATGCGGTACTCCTAGCCGGAACTACAATCCCCTGAAGTGAAGCCTCTCATCATGTGACAGAGTTCACAGCTTAGGTTTTGTTTTGAGTCTATTGCTCCGTTATTGTAGCAGCTCATATTGAGGTTCAATGGTGCAGGTTTATTTATTCTTTTAGACATCTATGATTACAATATATATATAGCAGTGACCAAACATGATTGTTTTGGAAAAGCGGTTCCCCCCCCCCCTATATATTCTCATCTCTACCACATACGCCTGATCCTGTTGCAACTTACTTAATATGAAAGGACATTTTGTGGCCTTTTAATTTGAAATGTTACATGCATGCATTCAGCAAACCTAGCTTGACTGTACACATGGTCTTATAAAACATTTTAACAGTACATATTTGCTGGACAGCTGCAAATCCCTCACACTGTCAGACTTAGCAGCCTGCTCACCAAAGGAGACGAGAACGGTCCCCTCATATACCCACACAAAGCACGCCCCTTTGAACTCATGTAAAGCAAATCCATCAGCAGCTCACTGCCGACAAGCGATCATTGCATAGCAGTTTGATCCATTCCTGGTTTTACTAGAAGTTTAATAAGACTCACCTGAGCTTGTTACCTATGCACTGTGGCTAATCAAGCATGTAGTAAAACCTAGCATGGGTGAAACAGCTATGCAATAGCAGTCTCATTTCCATGCCTGAGAATACCTAACCAGGTATTACAATCCAACTCTTTCCAGAGACAGTGTAGAAACGTGTGGGGACTTGCTTGAGTTTTAGAAGGTCAAAGTTATTATAATTTATATTAAATCTTTTACGGACCTACTTCATTTGTCTGGCTACAATTTAAACTGGCAAGCTTCCACGACAACAAAGACATTGCAATAGCAACAGCACATGAAGATACATAAACGAGTCACACTGTTTTATTAAAAATATATCCCCAACACAGAATTGTAAACTGTGGACCATATAGTTTTTAAATATTGCAGTTATATTTTGCTGTAAAACGGTATATGATTACATGTAAAAGTCAAACACAGAGCTAGGACATCTGAAAAGCTAAATGCAGCATGCAGAACATGACAGATGAAAAGCCTGAAACCGGACAGACTTCTCATGCTAGCGGAGCTCTCTCCTGACAGCGTCAACGAGTTTATACAGGCATTCGATATGCAACTCCCTCTACAACTTCTCAGAGCAAAGTTCATGTAAAACCACGCCCTCCCCCACACAACATTCCTCACAGGAACCAGCATTAAGGCATAGGAGGCTGTGTGGTCTGGTGGTTAAAGAAAAGGGCTTGTAACCAGGAGGTCCCCGGTTCAAATCCCACCTCAGCCACTGACTCATTGTGTGACCCTGAGCAAGTCACTTCACCTCCTTGTGCTCCGTCTTTCGGGTGAGACGTTGTTGTAAGTGACTCTGCAGCTGATGCATAGTTCACACACCCTAGGCTCTGTAAGTAGCCTTGGATAAAGGCGTCTGCTAAATAAACAAATAATTAAGTAACTTTGCAGAAGGACTGCCCCATTAGTACTGATTACGGTGACCATGTGCATCCATGTTCACAGTTTGGGTCAGTTCAGGGTTTTAAGTCACACCCCAATGCATTCTGGTAAGTGTAGTCCTGCTTCTCATAAAGAAAAGAAACAAGTGAAAAGTACCTGAGACAGGTAAAAAGTACCAGAATGCACTGCGATGGGAGCTGACTCAAACTGTCCGGGTGATAATAATAATACAATAGTCCTATTAAAAATACTACCACTGTAATATAGTTGTTTTTTTGCATGCTTTTTCTTTAAAACTCTACAGGGTAGAATGTCTACTCTGGTAGCCAACTTCCACGCAGTAAGAAAAATTCATATTCTCCACTTAAATGCCAACAGTTCTGGTTTCCAATACAGCAACAACTGCCAGCTTCCTTTGCATGTGATGTATTGCATGAGTCAGAGCTCATGGGACATGCTGTGCATTAGTCGCTGCAGACCCCTGGTACAGCACAAGCTCAAAGAGAGAACAACACAACTACTTCACTAGGCAGGCAGCACTCGCTCAAGGGTTATTGAAACAAAAAAACGAAAAATGCTTCTTGATAGTAAAATAAAAAAGGGAAGGGGAAAGGGAAAGGCGGGTTTCCTACTTGACTTGACTTTATACAGCTGTTAACTGCGGTCAAATGAACCCACAAGGGAATATGATATACCTCAAATGGAACGGATTTTAACGCCACACCGCTACTGAACTTTCGCTTTCGGCAAAGCGGGGTCATTTTTTTTTTTTCTCGTGGGATTTACTTACAGCTTCATACACGTGCTGTTGCACACAAGACACTGTGCACTCACCACCGCGGGTAACACAACCCATGCATGCAACCCTCCTTTATGAAATACTGCAGCTATCCTGTGAACGGATGTTTTACATCACAGAATGTGCTTTCAGCTTATCTTATTTGAACCAGAATAGCAAGATGCAATTGGACCAATACCCGTTTACGTCTTCTGAGACACAAATTCAGTTCGGGGGTGGGGGGGAGCATGGTCACATCTTACAGTGTAACCATTTTAAAACCCCCGCAGCTGTGTTGGCAATAATTCCTAAAAATTGTATGCACAGTATTGGGGGCTGAGGCAGTAGCGGCCATTTTGTGTTCTGCAGAATAAAGAAATAAACCACCGCTCCATTTTATTACACACAAAAAAAATTAAATAACGAATACAAAATGTAATCAAAAGACAACTAGACGGACTGCCAAATACACAGCGGTGTCTACGCTACAGACCGTACTAGGAACGGATTACGCAACCGTAAATAATGCTAAATATTACAAGCTGACGGTGAATATTAATTTTTACATACAATAATGGTGGCACTAATTGAAATATGCATTACACAGACCGCAAGCATAATGTTTTGATTACAGTAATGCACGATCTTCAACTGCAATACGTTAACTGTCAGTACCAAGCCGGGTACGGTAGATCAATATGATATATTACATTTCAACGTTTTTCAAAAATAAAAAAAAAATGAAATAACGTAAAGTATCGTGCCGTTGCTTACGGTAAATAAAAAGATATGTTCTAAAATGTCGGCCGTTTCGTTTTGTGCTGACGTGCGAAGGATATGCCAAGTTGTTTCACTCGATATATTTTTTCCTGTGTGCGTAATATTTATAACAACACGGTTTGCAATGGAATGAGATCACTGGATTTTAAACATAAACACAGCTGCGTGAAAAGATTTGGCTGTTGAAATAATGATAATAATAATAAAAATGATCATCATAAAAAAACAGAAAACTGGGGGGGGGGGGGGGGGGAGTGAAATATGTTTTGGGACTGACCTGCGTAACTGCTGTTGTTGTTATCCATTTTTGCAGCCTCTCTTGGTTAGACACAACTCGGTGCGTCTGAAGTGAACACCAGCAAAGAAACCCGGCCCGTCGCGGCTGATTGGCGGGGAGGCGAGTTTCGAGTTCACCGATAGGCTACCTCTACCGCCAATCAAAAAGGAAATAAGACCATTGGTTTGGGGATTTGGTTCTCATTGGTGGGTTGAGATGCCGTTTGGGTTTACGGCGGGGGAGGAACTTCGGATTCACGGAGTAGCGTTCTGATTGGTTACGGTGGACCTGTTAGTGGATGTTGGCAAGGGACGTCACATTTGATTGGTGATGCAAGAAACGGGAGCAGTCCAATCAGACTTAAGTTTTAAGAAGGCACGGGTTTTCGATTGGTTACTTTTCTTACCAGTCTCACATGGACCTGTCATTAAACAGTGACGTCCAATTGAGGTCAGCTGTAGAGATTAAAATAGCACGTGGTTTATCAGCTTCGTCACAATAACCAACATGCTGTCATGCGTATTTATTTATTTAGTTAGTTAGTTAGTTAGTTATATAGACGTATATCAGTCCTTATCTGACCCTTACAATTTGATTATGTTTTTTACAGAAAGAATACATTTATTTCAATAAATACATTGGACCCTATTGACAAAACTTTAAGGACTTTTTAAAGGGTTTTTTTTTTTAAGGAACGGTTTTTAAATCATTCTTTTAGGTTAAACAGTTAGTTTGAAAACCAAGAATAAACTTCTGCAACCACAAACTTGATTTAATTATTCAAAATAGGCTTAAAAAACAGTCATAATGAAACATCCCTTAAAACCGTTCTTAAGGGATTGCTACTTAAAAAGGAAAGGATCACAATAATAATAATAATAATAATAATAATAATAATAATAATTCTTATTATTATTATTTTGATAACATATTATGAATTACTGAGATTAATTGATCAATTGAATTATTTAAGTATTGCTTTTTTAACTGCTACCTTTTTGCATATGATGTTATAAGATGCATGTGATGTTATAGTATTTAAGTGGTACCATTCTTGTATAGTCCTCGTAATAAACAACACTGCTCAGGTATCAATCACACTGTAGTGAGTGGCTCAGTTTAGCCACACTCAACATGGAGGCGGAATCCGCCTCTCCCTTGTGACGTCATCGCCGAGGGCTGAGGGGGGAATCATGGCGTCCTGCAAACTGGCTTTGGGAAGCGCTGAGGAGGGATTTAAAGGGACAATGCACCCAGTGACAGCAAAATAACAGCTACAAAAGCATGCAACTCTGCGTTTAAGCTATCAGGAGCGACTCCGAAGCTGACAAGCCACCTGCTGTAAGTCGATTATGTCAGAATAAGAGGCGTTTTCTGGGGCAGTTCATCATCATAAACACACACTCACCGCAAGCAGCATCGGGGTCCGTTCATACCACTAACGTTGGCTGACCCTTTCCACCGATATTTTGCACTGTGCCACAGACAAAGCAAATCAGGGATCGCCAATTTCGTGCAATATTCGCACTGTTTGACATATTCAGATCAGGTTATGATGTGTGTTTTTTCGTCTTCATAAGGTGCGCGGCGCCAGAGGTCCGGGGTCATTTGAAATGTTGTTTGTTTTTTTTTTTCCTGGGATGGAAACCGACTCGTGGAATGGTCATGGGCAGGCCCACAGAGCAATGGACTGGTTTTGTTGCGAGTGTGGTTCGGTGTAAGGCGAGACACCGTGGCTGTGGTACCCGGAGCTTGCATACACAAAACGCCCTTTTATGGGCAGCCAGGTTCTGATCTGTGTGATGTCTGATTAGATTAGCCATAAAGTAAACAACTTGTCACCCACCAAAACAAATATATACAAAAAGCCTGACTGGTGCCAAGGCATACACGCGCGATCACAGTTGCGGCGTGGGAGTGATACTATTCCACTTTTTTTGGTTAGCCACGCGTGAAGTTTTGGTGGAGTCGCGCCCCCCACTTCAGAGTTCTGAAGTGAGCCGCAAAGAAGTGCACGCCCCAAAAACGTGCACGGGTTTATTACCCTGTTTCCCTGTCAACAATCAACCCAGCCGTGCAGTGCGGAGGGTAATTCGCACGCACGCATTTATTTTGTACTTGCTTTATTACATAGCAAAAGGTTTTAAAAATCCTGGTTCATAGGTAACAAACAGTGTTGCCTCCGCGTACTGTCTGTGGTCGTGTTTCTTTATCTAATGAGCCACTGACCTGAATTGACATGCATTATCGTAGTAAATAAACCGCATAACACTGTGTTGCGAGTAATGACTTGTGTGTGGGTGTACAGTGCGCGTGTGATTCAAAATCTCACCACGCTGGTTATATACGAAATAGTAATACCAACAAATGTTGGGAAAAAAATCATATTGAATTATATAACGCTTTGTAGTTTTGGAGTTTATTTTTTGATCATTTTGATGTCCCTTTAAACTTATTTTGAGCCGATTCTGTTTCCTAATTAAACTCAGAAAAAGCTGTTACAAAACAGTCTGACTTGTTTTTAGGTTCATATCTTGACTGAGTCTGGTTTCGCTTAATAGTTATTTCAAACAGTCGTGACATATTACGATAATTGCTCATCGCTGCTCCTAATCGGATTTCATTCTTGCAGTCTCTTAGTTTATCATTGTGCTTGTGTTATTTTCACTCGTTTAACAGAGTTGTCCTGACAGATTTTCTTTTCAGCTTGAAATGCCCAGTACGGAGTGTACACTGATAGCAAGTCCATCATTTAACATCCCATTGATTTGTAACAAACAACAAAATGATCTTAACCCCAGTCTTTAATTAGTAGTGTTCTCTTGATTAGAATGTAGAGGCAGCTTAACAACGGCTAATTAACATTTAAAGAAGGTAGAGATTTGGAAAATAAAAACTGACAAGCTCTTCATAGATTTAACAACAAAACCGACAAAAATGTGACAAAATCTAACATGGAGTACTGTACTTATATTATGACTTCCGGTAGACTTATATCATTTTGTAGTTTCTTTGATTACATGGTGTTAAATAAAAGATCTAAATTATGTACATATAGTTGTTTTTTTCAATCCAAAAATTCTAGTTGATGAAAAACTTTTGGCCGAGCTGTAGATACTAGTGAAAACAAAACAGAATTTCTGTCCAGGGTGACAACCCTGAACTTGACCCCTGTCAAGTGAGTCTGCATTGTCAAATCCTGTTCACCTGCATCGCCTCTTTTTAATTGACAGTGACTATTACAAACTTGTAATAACATTGACATTGGTGTGAAATTTAAAAAAAATACAGTAACCAAAAACATAACGGTAGTGTTTACAGGTGTCAGGATACCTTTTAAAGAAGATTAGAATTCACATCTCCGTTGGAACCTACAGCAGCAGCTACACTTGTGACGGCACTGTCAGTGTGGATCTCTCTTGCAGGTCTGACAGCAAAGAGTGAGCGAGAAATACACTCTGAGCTTGATTACAGGTAGCCACCAGTTTGAGAAGCGCTGAGTTAGATCACTAAACGTGCCCCCAGGATCTCTTCATCGCTCTTCTTGAAAGGACTTGTGTGTGCAGTATTAATTAGCCTGTGCATGCATGCTCTGTTAATATATCATACAAAGACATCGGAGCAGAACTCCAGTCTAAAACTTGGTCTGTGCTTTTCTTTCTGTAATATTATCCCCTTCACTGACTGCATACACTGTGCACTGTGCATGTATAATTGGGTCATGTTAAGTGTTCTATCCGTGCTATACTTTATAATGCAAGCATGATTTTTTTTATGTCTTGTCAGAAACTCCTCGTCCCCATAGAGTTCACACAAACAGTAAAAAAGTTTTTTAACAATAAATAAATAAATAATTGTGTTCTTGAACAATATCCGATTAGCATTATATTATATCGACAATTTGTTTAGTCTTGATTTATTTATTTATTTATCTTTTAAATTTAGTGCTCGGCAATTATTTTTATTGTTTTCAATTTAGTAATGTCCAATTATTTTTAGGCTTAGCCCACCGCTACCACCCCTGCGCTGTCTTGGGAGGGGAGAAGACGAGCACACGCTGTCTTCCGAAGTGTGTGCCGTCAGCCGACCACTTCTTTACACACTGCGAACTCACCATGCAGCCACCTCAGAGCTACAGCGTCGGAGGACAACGCAGCCCTGGGCAGCTTACAGGCAAGCCCGCAGGCGCCCGGCCAGACCACAGGGGGCGCTGGTGTGCAGTGAGCCGAGGACAACCTGGCTAACCTAGCCCTCCTCCCCTCGGGCGGTGCTTGGCCAATTAAGCGCCGCCCCCTGGGAGCTCCCGTCCTCGGTCGGCAAAGAAATAGCTAGGACTCGAACTCGCGACGTCCAGACTATAGAGCGCATCCTGCACTCCACGTGGAGCGCTTTTACTGGATGCGCCACTCGGGAGCCCCTTTGATTTATTTATTTAACTGAAATATTATTATTAATAACCGTGTTATTAGGGATCAGCATGACTGAGATAGAGATGTTTATAGAGAAAAAAACTATTTAAAAGTAACGGGACTGATGGGTTTTAAAACACTGGATACATACAGTATCGAACTAATAGCTTCTACCGTCTTTCCCCTCTTTTGCAGCACCGATCTCAGCCCAGACTATGTAGACGAGGGTCTGGGTTCGAGGACATCGAAGATCACGGAGCTATGGAGAAGGGAGTCCATGAGCCAGGCCCCGCAGCACAGAGGGGAGGTTCTCCCACCACAGGGGGGGCCAGCAACCACCCCCCGGGAGAGGACGGGCCAGGGGGGAAGGCCGGGCCCTTCAGCAGCACCTCAGCCAGAAGAGACGCCAGCTGGCAGGGGCCACAGGAGGCTGAGGACAGACCAGGTAGCGGCACAGCTGGGGAGCCCAGAGCGGAGCTGGGTCCTCAGAGGAGAGCTCAGCCCTCTGCCTTCCCCTCAGCACAGGCGTGGGACTCCGACTCGGAGAAGGAGACTTTAGAGGGTGCGTTGGGTTGAAAGGGCAGTTCTGTATTGTTGCTATTTTCTTATGTTGAACTTCATTTCAGAGATAAAATGCCATCGCTGTGGCGAGTTACAAGGTAATAATGGCAGCAGTAGTGGAACTCCCAAGTGATTACTGGAACGAGGGAGTTTCAGTATTAGAGGAACAGGCCACAGCAATGCCAGTATCACTGTTATACTACAGCGTGTTCAAGTTGTTTAGTTATTTACCTCTGTGTGAAATCTACTGCAAGAGTTCTCGTTTGGGGAGCAAGGCTTGAGTGAAGCGTTTCATCGGTACAGGTGTCGTTAATTAGTGTCATTTCCATAGAAAACAATGGGAGAGCATTGTCCGGTTGCTGTATTAATGAACAACGTGTCAATTTGAATAACTCTGGAGTAACTTTTTGTCCTCCTTTTTAGTTTTTTTTGTTTTGTTTTATTTTTTCAGAGGAAGAACTGCAGCACTTTTCGAACCCGCACGGGCTTGCTTCCCACAGTCCAGAACCGCACCACAAGGTTCTAGATGTCTGGCAGAAGCCAATCAGGTAAAGAGAAGGGCAGATGCTGTATTTTGGTACTGGCGCAGTGTAACGGATCCTGGCAGACTGAGTTGTTAACACTGACATCAGCACATAAACTCGACTACAGAGCTTGCTCTTCGGTTGAATAGTTCAATTCAATGGGCTGAGATGCCCAGTGAGCTAGGCTCCTGACCCCTGTGGTTGAAACAGGTCATTCAATATCCAAAGTGTTCTTTGCATTATAAGCTATGGCATGAATACTGGCTTGCGAGACACAGGATTCTCTAAAGTCAGGGTTCTCTCTCTCTCTCTCTCTCTCTCTCTCTCTCTCTCTCTCTCGGGGGGGGGGTCTATCTTGTGCGTCATATCCAGCCACAAATACAATTATTTCCATTACTGGGCGCTACCTCCGGGATCAGTTTCCCAAATATCCCAATCGCCTGTTTTCATCAATAGAAAATCACTCAGCAGAAAATCAATGTGGATTTGCCTCTTGCTTTTTCTCTTGCAGACCCGACAGCGAGGGCAGCACAGCACCTGAGCACGAGCACTTGCTTACCACTTTATCAAACAGCCCCGGCACTAAAGGGCTCCGTGGGGGCTCGGAGCAGCACCCCCGATCAAACAGCACTTCACCCTCCCCGTCCGGTGAAGAGGAGGAGGAGGAGGAGGAGGGCTCGAGCAGAACCACACCAGTCACGACTAAGCACTTAAGCAGCGGCGCGCTACGCTCCGCCACGGGACTCGAGGAACCCGATCCAGAATCAGAAACATCGCGAGATGTGAAGGCGGCCGCTACCGAAGACCCAAAGAGCACAAAAATAAACGACACAACGTCTTCCCAGGGCCGCACGAATGAAGAAGGAGAACGAGAACCAGAAGAGGAAGTCTGGGCCAGTCCAGTTAAAGTGGTCTTCCCAGAAACAGCTAAACCAAAGGATGAGAAAGAGCACTTGGGAAAGGAGAGGTGGGGCAGGGCGTCTCCCTGCAGTGGCTCCTCAGAGGCGACATCGGAGCCCTGGTTGGAGACTGGGGAAGAAGAAGAAGACGTTTACTCTTTTCCCCGGTCGGACCGAGGAAGCCCTCCTTCGCTCTCCTGGCCACTCAGCAACTTTCCTGAAACACGAAAGCAGGTCCCCAGCATGCGAGCTGGCACTGCTGAAGGAACCGAAAGAGGAGGAGGAGGAGAAGAAGAAGAAGAAGAAGAGGAGGAGGAAGAAGAGGTGGAGCAGGAGGAAGAAGAATTAGGAGCGATTATCACGAGCAAGCCACCTCGTCCCTCTCCGGAGAAGAGTTCCCTCAAGGGGGAAAGCAGGACCCCAAACTGGGACTCTAGGGATCCGATCAGCAAGGGGACATTGTCTGCTGCCTCCCGTTCCGCGGGGTCCGGCTTCGAAGTGGGAGGGGGGCGCTACGGCTACGGCATCTCTGCGGAGGAGCCGAGAGGCAGAGAGGAGGATGAAGACGATGACGAAGACGGCGGTGAAGAAATTGAAGAGGAAGCACTTTCGGATGAGGCCGAGCAGTCGGTCTTCACTTGCGTGGAATGTAGCATCTATTTCAAAAAGCAGGTGCACTTGCAGGAGCACATGCTCCAGCACTGCAGAGCACAGCAAGGGAGGGAAGGGGGAGCGACAAAGGAGGGGGCAGGTAGTGGAGGAGGAGGAGGGGCAGGAGCAGGGGCAGGGGAGTTCTGTTGCCCCGAGTGCGGATGGGAGTTTGAAGATCGCGGCTCGCTGGGGCAGCACCGCCGTCGGCATCAGGAATCCCGGGAAAAGATTATGGAGGAGATCCGGAAGCTGAATGAATTCCCGGACGAGGGGAGCGAGCCCAGGCTGCACTGCCCCAAGTGCCGTTTCGGGACCAACTCCTCTAAAGTGTTCGTGGAGCACGCCAAGATGCACATCAAGGAGAGGAACGAGCGGGCGAGGGACAGGGGCTACCAGCCATCACCCCTGGGCTTGTACCGGCCGGTCAACCCCTCCTCCGCTGTCCCTCATCTCCCTTTGAAAGAGCGCTACGTCTGCCAAATCTGCAGCTTCCCGGCCCCCAACGAGAGCATCCTGAGAGAGCACATGAAGTACACCCACTCGCATCGTTTCCCCTGGGGAATGGATCAGCCGGACGAGAGTGAGGAGAGTCTGCCGGGGACCAGCAAGGACTCCTACAGCTTGGCCAAACCTTACCCCTCACCCACCAAGACCCCTTCCATCCCTTCGTTCGACGGTGTCCGATTCGGGCCATCCTCGGGACTGAAAACCGGGTCAGTAGTTGTGCGAGATTCCCCCTTCCATACCCAGACCCCGATCCGTGGTGGCCCATTTGGCCAGAGGAGTTTGGGGGTCCCCATGTCTCTCAAAGGTGGCCCGTCCCGCCCCAGCATCCAGCAAGGCCCAGATTCCCATCAGCCTCTACCCAAGAGGAAAGAGGTTGCCTTCAAAAGCATCGGGAACCGCAGGAGCCATGCCATGCCGGCCCACCCAGGGATGGGAAGCCCAAGCGGCCTCAGCTGGCCTGACAGTGGTCTGGAGAACCGGGAGACCCAGGAGGTGGGAGGTGACGAGGCCTCCTCCGGCTCCGAGTTTGAGGACCACGTGGACGTCTGGTTCCCAGAGCAGCTGGAGGTGCCTCAGAGAGCTCTGGAGCTCAAGTGGGAGTTCAGGGAGGATCTGCGAAGTGCCGGGGAGAGCCTGGACCAGCAGGACCAGCTGAGGAGGATGGTACCCATGGTCGTGCTGGAAACTCTCAACCTCCTGCCCAGGATCCCCCAGCCGTTCCCCCTCCGCAAGCCTGGGCCAAAGAGTGTGATGGAGGCCCGGCGGCTGGAGTGGGAGAGGGCGGTGAGGAGTAGGATGCACTCCTCCTCCTCCTCCTCCTCCCCCCCGCTCCTGGAGCACCTCCTCTCCTGCCATCCCGGTGACGACTGCTTCCTGGACGATTTCCAGGAGGAGGGAGCTGGCTCGGAGCCAGGGGCGCTGAGGAGCGTGGAGAGGAAGTGCCCCTACTGCCCCGACCGCTTCCACAACGGCATCGGGCTGGCGAACCACGTCAGGGGCCACCTCAACAGGGTGGGGGTCAGCTACAACGTGCGCCACTTCATCTCCCCCGAGGAGGTGAACGCCATCGAGCAGAAGTTCTCCTACCAGAAGAAGAAGAAAAAAGGTGAGCCAGCACCGCTGCGGTGCTCCCTCTCGGCTTCGCTGTCTGATGGAGCCGCGCAAACCGATTATCCGATTACTCGACCTTTCCGCAGAAATCAGGTGCTAACAATCAGAGGAGGGTGGCTGGTGTTGATCAGGCTAATAATTTACCACTGCAGGCGAAACAGCTGGAGAAGCAGCTGCTTGGATATGCGTGGATCGCTGTTCTCTGCAGAGTCGATGAAAAGCAGCAACCATTGCAAATCCAAGCAGCTGTTTCAGTTTGAATGGGAAATTAGCTCAATGACCCTCACTGTCCGCACCTGATTTCTGTGGAGAGCTCAGTCCGAATCATCGAATAATCGCTTCACGCAGCACTAATATCTGACTTGCATCTGACTTACATATAAAGAAATCTGAAGTATTGCAAACTGAATTAGTGAAGGGCCCTCATACAGGGTAAAAATAAAGACTTCTACAATTTACTGTCAAGGTTGCCTCACAGTGACATAACCCAACCTGTGAGCTATCTAATGGAGAAGTATTAAGAGAGTGCTGTATAAGAAGCTATAGGACCTTCCTGGGTGTTACACGTTAGAAACTGTTTAAATTGAAACACAAACAAAAATGTACTGAGTTTAACAAGTCTAATCAAGCTCGTAGTAAACTCTGGAATCAGGGAAACTGCTATGCAGTAGGAGTCTTATTTCCACCCCTGCAATATGTCGCGTGTAGTGTGTATATCAGGAATCCTTATAATAATAAGAGACAGTCTACACAAATTATCTATACTGAAATAACGTCCATATTTAAGTAAATATCTAATCCCCATCTTCCTGGTCCGCTTTTTTTTTGATTTTTGTCTCTGCAGTTGCGAACTTTGACCCGGACACGTTCAGCCTGATGCGCTGTGAGTTCTGCAGCGCTGGCTTTGACACGCGGGCCGGCCTCTCCAGCCACGCACGGGCGCACCTGCGAGACTTCGGGATCACCAACTGGGAGGTGACGGTGTCTCCCATCAACATCCTGCGCAACCTGTTCTCCAGCCGCCCCGACCTGGCCTTCCCCCGGGACTCAGCCCCTCCCCATTCTCCCCAAGAGCAGGAGCCAGCAGAGGAGGGGCCGGGGTCGGGGGGCAGCCTCCCTCGCTCCCCTCGCTCCCCCTTCACCTCCCCGTGGAGAGAGGAGCCTGGACCACTCTTCAGTGAGGGTAGGCACAAGCTTCTCTTATAACTTCTGGTTTTATCAGTTAATACGTTGTGTCTCATTGTTATAAGCAGGGGTGAATTTGTGAACAAAAAGGTGTAGGATCCTTACACAGGGACAGCATTTCTTTTTGCAGACATAATGTGCTGACCTGGATTTACAGCAGCTCCCGTATATGTTTCAAGCTCTCCTCTGCTTGTTGGTTTCATGTCTTTGTTGTTGGTGTCGGTAGCTGCATGCTGACCTTTGCCTCGCCGTGTTTAAACATAATCTTCAGGTTTGAACAACACCAGCAGCGGGCCGACTAATCTGATGCACAGGAGAGACGACACTGTTGTTACTCCGAGACATTGCATCCTAAAATATATTGTTACAGTAAGTACTCTTGAATGAGAGGGCAGCGAAGCAAGGCTGGCTACTCAAGCTGGGTTTTTATTTCTTTTCTGATAAGAGGCCCCCTACACACACGAAGCATTAGATTATTATAATTCCCCAAAACAAAGATTGTCCTCGGGAACTGCTGTTAGACAGGGCTGTGCTGTGACTTGTACTCGCTTTTTCGGCAGGTGTTCAATAAACCCATTCATCAACAAGTCGATTTCAGAACAAGCTGTCCTTCCCCCAGTTTACAGCTGAGTACAAGGCAACTAACACGGAGTGTTTTAACCCCTTCAGGTCCACAAGGAACTGAGCGCTTGTTGTTCAAACGGTTTCTTCTTAAAATCCATTTGAGAGCGACTCGGGTATCGCGAGGAGGAAACTGACCATTTGGACGACTGGATCCAACCTGTCAGCACATTTGTTTTGTGCACCTCATTGCAAAGATGAGAAAGTTTGCATCATTTTTATTTGCAGGACGCATATGTCCTTTGTATCTTACAGGGTTAAAAGCCCATTGGAAGTTTATTTTGCTCTGATCCGGGGCACAGACATTTTCACTGGTGTCCGGAGCCCATAACGGAGTCACTGATAAACCGTGATTGTTGGTTTTCTCGTATATGATTTATAATCGGTTTTAACACACGATATAGACTATTGTTTGGGATGCTGTACGATACACGCTGATAACCGTCCCATGAGTGGGCTTACTGACCTTGAGTGGGTGAAAATCTGCTTGTATCTTTTATGCCTCGTTTGCACTGCCTGTCCCCAGGTATAGCTGAGCTGGCCAGTCTGGGAGAGGGATAGTTAAAGATCCAGTGGAATTGTCAGGTAGAGCTGACCCAGGATGTAGTGGTGCTGCTGTAAAAAGGTCACATTGTGTTTTTATCTTTAATCTTGTATTCATTTTTACATTTTTTAAAATCTCAACACTGAATAGCAGTGCAATCGATCCCCTGCTGCCGCAGAGTTCCAGTGATTTTGTCAAACCCTGTGCCTGACAGCTGCTCTTCAATGTGGTTTTGTCAAACCCTTTCAGATTTCTAACTGTCTGACAGCTGCTCTTCAATGTGATTTTGTCAAACCCTTTCAGATTTCTAACTGTGCCGGACAGCTGCTCTTCAATGTGGTTTTTCCACCCACATGTTGAGAAGCTGGAATTTCTTCTGCGTCCCACGAAGCAATAACTTTGTCGGGTTTGTGTTCAGCACAGCCTTCGCTGACAGCCTCCATTGTTGAAAACCGTTTGCCTCTTTAGCGCGCGCTTTTCGATGACGTGCCTCCGCACAGCACAGTTTGGCCCCGTTGGGTGTGAGATACAAAGCTGTGCTGTCTGAGGTGTAGCTGAGCATCAGTGGAAACAGCCTCCAGCAACACCTCTCCCAGACTGGCCAGCTCAGCTATACCTGGGGGACTGGCAGTGGAAACAAGGCATTACAGCACTCTGCCCTATATGTACACAGTATGTATTTTATTGAAAATACATCTGTAATCAAACTTTATATGTAGATTTCGAATTGTAAATGGAGTTTGTTTTCCTTTAGACAAAAAACCTGTGTGCTTTTTTTTCTAGGTAATTTCACCCATAACTTCAAGCCCTTACGTGATAAATGAATTAGCTTAAATGCTCTGCAATGGGAGTCTTATTTCCAGCCCTCAAGTGTAAAATTATATTTTAATGACAGCACAAGTGTCTGGCCAAATTTACTTGATCTGTGCTTTTGAGGGGGAAAAAAACAACAAAACAAACAATGTTACACCAAGCACAGCACAGTGGCTTTTACTGTGTAGAAAAGTCACTTTGTTTCAGTTAAATACCATAGTTGTAAGAGGCGTTCAGTATTTAAATAGATTAGTGAGATTATGAAAATGGAGCTTTATCATCACTGTGGGCAGGACAACACCAATAAATTGATCATTTTAGGCTTTAGTCTCTAGCTTTATATTGAGGCGTCATAAAAGCATATGAAAGGCTGTATTTGCAGAATTAAGTTACATTTAGACTTAACTTTTGCAGTTAACAAAATCAGAGTAAGTTATCATAACAATATAGTTAAAGAGAAAATTAAAATAACAGGTTAAAAATGCTCAAAAACATTTTACGAAGTAGCCTGAGGACAATGGCATTGTAGTTTGAATTTTTGGTTATTATTATTATTATTATTATTATTATTATTATTATTATTATTATTCTTATTCGTTTAGTTCTTGATAAATGTAGTTATTTATATATTGCAATACATAAATGTCCTGCAATGTAGTTAAAATTAGCTTTAAACAACCCGAGCGTTAAAGGTTTTTGTATTCATATTGAGAGAAAGCGAGTGAGGGTCTCTCTCTCTCTCACTGAATGGTTTTTTTTTTTGCAAATGTAAAACTAATAATTCTCCGACTGCATAGAAAATCCGTGGTTTTTTTCGGCGTTATTCGGCAGCAAACGGATTCCTGGGCTCCCTGCTCGTTGGACGGCAAAGCTTCTTATTGGAGTAATTGTATCCGACTGGAACCTGTACGTCTCTCTCTCTCTCTCTCTCTCTGCGCTCTGTTGTTCGGCCGGGGATCGCGGTTTCCAGGTCTCGCACGTTCGATTGGTGCTGCCTGGTTACCCCAATGCATGTGGATGGAGCGAAATGGCCGCCTCCACCTCCCCGCAGCCTGGAACAAAAGCAGGGAGCGACTCTTTGATTTTTAAAGCGAAGGAGATTTCACAGTCTGCTTACGGTGAGGAAGCGGGGGTCGGGGATAAAATCTCAGGCGGGTGGCTGGGGGAGGGGGAAAGCAAACCAAGGGGAGCGGCTGTCTGGGTGATGAGCTTTATTTAATATTATTTATTAAATTATTATTTTTTTGATTCGGAGCTCTGGGAGCTGTGCCTTCTTCGGTGACCTGTTGTTGTGGTGCTAGTTACACTTTTTTTTTTTTTACTTGAGCGCTGTACTGGTTTAGCAACTTCGATCGTCGGGAAAACAAATAAAACACGAATTGTGCTACAAATGAAAACGCGACGCCGGGGATCCGACCTCTTTGCTTGGCTTTTTGAACCGAAGATGAAACGGTGTTTATTTTTAGTGCACTTGCGCTTTCGTGACGGGCCCAACCCGCAAATGCACGAATCTCTTGCATTATTAATCTAATTACAATGGATCACAAGCGTTACAAACCGTTTATTACTTGCCTCTAATGGAATGATAAAACCGACGATTTTCTATTTTTTTTATTTTTTATATTTTATTAAATATTCTGAAACTGGTTATTGTTGGATAGTTTATTTTCATCGTGCTTGCTGGCGAATGGGTAGTTTTTGCGGTGCGGCGGTACATTCTCAGTTAATTCTTATCATGATTAAATCGGTTGAGAAGTTTTCTAAACCGCTGAAAAGTTTTCCCTGATGCTCCGTGCCAGTGTCCAGATGGTTCACGGGAAGCTGCCAGATGTTTAGCAATGCCGGGGTACATTTTTTAAAGTTTGTGCTCGGTCGGAATGCGGCGTTGTGTTTTTCTAACTGGAGAGAGCGGGTATGTGTGGAATGCGTGATAACAGCTTGACTATATTGTTTGAATTTATTAGTTTTTAAACTGCCAGTTTTGACAGCCGCGTTGAATCTGGTTTGGGTTGAAATCAGTTTCGTTTTTAGATCGTCGTGACTCAAACCATTTTGCTGACTGGCACAAACGTGCAAAAATGAGCGGACAACAAAAAAAAACATTTATTTATTTTTCCATTTCAGTTCAACATTTACAACTTGATTGCCGTTAGTCTTTTTTTTCAAGGCAGAAGCAGGGAGATTAAGATTTTTTCGGTGCTTTGACGTTTTAAGTAGGTGCGCCTATTAGATGATGGCTAATGGTCTTGTTGTCATTTAGTGTAAGGCTCTAGTTTAACGAGCCAAACAAAATCCTGCTTTATCTGTATATTGATCCTGCTAGTGTTTCCACCAAACTTGGAAAACCTATTGACGTAACCAACAGGGATGGCAAGAAGACTCCTAATGCATAGCAGTTTCATGCATTCCTTGTTTGAATACCAACTTGATTAGCCCCACTGTGTGTGTGAGTGTGTGTCTTATTAAACTCAAAGTGAAACCAGGAATGGATCACACTGCTATGCAGGGCAGGGCATGAAGTTAAGGTCATGAAGGGCAAGGCAATGTTGCCTTCGTTGGGCATGGAGAGTCAGGGGCACAAAGGCAGTTCTAGGGGGCAGAAAGACCAAACATAAATCCAACTCAAGGGCACCAAGGCGATTTCATACTCATTCATAAAACAACAACAAATAAATACAGACAGCCCGTTATGTTGATGAAATTAATTCAAACAAACACAAATCAATGTTTTTTAAGTGATTCGCGTTTTACTAATTGTTACACAAATAAAATATAGGTCACTTTTCCATTATAAAAATAAAATGGTATAAAAAATCATTTAAAAACAACAAACTTTTAAAATGAAAACGTACAAAGGGTAATTTGGCAAACAATAAATATTCAGGGTATTCTTTTTACTAAACTCTGTCACACATCACTGACTAAAACAGATTATATTAGAGGCTTAGGTACAGCCTTAGTGAACAACAGCACAAATAAGCGATATCAGTGGGAAAGTTAAAGTTAAAGATAGATTTTTAGGCAAACTGGTTGCAGATTTACCCATGGCTAGAGTTTGATAACGATAGTGGTGAATTGAGTTGTTTGAGCTGCAGTGTCTGTGCAACTGTAGTTTGTTAACCGCTGTTACAAAACCTGTACAAACAATGCATCTTTGGAAAGAAAAATAAACTCGAAATAGGAACTTGGTCAGGCAATGGAGAGGGCTCTGCATCACAGTGATGAACAGCTGGATGTGTGTCAGATGTTTACATTTCAGAGACTTTATATAGTTTCAGAGTTCTGGAAATGTACAGTTGCAAATAATTCCGTTTTGTTATGGTGCATTGCTGGACACTTGATTCAGGAAAAGAAAAGGTATGCTGTTTTTATAAGCATGCACATTCAAACCCTTTTCGTGAAAGCACACGTTTTACTAGTTAAAAACCAGAACTACGTAAGGTAGTGGAATCTATTACACAGAAATAAATGAAAACAGAAATCCATGTACTTCTCAAGATTGTGTTTTGTTCACTATGATGTTATCTCTCCTACTCGTTTCATTGCTGCTACTTGAACCATGGCATAGCTGCTTACTCAGGGGTTTTTGTGTTTTTTATTTATTTATTGGTATAAGAATTTGAGCAAAACTAATAATTATCTACCTATTGTGTGTTCATTTTTGGTGTTTTTTGGGGGGCGGGGGGTAACACTGAATTACAAAACAGCAACAGTCATTGAAATGTCTCTATAAATTGCAATTTATATACACTGAAGACATGGAAGGAGTCAGAATGGGTATTGCACCTTTGCATTTTAAGTATTGCAATTTTAAGCCCATCTCACAATTCAATTTAACTCTGTCTAATCTCGTCCTTTCTGCAGTACTTGACAACTGTAAGTTCATTCATATTCGTATTATTGTGGGGGATGAATTGTTGTGCAGCCATTGCTTATCTGAACGTTAGGTCAATCCTTGAACCCTTCGCTGTCGCTTTACAGCTCTTCCTTCTTCAACGTTTACAGCTCTTCTTTTTAAACGTTTTTGAGTTAACATGGTGCTCACAGACGGAAAAGTCACAGTGACCCTGCCAGTGCACACGTGTGATTGAAAATTCCTGGAGACGCGGTCATATTGAGCTCAGTCTAACAGCATCCCTCCCTCTGTTTGCCCTTCATTAACCAGTGAAACAGTACGTCTTTCTCATGTCATTTTATCGCAGGACAAGATTAGACAAAATTAAATGAAACTGTGCCAGAACAGGCCAGCTGACGCTGAGCAAGTTTGTGAAAACAATACAGTTAGGAGTCAGAATTTGGATCAGCTACTTTTTTAAACAGTTAGTAACAATGTGATTTAACCTGTGCATTGTGAAGCCAGTGCAATGCATTACATCAGCGTCCTTGCGTTACACTGCACTACATAGCACTCTATTACACAGTGTTGTGTTGTTTATTAATGTCTTTAGCACCAGTCCCCTAGTGGGATTTTTTTGTGTTAACCTTTGTACCCCCTGCAGGGAACCATTTAGAGATACTGAGGCACATTCGTTAAACAAAAGAGATGAAGCGCGGTGATCAGATCAATTCACTCCTGCTTGCCGGATCATTTGTCTGCATTTTAAAGGTTTAATTAAGAGGCTTCCGTCCACTCTCAATTAAAACTGCTGCAGCTTTGAAGTGCATGTAAAGGATAGCGTCCTCTAATTGCAGGTGAATACTGGGCACGCATTAAAGCCAGGTCCATACAATCTGCACCTGATTTGGAAGTGAATTCCAGGGATGGGAAATAAGACCAGTTACGTAGCGGTTGGAGACATTCCTGGTTTTACTTTGAGTTCAAGAATACCTTGTTTCCATGAGTTCGAGCTGATCCGGGTTCTCCCGCTTTCCTCCTGCCCCCCCCAGTGAAAAGACTCCATTTCCATGCAGTGCGAGTTTGAGACGGATGTTGGCGGTTCTTTCCCAGCAAGCCTTGCAGCAAAGGTCACATTCATTTGTTTAGAAACCCGAAAAGGACGGACGCTGTTGCTTTGCATTCGACAATCCTCACAATTCTTTGTAGCTTTTTGTTACAGACAAAATCTTTATATCGTTATTAAAGCACAGAGAAACCTGCTCACCCCGGCAATGATTATGCCCACATGTCACTTGATTGGGCAGTGCTGTGAAGTACTTCCGCCTGTCCTGCATTGACCCGCTTTGGGAAAGGGTCAGAAAAAAAATCCGGTCAGATTGGCTAAATGAACATGGAAACGCAGTATCAGGGCCAGCAGGGTTTTCAACCCAGGTTGAGTGGTGCGTGGAAACGAGGTACAGTAGAGTATCCGACTGCGCTGGGACCAGAGTAAGGGCGGATATGTAAAAAGGTGGATGAATGAATCTTGTCTTAAATACCATTATACACAGCTGTAACAATTACTATAGTCACACACTTATTTTGAGATTCAGCTTTTATTAGAGAGCTCCCCTCAATCCCTTGTTTAGAAAGATACAGGGTATAAATGCTTGTGACAGAGTAGCCGTCTGCCGTGTGGGTGCGTGCATTCGCTGCGGTGGGATCTACAATCTCTGAACAAGTCTCTGTTCAATAATAAACGAGTGTTGCTGAAGAACTTGATCATGGCAGATATGTGACAGGCAGGTACGTAATGGATTACTGTATAGGGGAGAAGGAAGGACTCACCACCACAGTCATCTTGCCCAGAATCCTCTCTGGAATGGGACCGTGGATTCGTTTCTTCAGCTTCTCCGCACACGTGCCCATGAGCTCCATGGCTATGAACACGTCCAAATACGAAGAATAAGACACACAGCGGCTTGTTACTGTGGCTAATCAAGCTTGTATTAAAACCTGGAATGGGTGAAACTGCTGTGCAACAGGAGTCTTATTTCCATCCCTGAAATAAATATGGACTAGGGCAGTAGTTCTCAGCAATAAATACAGGCATAATTGTTAATAGCGGCTAATTTTGTTCACGTGTGAAATAAGCAAAGAGGAATGAATTGAGATTGCTGTGGTTGCAGATGATCACCTGGGTGTGGCTGCCCAGTCTAACCGAGAACACCTAATCGGCTTGTGATTCTGCTGTGGATACCAGGGCAGCAGTGTGGAGTAGTGGTTAGGGCTCTGGACTCTTGACCGGAGGGTCGTGGGTTCAATCCCAGGTGAGGGACACTGCTGCTGTACCCTTGAGCAAGGTACTTTACCAAGATTGCTCCAGTAAAAACCCAACTGTATACATGGGTAATTGTATGTAAAAATAATGTGATATCTTGTAACAATTGTAAGTCACCCTGGATAAGGGCGTCTGCTAAGAAATAAATAATAATAATAATAATAATAATAATACCTGATTCATGGAACACCTTGTGTAATGTTTCTCATGTAATACAGTACTTGTTTTAGTGCACATGTGTGCAGCTTCGGAGTTGACTTTGAATAGCAATTAAATATGAAGAAAAACGACTTCCCTTTTATTATCAGCCCTGCAGGGTCCATGTTCTGTCCTGTCTAAGCTGACCTGTGTCTTGTTTGTGTCTCTGCCCAGGTGGGGAGGAAGACGACATGTCTGCTGTGGAGGTTCCGTCCCCGGGGACAGGGGTGCGCAGCGAGACCGTCTCCCAGGGGGAACCCAGCGGCAGTGCAGCCAGAGAGGGCCCCAAGCCCCCCGCAGAGGCCCCGGGGGGCCAAGAAGATCCACAGGATATCAAACGTGAGAATGTAAAGCCCTTCACGTAGAGAGATTTGATATCAGTCTGCAACTAGGACCAGAACTATCTTGTTATGATAACTTACTCTAATTTTGCTAACCGCAAAACTTGAAATGTAATGCATCATATCACAGAAATACAGCTTGTGTTCTGATTTTTTTTCAAAGAAAAATGTATTTGGTGCTTCGTGAGTTGTTTCTTTTTGCATTTATCAAGTCTTCGATTTAGTAATGGAGGAGTTTTTAAATCAAATCAAGAACACCACACGCTTTCTCCCCCCCTCAGCCTCCAACCTCCTGACCTGCGCGGTGTGCAGCGTCCCCTTTGAGACCCGCAAGGGGCTGTCGAGCCACGCCCGCTCACACCTGCGCCACCTGGGCGTGGCTGAATCCGAGAGCAGCGGGGCTCCCATAGACCTGCTCTACGAGCTCATGAAGCAGAGAGGCAAACTGGAGCCCCTGCCACCCCCACAGAGCAGCGCAGCCAAGAAACAAGCAACCTCAGCAGGGGCCACAGGGACCACAGCGACCAAGGGTGCGCAGGAGCCCAAGCTAGCCAAACTGGGATCCCCAGCAGCTTTCTCTCCCAAGGCGCTGGCCCCCTCGCTCTCCCCTGTGCTGAAGAAGGCCCCCGTGACGTCCCTCCTGCCCAGCGCCTCGCAGCTCGGTACCGGGGAGCAGGAGAAGGGGGTCAAACCGGCAGCAGCAGGGACCCCCGGAGCCACGACACCCAAACCGTTCTGGGCACCCCAAGAGGACGACGCCCCTCTCAACCTCAGTAAGTCCGTGTGTCTCTGTAACTGTATGTCACTGCTGTGTCTCTCCGCCTCTCTGTGTTGTTTCTCTGTCTGTGCTGCTGTGTGAGAGGATTATTGAATTTTGTACACCCTTTAAATTCTGCCTTTCTAATAAGTGCTGCCTGTGTTTTTTTCTCCCTCTGCAGCTGTGGATTTGGATGCAAACAAAGACATCGTGTGCCAGCTGTGCGGCGCCTGGTTCGAGACCCGCAAGGGGCTGTCCAGCCACGCCCGCGCACACCTGCGGCACTTCGGAGTGGTGGACGCCGAGACCAAAGGCTCCCCCATCGACTACCTGCATGAGCTCATCAAGAGGGACGACTTCAAGAAGCGCCTGTCCTCCCTGCAGCCCCTCGACGCCTCCCCCCCACCGCCCCTCAAGCGCCCCGGCCCGCAGGGCCTGAAGAGCCCCCCCCCGGGGCTCCACCCTGCCTCCCCCGGCCAAGAAGCCAAAGAGGGCCCTGCAGATGTTCCGGCTGCCGTCTGGACAGCTGAGCCCCATTGCACACAGTAGGCCTCCTTCTTTTAAACTAAAAATTAATGGAATGAATCCATTTGCAGAAACATTTTTACATCTGTATCCAGACCTGCGGTCCGTTACAATCCCAGCAGCATTGTTTGATAAAATTGCAATTACAATTACAATGCTATGTTGTTCAATTATAATTAGTTATGATTTATGCTGCATTCAATACAATTATAATTACAAAGATACCAAAAAGATAACATAAACAACTACACACATTAACATGCTTACTCTATTGATTCTTAGTAGCCAAGCAGTAATCACAGGTCACATAAGAATAATGATCGAATGACAAGTAAAAGCGTAATTGAACTGTAATTGATCAATTGCATGGTGTCATTACAATTACAACTAGAATCTGCAAGCAACTTTACGGCTTCCAAGGAGTTCTTGGGAAATGTAAGCATTTTGATTGGTTGCCATCCATTGGTTGCCATTCACTCAGTTGTAGACATCACTTTCTATACATTTGACCTTAAGGAGAGGTCAAAGGTCAAGGCAATTTTTGAATAGAGCATATATGGGTTCCTATCTGTGTTACGTAGTAACCATGACCCTCGCTGAACTCTGTAAGGAGTTGTAAGCTAGTTTTACAGCTTGGTCCATCTTTGCTTGTTTGGATATATTCAATCAATCCCACAATCCAACGTGACCTTTTGCTGCCGCACTGTGACCTTTACTGATGCACTAATACTTCCTGAGTCAGCTACACCTGACAATTCCACTAGAACGCTGACAGCCAGCTTTAACTACACCTCGCCCAGACCGGCCAGCTCGGCTATACCTGGGACAGGCAGTGCAAACGAGGCCGTATCTCTCCTTACTCACGGGTGCTCTGCATTTCAGTCACAAATTCACAGATTTCCTTCTTTGCCCAGTGTAATCACAATTGGCTTGTGCAGGATTTAACAAGAGAGCTTTGATTTAAAGCTTAGTCTGAATTTCCAACAGCAGTACAAAAAGCCTTTCATGGAGTTTCCTTTGCTGTTGCATATCTTATTCTGTGATTCAAAGTGTATTAGTTTCAGATAGCAAACCAAAGAAAAGCGTTATTTGTTTATGCATTCAGCACAGCAACTGATGCAAAAAAGGAACCTGTGTTTTCTTGGTTTTGACTTTAACTTGAGACTGGGGTTCTTGTTGTTTCTCTGTCTTCTTTCTCTTGTGTCCCCCTCCCCTCCTGATCAGACACTCTGAAGGAGATCGGCTGTGAGTTCTGTGGCGAGTACTTTGAGAACCGCAAGGGCCTGTCCAGCCACGCCCGCTCCCACCTGCGACAGCTGGGCATCACGGAGTGGACTGTGAACGGCTCCCCCATCGACACCCTCCGCGAGCTCATCAAACGCAAGGGGCTGCCCTCTGCCCTGCCCTCCCCAGCCCCCACCCCTCCGCCCACGGGCACAAGCTGCTCTCCAAGCCCCAGCCCACCTCTCCCACCCTCCCGGCCTCGTCTGCCCCCACCTCCCAGCACCCTTGCACCCGGCTCTCCTTCCCCTTCACCCAGGTCCCCTGCTCACTCCACCCCTCCCTCCTCCTCCCCCTCGCACTCCCCCTCGCCCAGCCTGCTCAGGAAGCTTCCCTTTGGTCTGGGGCAAGCCAGGAAAATGCTGACCAGTCTGAAGCCAGAGCCGGTGTGCCTGGAGCTGGGCAGAGAGCGGGGAGTGGGAGGGTTCCACAATGATTCCCTGCAGGGGCACCGTGGCTGGGCTGGCCCGGACGGCATCCTGCCTCTCAACCTGGGTAAGTGGATCTGCTGAGTAAGCTTTGCTCCTTTTTGTAACGTTTCCTTTTCAGGGGCTGGTAAGATACCGTAGTAAACCGTTTGCCTTTTAGGTTAGAGTAATGTGTTTATTGTTGAATCAGCTCGGGTTCATTATTGAAATTGTGAAACCTGTCAGTCACACAGTTTCTCTACTTAATCCACGATTTTCAGTTCATTATTCACTTTTGACCAAGTGTGTGTAGGGGCTGAGATACCAAGCTAAGCAAGTTCACAGCAAGTAAAACGTGTGGCATTCATACTATACCAGACACCTTCCTGCTGTTGACTATGGATATCTCCGCCCCACTCAATCGCCGCTTGTCGTCGGCTCAGCTGGTCAGAAACGACCAAACTGAAAGTGGCGAAACCTGCACCCAGTGCGTAAATGTTTAACCCTAAAGTCTAGGTAGTTAAACAGAATCCAGCATTGTTGCTGATATGTCTGTCTGTCTGTCTGTCTGTCTGTCTGTCTGTGTCTCCTTCCGCAGTGGCAGACAGGGAGCCGGTGCGCGACATCCGCTGTGAATTTTGCGGCGAATACTTTGAGAACCGCAAGGGTCTCTCCAGCCACTCCCGCTCCCACCTGCGTCAGATGGGCATCACGGAGTGGACTGTGAACGGCTCCCCCATCGACACGCTCCGGGAGATCATGCACAAGAAAGGCAAGCCCCTCATCATCAAGAAGGAGCCCGGGACCGGGGCGGGGTACAGGGGGCCTCCCTGGGAAGAGCGAGGGGGGTACCACCACCAGCACAAACCCTACGGCTCGCCCAGCCCCTCCTCCTCCTCCAACAAGCCCCAGCTCCAGTCCAGCCCTCCCCGGTTGATGAAGCCCGGCCTGGGGAGCTCCCTGGCGAGCAGGGAGGTGTCTCTCTCCCCCATCAACGGCAGGGCCCAGGGCGGCTTCCTGTCTCCCCTCGCCAAGAGGCCCCTGCAGGACGGCAGGAGCCCCCCGGGGGCCAGTGGGGAGCCCCTGCACCAGCAGGGAGGAGGCGGCAGCAGCAGTAAGAGCTACGTTCAGACAGAGCTGTCCTTCAAACCCAAAGCCCTGTCCTCTCCAGAGAAGCCAGCCGCGGCACACATGCGTAAGTGTACAGGGAGCTGGAGGAAATGAAACGAAGCAAACTTTGGCCAGTCTGACCCAGAAGTGCTGCCCCAGCAGTTTGATCCACTCCTAGTTTTACTATGAGTTTAGTAAGACCCATCTGAGCTTGTTAGCCATACACTGTGGCTCATCAAGCTTGTATTAAAACCTGGAATGGGTGAAACTACTTTGCAATAGGAGTCTTTATTACCATTCCTGTGAGGGCTTGTCATGATGGCTGTT
The DNA here is from genome assembly GCA_030684275.1 of Acipenser oxyrinchus oxyrinchus. NCBI lineage: Eukaryota > Metazoa > Chordata > Actinopteri > Acipenseriformes > Acipenseridae > Acipenser > Acipenser oxyrinchus. The sequence continues at coordinate 4,694,304 of CM060284.1, read as the reverse complement.
TTGATAGTTAAAGATAGTTAAAGCGTGGGAATGGATTTTAACCCCAAACATTTTATGAAACGAAACAGAATCAGACACCTCTGTAGTAAAGCATGGTAAAGCACAGTGAGGTATGGTAAAGTGTATCAAACAAACCATGGTAAACTATCCCTGATAAGTTTCCCATAGTAAAAGCATAGCAAAGTATAATAAAGCACAGTGAAAGCACGGTAAAGCCCAAAGAGGTATGGAAAGCATATTTTAAAAAAAAGAAGGGTAAACTATGGTAAATGCACAGTAGAACCATGGGTAAAGCATGGGTATTGCTGCCCAAAAATATCGAGGTAAACTTTATCAGGGACACCCTGTCGTTGCTGTTTTAACCGCTTCTTGTTCTGTTGTCTGCAGTGCCAGATGCGAGCTGCGAGCTGTGTGGATTCTACTTTGAGAACCGCAAGGCCCTGGCCAGCCACGCCCGCGCGCACCTGCGTCAGTTCGGCGTGACGGAGTGGTGCGTCAACGGCTCCCCCATCGAGACCCTGAGCGCCTGGATGCGCAGCAAACCCCACAAGGTGGCTGAGGTGCACCAGACCTACATGCAGGGGGGCGGGCCCTACCCCAAGAAGGTGAGGATCGAGGAGGGACGCCCCCAGCTTCACACCCAGCATTAGGGTTAGTGCTGCATCAACCGGTTATTCAGATAAGCTCTTCGCAGGTGTTGACTGCACACGTTTTCCATTCCAAGTGAAACGAGTGAAGAAACAGCTGCTTGGGTTTGTGCTGATCGCTGCCTTACTTCGACTCTGTGGAGAACAGCGATCCACACAAACCCAAGCCGCTGCTTCTTCACTCGTTTCACTTGGAATGGCAAGTTAACCCAGTCAATTGATTCTCACCTATGGAGAGCTTCTCCGAATAATCGGTTCGTGCAGCTCTAGTCAAAATTTCATCTTAGCGCTGAATTTACAAATACTATTTAATAAATTCAACAACAAACGTGTGTTTTGAAAACATTTGAAAAGACGACTTGTCGAAACGTTTGTCACTGGATTTAAATGGTGTATGGGACATGCGGCATCGTTCTAAAGTTAAATACAGTCCCTTTTTTATATTTTAATAGTTCATTAGTAGTCTTGCTTTTTGTGGTTTATGAGAAGTTAACACGTTGCGTGTGTAGGCTGTCTATCACAGTAATCATTTTGCACAGTTCAAGCAGTGAGCTGTGTCTTGCTGTCCTCTTGCCCAAACTGCAGGAGATGACATCGCTAATATTCATAAAGCTGAGGGAACATGAAGCCACTTTGTGGCTTGGAACTTGCTTTCAGGAGACTGCGCGCGTACATTTTCATGAACTGACATGATTATTATTGTAGGACACGTGAAATTAATAAAAAACAATGGCTTGTGAAAAGCAGGTGCTAATCGATGGTCTCTCCGCGTCTCTGTTGCAGATGCGGGCAGCCTCTCTCCCCTCGGCAGAGCTGGATTCCTCCCCGCCTGCGCTTCAGCGCTCCCTAGTGGGCAGGCAGACCCCTGGCACCCCCCTGGGGAAGCGAGTGAGCAGAGAGCAGGGGGGAGGGCACTGGGAGATGGGGAGGGGGCCTGAGTGTGGTGGAGTGGGGGTCCCAGGCTCCCCAACATCACCAGTGTTGCACGACCTGACAACCCAACATCAGCTTCTTCATCAACAGCAGGGAGCTCGGAGCGAACTCAACATCCGCTCACCCAGAGGTGAAGACTGCCAGGGTCACTTACACTTACAATGTCAATTACAATTACAATCAGTGTCAATTACAATTACAATGTCAATTACAGCAGAATGTTTGCGGAAACTGCAATTACAATCACAGTGCTATACTGTTCAAATACAATTACAAGTATGCTGGAGTAATTATAATGACAGTTATGTTAAAGTAACAAACAACTACTAATGTTAAATACATTTTTAAAAAAGTAAAAAAAGTATACACATTTTAAAACCGTTTTAAACGGGAACATTTATATATATATATATATATATATATATATATATATATATATATATATATATATATAAACAGATTTAAATGATTAAAGCCTTTCAGCTGTGTAGAAAGAAAAGTAAAGTTATTTTTACACACATAAATATAATATATATAATCCAACTGGTTTATCCCAGCAGTTTTAAATGGAATAGCTTAGTAGTTTACTTTAATGTGTCTCTGGGGTCAGTGAATGTGTGAAGTGTCTGAGTGTTTGTAAAGTCAGCTCAAGGGAGTGTTCTGTGTTTCTGGATGACGGCTGAGTTTACTGCAGTAGGGGAAGCTGCACGTTTATCAAAATCAACCTGTCTGCTTGTCTGTTTTGTTGCGTGCTCAGGGTTCGAGAGGAGACCCCCCAAGCACCCAGCCCACCTGGAGGGGGACGAAGCCCTGGAGAGGTGCCCCACGGCCCCCCGAGTCCGCACCATCCCCTCCCTCGTGCCAAAGCCCCCCGCCACTCCCCTCGTCAAGATCTTGGGCAATACGTACTGCCTGAAATGCCGGTACGTGCATGCTCTGCCACTCCCTGTAACCCTGTGCAGAGCAGGACGAGACACAGTGTGCCGCGTGCAGCAACCATACCAGCTGCATACGTGTATAGAAATGTATCAGTGCTCTAAAGAGGTTACACTTGAAGAATAAACACGTCTTTAAACCCTGGAGACCTGGTACAGTCCTAGGGCAGGTAGCTCCACTCACGACTGCAGGACATAGTCTTAGTGCAGTGCTCCCCCTTTATAAGGCTGCCCTTTATACAGCGGCACAGGTTATAAGGCAGCCTGGTTGTGGCTCCCGCTTACCCCATAATGCCATTCCAACAGCACTAGTGTTCTCATTATAAGGCAGAGCACAAATAACTAATAACTACGGCTCCCGACCGCAGCGTTATAAAGGGCTTGCGCTGCATTTTATTTAGCTGGATTAGTATTTTTGTAGTAGGATTATAATTAGTATTTCATTTTACTATTTGTGTTTTATTTAGTAATAGTTATTTTAGTTTTCGTTGCAGGGATGGAAATAAGACTCCTGTTGCATAGCACTTTGCCAGGTTTTACTATGCACATGATTAGCCACAGGGTATAGATAATAAGCTCAGATGTGTCACACTGATCACACTGCTGTGCAATGAGAGCCTTATTTCCATCCCGGCATGAAATAATACTTAATGTACCTGTGTGCCTTTTAAAATGACTAAAAGTAAAATATCACACCATTACAATACCGCCCTCCACCTTACCATACACCACACCAGGCTTGTCCCTTCGGTCAGTAACAGCGTGTCCATCTCTGTGTGTGTGTCCGTGTTGCAGGTTCTGTGAGGTGCAGTTTGTCGGTCCGCTCTCCATGCAGGAGGACTGGATCAGGCACTTGCAGCAGCACATCTTGGAAATGAACTTCCCCAAATCCGTCCCCTCTCTGGAGGAGAGCAGCCCCCCCGCGGAGTCCACGGACACCGCTGCACAGGTCCTGTAGGGGGCGCCACCGGCCAACCATAGTCATTTTATACTTTTAGAAAAAACTTTATGAACTCCAGAGAACAGGTCTGACTGGTGCCATTGTTCTTGGTTGGAAGTACCCTGTCTCCCTGCCTTGGGGGTGGGGGAGGAGGAGAGGGGGGGCTTACTTGTTAACTGGGAGCTCTTCTTTTGTCATCAAGTGTCTGACCCTAGAAGAACACACAATAGTGAATATATGTCACTTCACCCTTGAGGAATTGATTCTGTTATATAACCGCAACACATACTTTATTAAGTGGCTTAGACTCTTAACTAGTATTGCTGCTTCTACTGCTGCGTCAAAATGTCTTACTTTTCTGTACGTTTCTTTTTGTTTTTGTTTTAAGAGAACCGTCCTGAGAAGGTTTTGAGGGAAAGGATTATTTTTTTTTTTTTTTTTTATAATTGTTTGCACAGTGTTTTAATAAAATAACTTGTTTAAAGAAACGCAATCTAAGGCAGGGATGCAGGGAATGGATTCTGTCAACTCCCAGTAGACCTGCTTTTTTGAGAAGTCTAATCCAGCCCGCAATGAATCTCACCGTTGATTGTAGATCTTGTAGGAAAATAATTAGGAGGTAACTAATTCGACATTGCCATCTGCATCATGAAACCAGTGTGTAAAACATCTTGTTCGCAGTATCAAACTGGGGCTGCAGCCACTTCCATCTGCAGTCTACAATCCAATCTGCATCTGGACATTACACTAAAATCAAAGACTGCTCCTGCATCATGTGTTTTGCTCTTTCTAAATGAAGTCCCCCCCGACCAGTATAACACATCGACTTATTTAACTTCTGACGATTTTCTGAAATGTGAAAGCACGGTGCATTGTGGGATATCAAGACCTTCCAAGACAATCCCTCACACGAAAACGGGAGTGAAGTACGACTCGAAAGTTCCTCGGTATGGTAAATCCTGGAGATGATCTGCGGACCCAGTGTTATAAAATGTTCGTATTCCAAGGACCCCTGAGGCTCTGGTGCTATAGATGAATTCTGTATTAATCCCACAGACCTTGTTAAAGACCTCTTCCCAGGCAGTTCCCTCGGAGGTGTGTAGCGCGTCCTTCTTACAGACTCGTGATTGTGAAGTAAAGGGCTTGGGTCTCTCTAGAGGTCTAGATGTTAACATAATAAAACACACTGTTGTTGTTTTTATATTTTTAAAAGTCCAGGTCAAATGGGACTCTAAAAATACAATTTAATTAGAAATATATATAGACACACATACGTTTTTATATATCTATGTATAATGTATGTACCTCATCTCTTGGTTTCTGTTGGCAAATGAATGGTATTGCGGAAGCAGCCGCTTATTCCATTTTTACAGTTGCATTTCTGTCTCCTGTCTTTTGAAGCACTTTTGATCTGCCAGTTTGGGACATGGCACAGAAAATATACCTTATGTTCCTCTTAAAACTTGTTCACTCTGTTCGTTTTTTGTCTCCGGTGCTGGTAACACAAACTGAAAAGTGTTTGTCTTGATTTTAAGTATTTTTCTTTTTAAATGGTCTTCCTTTTTCCTTCCCTAACAAAATATTTCCGCTGTAAAACATTAAGGTAAAACAACTCTAAGAAGCAGACAAACGTTTTGGTGACGCTGAACAAGGCGCTACCCGACACGTTTGTCCACAGCGCTTGCTTTCTTACAGTTTAAGTGTGATAGGGCGTTTTGAAGTTGTGGAAGCTGTAAACCAATTAATGGTGGGCTCCCATTGTCTACCTGTGCTAGCACAGCACAGTCCTGTGCTTCAGTACTAACTTAGGGACCAAATGCCCCAACTCTCCTTTCCTTGCTTCTGAATGAACGCGTATGCCCTGATCGAGGGGGCTCCATTCACACTCGCAGGTGTGCTCTCTGCAGTATTGAAGTCGCAGGAGGCAATACAGGACCTTCAGTCTGGAAGCCATTGTTTCCTGGGTTCAGGCAGGGCTGGAAATAAGACTCCCATTGCATAGCAGTCTGATCCGTTCTTGGTTTTACTACAGACCCAAGCTTGTTGCCTATACACTGTGGCTAATCAAGCTTGTAGTGAATCCTGGAATGGGTGAAACAGCTATGCAATAGGAGCTATAGGGATGTAAGGCAGTGTGTCCAGCTGACCCTGTCTCTTATTGTATAGAAGTGTCCTCTGATGAGCACTGCTTTGGTTTTGGTCCCTCAAAGTGAGAAATGAGAAGACACTTCTTCAGCATACGAGGCAGGGTCAAAGTACGGTTTATTAAAATAATAAAGCACACAGTTAATGTCGTTATCTGTATTTGTTGGATTTCTGGCAGTATCCGATTGGAAGCAGGAGTCAATTCCCTTGTTTCAATTTCCTTTTCCCTTTGAGTAAATTCCAATTCCTTCAAAGGATGGAGCGGTACTCGATTGTAAAAGTGAGGGAAGGACAGCTTTTCTTGTTTTGAAATCAGCATGTTCAGAATGGATGTATGTACTACCTGATCGATAAACGACAACTACTCCTTAAAGGTAGTTACAAACAGGAGTATCGGCACACCCAACCAACATGCGAAATAAATCACACTTGTTTTACCACCACAGAATGGTTTCCATCACTTTGTTTAGACGAGAATTCAAAGGTGTACCAGCTTTATATTCATCCTTTCTTTACTGCAATATGGTACAGCAATTTCAAAATGAAAGGAAATACTGTATTAAAAAGCATAGTCAAGATTGATTATTAAATGTTTGTTTCAGCACTGTTTGTCATTCAAGTTTTCATTAATCTTCCAGTCATGTATGTATGTATTATTATTATTATTATTATTATTATTTTGAATCACCTGAGAAATTACATTGAATTAATAAATGAAGTTAAATAACGGTCCCATAACATGAAACGGCATTGTGGTATTTTATTATGACAGATGCGCGGTTTTAAGATGTATTCAGATTTACCAATAAAATACTCCGGTATGCACAGATATAAAGCGACAGATTACGAAAAAGCGCATAAATAAATGAATTCACATTTTTCAAAGACAGATATAAAGACGTAAACCTCTTTGTGTTAATATACATTAATAGAGGAATTCGTATGGGGTTACATATTCACACAGTCCCACACACTGCATATTTGTTATTGTTCTGGGAGTTGGCTGTGTTGAGCAAAACCTTTTTGTGTGAACCTTTTTCAAAACAATTCCTATAAAGGAGTTGAATGGAGGAAGCTAAAGACCAATTCTTTCCACTTTTGCCAGGCAAAAGGATGTTTTACTTTAATTCATACATTGTTTACAATTTAGTATGTCATCTTTTTTAAATTAGCAAACGGATCATTCAGTATCATCAGCCAATCAGCTTCCAGCTCTAGCAGGTCTAATACACAGAAGATGCCCGCTGGAGCGTCACCGCATCACCTGTGAATCAAATTTAAAACCGATCCGCTCAAGTAAAAAGGTTTTTTTTTTGTTTAATAAAGTTATTTATTTATCTTAATTATGCGTGTGATCCTTTATGAACTATTTTCCTAAAACTTTTCTCAGTGGAAGGGTACCCGCCGAATCATTATAATTTTAAGGCAAATATAGGTTCCAAAGTGTTTTTTTTTTTTTAAAGAAAATAAAGAGAAAAATTGCTTTCTAATCGCGATAGTGCCCTCTCGATGAAGGCTGTACCGTGTGTTAGTTTTATATATTAAAAAAAGTTAATGTTGTTGAAGCTGACACCCTGGGATCCTTCAAGAAGCTGCTTGATGAGATTCTGGGATCAATAAGCTACTAACAACCAAACGAGCAAGATGGGCTGAATGGCCTCCTCTCGTTTCTAAACTTTCTTCTTATTTGTTTATTTAGCAGACTCCTTTATCCAAGACCACTTACAGAGACTAGGGTGTGTGAGCTATACATCAGCTGCAGAGTCACTTACAACTACGTCTCACCCGAAAGACTGAGCACAAGGAGGTGAAGTGACTTGCTCAGGGTCACACAATGAGTCAGTGGCTGAGGTGGGACTTGAACCGGGGACCTCCTGGTTATAAGCCCATTTCTTTAACCACTGGACCACACAGCCTCCTATGTTCTTATGTTCTTATAACCCACCCCCCCAAAAAAAAAATTCGCACTGTTTCTCTTACGAATGAAGTTATTTAAGGGTTGCAATGTTTTAGTTGGCCATTCGATGGCAGCATAACACACACCACCAACTAATGGTGCGAGGTGACCACTAGGTGGTGACAAAGCTAATATACAAATTACTACTGTCGTGTACGTCTCTCTATTTACTCATTCTCGCAGCCAATTTCCAGGTAAAGCCCCACTGTGAATCATCTATTAATCAATACACAGTATCTGCATCCGTGTGTCTGATAGAAACGGAGTGGTCTGCAGTTTATATCAATTAAAGCGACGCATATCTCTTTAATTCATATTTAGTAGAATAGGGAGAGATTTCAAATGATTACTTTCTGATTAATTCCGTTCTTTATTATCCGTTTAAATGATTGTGGTCAATTCATTTCAGAAGACAAGCTAAACAAACTAACTTCACGTTCCTTCATGCGCCCAATTTAGCGGTATCCAATTTGACATTATGAACACGTGTTTAATGCTTACACGTTTCAGACTACAGAGGCACATAAACACCACAGTAAATATCTGGGCGGGTATGAAAACTGAAACGTGTTTATATCTCGTTCTGTGTAATTAGCATTTAATTTTTACAAGAGTTTTATTCCTTTCAGGGAATTTGATAGCGACGGTGGAAGTTAAACCGCGAATCAATACTATAGCGCAGTTAGTATAACAGTACAGTGTGTTCACTGAAGGACAATGCGAGTTGTGTTACTTTTTAACGACGGTGATTATTAAGTCGCCTCCGTTTCAAGCAAGGGTAAAGATATTTTCTGGAAAGCATGAAACCCTTTAACGGTATAAAACAGAGACGAATACAATACCCGGAGAAATACCGAACTCATCCGCACCAGCCGTTTAAATACACCTTTGTGAAAATGAGCTTTAGCGCTTAACTCGTGTGTTTGGAGAATGGGAGTGCGCGGTCGTGGAAGATGCGTTTAACTGTGTTTCACCCAGTCCGCTTACTGAACTGCCCGCTGTACATAGCAATGCAGACTCGGCTAATAATAACTGCGCTGTATGCATTGTGGATTATATTTATAACAATGCGATGCAATAAGAAACGTACTTTACTGCAAAAAACACATTTAATGAAAGCAATTTCAATATCTACCGTCACGATCAATAGCAATTCCGTAGCAATGCATGCACCTATTATTATTATTATTATTATTATTATTATTATTATTATTATTATTATTATTATTATTATTATTACATTGCCATTTTAAAAGCCCGCCAGTGTGTCTGTGTGGTTCGAACAGCAGATTAAACCTGGAGCACAGCGCGTGCACACAGACAGCTGCCATCGTTAAGAACGTGCTAATTAAAACGTGCTAATTAAAACGTGCTTATCTCAAAGGCGTCTTTATTAGCAGCAAAACAGCGCGCACAGTGTAAATATATGGACGTACTTACAGTAGCAATGTGAACTGAGTTTTGAAAACAGTTTGAACTGGTCAGTAGACTATTATTATTATTATTATTATTATTATTATTATTATTATTATTATTATTAACAGTAACAATAAAAAGAATAACAATTTAAAAAGCATAGTTTACTACGTTTTTTTTCTAATTTAATTCTAAAGTTTGAAACACCCAAAATCTAAAATTAGAAGTATTGGCAATGTTTAATATTGATGCGTGTCATTTGTATATACTGTATTAGGAGGTAAATTATATTATTATGATTATTAGTAGTAGTAGTCGTAGTATTAATGTTACAAATACCTCATTGGATTACAAGATAAAGGATATATTGTCTGCTGTCCAGTATCAGCACTACATTGTTAAAATAAATATTTACAAAATAAATAAAAAAATCTGTAGTGACAACTTTCCGTACAGTATAGCCTCCGTCATAGTTAACATAAAACATAACCCTATCTTTAATGAAAGCATGTCCAGGTGCGATATTAACACTGCTGTACAGCTTGCTTCATGTGGACGTGCGCGTTCATGTTATAATTAGACAGAGTGCGGAGTCCGGTCCCGTGTACCCGATTCCGAGCTGCGATCCGCGCTCATACAAACATTGGAGTTTATGCGCACAATCCGCCTAATCGCAGAAGGTTTAATGTGAGTCACACCCGGTAACACAGCATGCATTGAATGTACTACCCCATTATTCTATCATTTGAATATATTCCGGCTGTTCCAGTTTTTAAATTCTCTTAAATTCTCCTTCAGCACACCCGAAAATAATGTCACGCGTGTGCTGTGTTTTAACCAACACTCGTGTTATAAATAGCAAATATTCAGAAATTATTACATGAAATGCCTAAAATTTTCATTGCACAGGCGACATTACATTCTGGCACCAGTAGACATGTTTAATTTATTATTATTATTATTATTATTATTATTATTATTATTATTATTATTATTATTATTATTATTATTATTCATCACCGGTATTGCAGTAAGTTCTACGAGTGAAGCGGTTTTACATACAGCGAAAAAAATGAAATTCTGCGGTTGTATAAATGTTCTTAAATATGTTAGTATCTTCAGTATTTTCCTAGTCGGTGTAACGGGCTATTATACACGGCTGGTTATTCGGTTGGTTTATTGCCGAGTATTTTCTATTTTGTATATAATACAGTTAAGCACCGCTGCTGGACCGCGCGCAAAAATCACTTTATGCTTTAAAATAAAAAGCAAAACAAAACCTGGGTTCTTTTTCTGATATTAGGTGCGCTGGTTTTAACGGGGCGCGCCGCTTCAGAAACGCTTCGTGCAATACCGATTAAGAGCTGGTTTTGTTAAGTGAAATGAAAGTAACCATGTAAAAAAAAAAAGATACAGAGAGTAAACGCGTTCCATGTGCCTGCTTCAATTAAATTGGATTTCCGGTACGTGTTCGAACGATGCTTGTTATATCTAAAATGATTCTGTTATATATATATATATATATATATATATATATATATATATATATATATATATATATATATATATATATATATATATATATATGTACCGGGTGATTAGATAGTAGGGTTACCACACCAGAAGTACTTTCTAATCACCTTGTATATGGGTAATACAAATGTGCAAAATATTGAAGGAATGGAAACAATCAGCAAGCTTCAACAAACAAACCACAATATACAAATAATGAATTCCAGTCCATACGATTAAACACGCTGGTGTGTCCATTCCAAGACAGTGCCACGAGTGGGGGGTGTGATGAGTGATCATTGAGATTCCTGTCTTTAGCTTGAATTACGACTTTATTGGAAGAAAAATTCAAACATGACGAAATTCGATTCAGAATTCAGATCGTTTTGAATTATTAAGACTAATCCCATCACTGTCACGTGTAGGATGAACGGCTGAATTTTTTTTTTTTTTTTTAAAGTTACAAAACTCCACGCGTCAGGACTACAGTCCAGTCTGACCGAAAAGCACTATCTATAACAGAGACTTCTTTAAAAGCCGGTATGCACCGTTTGAAAAATACTATAACATAATAAAATACTATAACATACTAAAATACTACAACATAGTAAAAAAACTATAACATAGTAAAATACTATAACATAATAAAATACTACAACATAGTAAAATACTACAACATAGTAAAAAAACTATAACATAGTAAAATACTATAACATAGTAAAAAAAACTATAACATAGTAAAATACTATAACATAGTAAAATACTACAACATAGTAAAAAAACTATAACATAGTAAAATACTATAACATAATAAAATACTATAACATAGTAAAATACTACAACATAGTAAAAATACTATAACATAGTAAAATACTACAACATAGTAAAATACTATAACATAGTAAAACACTATAACATAATAAAATACTATAACATAGTAAAATACTATAACATAGTAAAATACTACAACATAGTAAAAAAACTATAACATAGTAAAAAATACTATAACATAGTAAAATACTATAACATAATAAAATACTATAACATAGTAAAATACTACAACATAGTAAAATACTATAACATAGTAAAATACTCCACAGTGCTTTGTAATTTTATTTTTTCTTATGCATGCAATAGTAGTATAGACGTACAGCATTGCTTCATATCTTTTTAGCTATATATATAGAGAGAGAGAGAGAGAGAGAGAGAGAGAGAGAGAGAGAGAGATAGATAGATAGATAGATAGATAGATAGATAGATAGATAGATAGATAGAAAGATAGATCTTTTTGCTGTTGCAGCTTGATTGCTCTATGGTTTCATGCACGGAAGAAAAACACACACACACAGACACACACACAGACACTCACACACACACAGACACACACACACTCGCACACACACACTCACACGCACACACTCGCACGCACACGCACACACTCACACGCGCGCACACTCTCACACACAGAGACAGACACACTCACACACACGCCCGCATTTAAATCTTGCATTCCAGTACCAACATCAAAAAATGCAGATTCAGAAAAAAAATCTGCATATTAAAACTTCATATATTACAGCTAAGAAAGTCCTATGCGTTCCTTAAAAAAAAAAACAACGCACCGCATTGTCATTGTATTCCAATCCAAAGGCAATGATGGTGTGCTAGAGCCACAGTTTAGCCTATAGCCCTTCCTGACTGAAGTGGGAACCACAGCACGGGGGTATCATCTGAATTCGTGCTCGGTACCACGCGTTTTTAACTCTTACTCAATCTCTCCTCAGAACTGGATCAGAGACACGCGCGACGATTCTCCCATTCCCTCCTCCCTCTCCCCCCTCTCTCTCTCTCTTGCTCCCTCCCTCTCTCTCATCGTCTCCCTCTCTCTCTCTCCTTCTCTCTCTCTCTGCATCATATCTCTCCCAACTCACAGGGCTGCATTTCCTCCTGGAACTATCATCAATAACAGCAGCGAGGAAAACTAAGTTCTCTCCCCGCTTCAGATTGGAGCCACGCCGGACACTTCATTTTGGAATACCGTTACAAGCCAACAAAAACAACTTATTCGTCCTCCCCTCCCCACTTCCTGGAAGCGAATACAGTATTGCCCGGTTTCCTTGTTTTTTCATACCCAGGTAGGTAGTTTTCTGTGCGTGTGAATGTGCTCAGTGTTCAGCATTCGAGGTCTGTGTCTCGTAAGAGGTACGCGCATTCAAATGCGCCAGGATATAATACCGACAGAGCGCACAACTGCAAGGTATTTATTCTACAATATTGGTGCAACTTTTGTATCTAACGCGTTTTCACAGCCGTTTCTCTTGTGGAGTGCAGTGTTGTTTGACTTGCATTGCCTTTCTTCGTATATTCTTTCTTGTTTGGTTTTGTTTGGCACACACAACTACAGACCTTTCCAAACCTTATTTTTGTAACGTGCCGTCAACACTGCGTGTGTTTTTCTGCAACTTCTGTGCCTCATCATTTGTAACACGAACTCCAATCTGTACTGTATAGTCTATCGAGGAGAGAAGTGTTAGTCGTGTTTATTTATTTGTTTTTCAAATCTGAATTTTTCGGCATGTACTTCGATTTGTAAGAAAAACGTGTTAATATCTTGAAGTCGCGCATATCTTACAGTCGTCTCAAACCGGTTCACACCGTGTTTATATATCAATACAGCCTAATTCATGCGTTCTGTTCATTCTACACGCAAGGTGTTAACATATCAGACAACACAATTACACAACTGGTGTCCTGTCTGTCTGTCCCTACATCCAGTAAAAAATGATTATTATTATTATTATTATTATTATTATTATTATTATTATTATTATTATTATTATTATTATTACAATCATAATTATAATTTACAGGCAGGCAGTTCCCGTGTAATTATAGCTCCCAGGAATCATTTTAATAATTTGCATATCTGCTAAGAGGTTTACGCTGCCGGTGGTGGAAATCTAACGCAATTATTGCCTACAGCGCTCGCGTTTATAACCATGGCATAATCTTACCATTAACTGCGCTCTATTTAACCAAGTGCTGTTTTTACAAATTGCATTAGCGGTTCCAAATAGAGGGTTCGCGTGTGTTGGGTAGAAATACCCACGTGGTTCCAGGTTTAAGCTCTAGAACCCTTGTTTTGCTAGATTCTATAAAGAACCGTGCTTTTTAATGGACAGCAAGGCGTTGCACCCACTTTATTGAAAAGAAAGGCAAATAGCGCAGCACAGAACATGTGTGTCAAATATTGTTATATGATTCTATTATAGAATGCGAGCGTTTCCACGGACCCCGTTATATAGAAATCTATTAAGTATACAATAAATATTTAGCTTAAACAACAAAATAGGGGTTAAAGGGAATTTTACGCATATGCTTTTTTTAAATTTTGGATTACAAAATATTATAAAAGCCTAGACTTGTATATATGTATTTTTTTAAATATTTTATTTTATTAACACTAATCAAGATATTATGAAACACTTGGAAAAATACCCACGTAATTATTTTTTGTAACACATTTTGTAGTAATTTTTTACAGTGCAATACAAACTATACATTTCGAAGCGTGACGCGAATATAGTTGTAAATGACGCGCTGACTTTAATTCCGTGTCACAATCTTGTCGGGCTTGTTTTCCAGTTTATATACAAAATTAAAAAATAATAATAATAGAACTAGATTCTTAATTATAAGAAATAGGATTCTGTAAACTGGTGAGGATAATAATAATAATAATAATAATAATAATAATAATAATAATAATAATAATAATAATAATAATAATAATAAGCGCTTGTGTTTAAGTATGCGAAATCTCAATCTGTAATCTGTTGATGATGATATATTTTTATTTTTTATTTTGTCTTAACTGTTTAAAAATATATTATTATTATTATTATTATTATTATTATTATTATTATTATTATTATTATTATTATTAAATAGTATTGGGACCGCTTTATTATTATTATTATTATTATTATTATTATTATTATTATTATTATTATTATTATTATTATTATTATAAAGCGGTCTCAATACTATTTTATAAATTAGAATGCTGGTGGATGGCCTCCTCTCGTTTGTAAACTCTCTATATTTAATGTAATGTCCAATATATATATATATATATATATATATATATATATATATATATATATATATATATATATATATATATATATATATATATGTATGTATATATATATATTAGTTTTCTGTATTTCCCTTTGAATGAATTTCAGTTCTCAAATGTTTTAATTTAATGGAAACATCGTTTAGATCAGTTTTCGGTGGGTAGATATAATAATGTTGATCGTATTTTAACTGAAATAGAAATATCCAAAGGAAAAAAATAAACTTTTTCTTTCTTTCTTTCTTTCTTTCTTTCTTTCTTTCTTTCTTTCTTTCTTTCTTTCTTAATGTTAGTTTATTCATTTATCAAGCCATGCAAAAACCATTTCGCTTTCCAGCATCAAGTGAAAACATATGTAAGGAAATAATTCTTACTAACATTATTTTAGCGCAATTTGTAAACCGTGACTGTTGAAAAATGTATTTGAATGCTGTCTTCTTTAAAATAAATAAAGTAAAATAAACCGTAAAACCGATCCAGCTGATTGATGGTTTTGTACATTTTCTTAGGGTTAAGAATTGCGACGCCTTCATTCAAATTGTAATAATAATAATAATAATAATAATAATAATAATAATAATAATAATAATAATAATAATAACAGAAAAAAAACACAGATTGTGACATGTAAACAATGTTACATTTTATTCCACACGAACGTCATGTAATCAAAGAAACTACAACATGATATCGCAAAAGTCTACCGGAAGCCATAATAGTATACAGTACTTCATGTTAGATTTCGAAATGTCACGTTTTTTCAATTCTTGACAGTTTTTCGTTAAGTCTATGGAAAACTACAAAGCGGTGTGTAATTCAATATGTTAACGTAACCTTATTCAGCAGGTTTCATTTGACTTTATGAAGCAAAATGAAGTTATTTCTTTCAGCCATAGCTATATTCACTGTTCGATCGCGCGGTTTACAAATTGCGTCACACAGAGCCTCTAGAACGAATGGGAACATTCGAAAAACTTATTTTTAACGCGTGTCACTCAGCGTGAGCGATATAATATGATGTTATTTTATTAAGATTAAGTAGCCCTATGCATATGTTTTAAGTCATCAAATTAACAGCCCGTTCGTATCAGTTTGCCAGTAAGCTGATGCAAGTCTGCACTTGACAGACCTGCTTTCTGGCTTGAGCTTAATGAGAAAACGCAACCAGCAAAGAAATAGCGGAATGCTTCCCGAGTCTCTGTTTTGTTGTCCGTTTAATTGTCGGCTGTGAATAGCAAGCTTGTGCACCGCAGCCTTGATTGAGGCAATTTATAATGCGATGAAGACATTGAATTTGACAACTGCATTGTGTGATAAATAGATCATTTTATATATATATATATATATATATATATATATATATATATATATATATATATATATATATATATATATATATATATATATATATATATATATATATATTAGTAAAACGTTGCCATTGTCACAGGCAGTCATAAAAACAATGTATGAGATTATTATATTTAGTAGGACAGTACCCTCGTTGACGATTCTTGTCGCATAGCTTTTTTTTCTATATAATAATATTATTAATAATAACTAGCGAGATTTTGCTCTATTATCTACATTAAATAAGATATTTAAAAATAACTGCAACTTCAGATGCTATGACTATTATTATGTTATTTAATACTAATAATACATGTTATAGTTATACCATTATCTGACTTGATCTAGAATATGATATCCAAATACCTTAATAATAATAATAATAATAATAATAATAATAATAATAATAATAATAATAATAATAATTACCCTTACAATAACACTGATAATTATACAATTGTAGACTATATTAACCCATTAAGTGCCATTGTTTTTATTTCAGCACAGGACTTTGTAATTTGTACCTGTTTTTTTTAAATTTTCTCTTTAACTGTATTTCTAAAGGCCAGAGAATGATTGAGATGTATTATTATTATTATTATTATTAGTAGTAGTAGTAGTAGTAGTAGTAGTAGTAGTAGTAGTAGTAGTAGTTGTAGTAGTAGTAGTTGTAGTAGTAGTAGTATACAGTAGTAATTCATGTGTACAGTTAAACTATGTCGTTGAAAGTATACACAATGGGTTTTTGAGTGTTGAGGCGTGCAGAAGCGGAACTGTGATTATTCTGAGTGGGGGTCTGAGCTGATAAAGCGCCCCACTCCCGAGCCATTAAACTGCTCGCTAATGCGCTTCAAGGCTGGACTGCACATGCATAACAAGCAGACCATTTATACTGGCATTTTATATCCATTTACCATGGCCTTGCAGGGGACTCCCTGTTATTTCTGTTGATAACACTTCCAGCCTCCAGTGTTTCCATTTCAAACACAACAATATGAACGTATGAAAGCACAATACGAATCATTAGGAGTTATGTGACCATATGCTTAAACTAATGATTACATCATTTCTGTTTCAATAACACGACTATGGGTAACCCATTCCATCCCCTCACTGCTCTCTGTGTGAAGAAGAGTCTCCTTCAGCAACATGACTAGGTAACCCATTCCATCCCCTCCACACTCTCTGTGTGAAGAAGAGTCTGCTTCAGCAACATGACTAGGTAACCCATTCCATCCCCTCATCACTCTCTGTGTGAAGAAGAGACTCCTTCAGCAACATGACTAGGTAACCCATTCCATCCCCTCCACACTCTCTGTGTGAAGAAGAGTCTGCTTCAGCAACATGACTAGGTAACCCATTCCATCCTCTCCACACTCTCTGTGTGAAGAAGAGTCTCCTTCAGCAACATGACTAGGTAACCCATTCCATCCCCTCCACACTCTCTGTGTGAAGAAGAGTCTCCTTCAGCAACATGACTAGGTAACCCATTCCATCCCCTCACCACTCTCTGTGTGAAGAAGAGTCTCCTTCAGCAACATGACTAGGTAACCCATTCCATCCCCTCACCACTCTGTGTGTGTGTGAAGAAGAGCCTCCTTCAGCAACATGACTATGGGTAGCGCATTCCATCCCCTCACCACTCTCTGTGTGAAGAAGAGTCTCATTCCCTTTGTCCTAAGTCTATCGGCACTTCGTTTTTAACTGTGTCTCCTCTGCTCCAGGTTTCTGTGTTGTGCTTAAACTGTTCGTCTGGGTTAATTATGTCAACTCCCCCCGATTCTTCTTAGTTCCAGGCTAACTCGATTGAGTTCTTGAGAGAGAGCTTGATTTTGATCACTTACCACAACTAGATGATTTGCTATTTATGTTGGATTTACCAGTACTCCTCTTCAGCTTTCATTAAAACCTGCATGTCTTATACTTTTTCTCCCTTATGCTTTCCTTTTAAGTTTCTAACAACTCCCACAATGCATACAACCGCTATCTTTAATGTTACACACACTGTCCATCAATCGTGATCAGTTTTATACAGAGATAATACATTGGGGTCTCTACTTTTAACACATTTCTTCCAGAGTTTAGCCTGCTGTGCACTATACTATCAGAAACCAAGCACAGGTTGACATTTTCCACAAGTCGTTTTAGCTGTACAAGTCGTTCTATCCTTACAGAAGTTTACCATTGTAAAAGAATAGCAAACACAGTGAAAGCATGGTAAAGCATGGGTAGGCGTTGTAAAGAACAGTGAGGTATGGTAAAGCAAATTAATAAACATGGCAAACCAGGGTAAACCATTGTAGTATAACCATGGGAAAAACTGCAAACTCCATGCAAAAATACTGTGGTACACATTTATTAAGGATGTTTTATTACAACACACTGTTTCTGTCAAAAACAGGTGCACAAACAGGGTTTAAAATGTACTGGCAGGTTGGATCCGGTCATCCAGATGGTCAGTTTCCTCCTTGTGATACTTGAGTCGCTCTCGAATGGTTTTTAAGAAGAAACCGTTTGAACGACAAGCGCTCAGTTCCTTGTGGGCCTGAAGGGGTTAACTGTGTCAGACGTTCTTATAAAAATGTCTTAGCTTCCTAGCTGCTTGTGGCTGCACCACTGCGCTAGAAGAATGAGGTGACGTCGTTGTCACGGGACTGACTGGTGAGGCTGCTGAAGGCTATATCTTGAGAGAACATGTTGGAGTGATATCAATCTCACGCTAGCCCTATCTGTGTGTTATAGGTGCAGGAGATATGTACACCGCACTGTATACTGTAAAACATGACATTTCTACAAACAAGAAATATTCACTCATTTCGCTTTTATTAAAAATCTGTGAAATATACATGCTTCAAACTTAGCATGATTACTCTCTTCAGGTTATGTAGAGTGCATGTACATGTGTAAGCGTTTGTTCTGGTAAATATGTTCATAGTGAGATATCCGTAAAATGAAGCTGCTGCAGATGTTTTCTGCTTTACAGTGTTAATGCTTATTTAGGTTTTTTTCACATACAGTGAATGAAAGTGGGTTCTGTATACAGCAGTGTGCGCGTGTATTAGATTAGAACTCCCCCTAGCTTCTGTAGTTTGTTGTTCATATGAAATCAAACCACTGGAACTGAAAATCTTGGAAAAGCATCAAAATAGGCAAATTAGTGATTGTCTAATTGATGACTTGAAAAGGCCACACATGCAATTCATTAAAAAATAGTAAGAGAAAAGGAACACACAGCCACACATGGTAAAACGCATAAGACTTTTTAGAAGTAGTTTAAGATGCCTAATTAAAGCACAAAGTGGTCTAACATTTTCACACTCGAGTGCCTATTGTTTCTAGAAATTGAAATTCTCACACCCAGAGGTTTTCATGCAGGTACATTTGTAAATGTTTCATGCAGGTAGGTATACAGCAGATCCCTGTTAATCCGTGCAGATTGGGATCGATTTGAGCCTGAATGAGTGAAACACACAGATTAGCCGAAATTGAGTTTACTGTTTGGGAAATCCCTGCGCTATCAATTGAGGACTTGAAAAAAGCAGCAATACAAATAAAATATCACGTCCCAACAACGGTCAAAACATTTCCTGTACATAATCAGTGCTGTTCAGAGGCAGAGAGAGCTGCTTTAAAAACAGTCACTGATCTTGCTGAGTCTGAGTCTTTATTATCATAACTGCTCTTTATATTCTTCATATAAGAGAGTCTGAAGTCTGCTTTCTGCTCGCTTGTCGCTGGTTTCAGTAACTACAATACAGCACTGTCGGTTGGCTTGTACTAGACTGTACTCAATTTAATTCAATTCAGTGATGACCGTCCGCTTCCACACAGATACTCTGATTTCGGCACTAATAAATCTCGTGAATACCCGCTTCCACATAGATCAGATGATTTCTGCACTAATGCATTTGATAATGTACTGTATTAAACCGCACGGATTATCAAAACACGAATTATTGAAACACGGATTAACGGGAGTCTGCTGTATAAACGATATAACTGACAAGTCCTGAGGTGTTCTAATAAATATGCACACTGCTGTATATAGAAGAGGGTTTTAATTCTAATATTATAGGGGGTTGCACAACTTGAAACATCATGAAACGACAGTTCTGTGAGAATGCCCATATGGTTCTAAAAAAAAACAATTCTCCATTGTGACGTCACAATCCAGGCTCACATGACCTTAGAGTTCTGAGGTTAGAGCCTTCTACACCGCTTGGACCCCAAGCGTATGTCATGTTTGTTTTGGGGTGTGCATTACAGAGCCCTACATGCAGGGTGAGGAGCACCTGTCACACCCTCCTTTGACAGTGGCTATCACATGATTCTAGAGAAGTAGTCCGACTACGCCAACCGGGATTTCAACTGAAAATATTTCTGGATTTTACCAGGTGTCTTTCTACAGAAACAGACTGGTTCTTTAAATGAGATACAGACCAGCTATGGGCAAAATAACCAAAAACCGCTCCATGTTGTGCACTATGTTACTGATTTTCAATATTAGCATTGTATTGTCATCTCAAAATAGCATCAATAACTGAGACCAGGTTCTCTGCTCATGCACAATAAACAAATCACAAACATCAGTGAATAGACACAAAGACAAGCTGAGGCACCAGCAAGGGTCAAGTCAAGTTTAAATAAATAAATACATCATTATGTGAAACAAAAATACCACAAATTATTACTCACGTTATTTCTTATAGCTAAAACAAATTATGAACTTCCTGAAGGACACTGAATCCCCAGTATTAGCATGTTGTACACATTCTGTTTTAGAAATTTTTCATTTGGAAAAATGAGCTATGATAATTTAGGAATAAATCAAGCATCTTTTTTATTTTAGAGATATGAATTTTAATTAAAATATTATACATGAGCTAGCCTAAAGTATGCTACTGTTTTTAAGAACATACTGAAATAGGTATAATTCACATGATAGAAACACAATTAATCAGATGTAAACTATGCAGGCAATTAAGCATACACTGAATATAAAACATCACAGTAAAATAATACAGGACATCAAATTCACATCCTGGCCCACAGCCTGCGATACAGGGAAGGGAACACATGCAGTGACATGGTAAGGTACCCCCAATGCTTCTAACGCTTACCCATGCTTTACCATGCTGTAAATATGCTTTATTACATTTTACTATGGGAAACTTTTATAAGGGTTAGTTCACCATGGTTTGTTTTTTAATATGCTTTACCATCCCTAGCTATTTTGTTTTACAATGCTTGCCCATGCTTTAACTGTCCTTTATTACACTTTGCTATACTTCTAGTGTGGTAAACTTGAATAAGGGATGAATACAAACAAACACAACGTGGGATAATTCAATAACAAAAGTAAAAACGCAAAGCAGCGCACACTAAACTCCTTACACTGCTGGCTTAAGAAAGTGACGTACAGCCCGGGCCTCCAGAGGTCCCAGGTTAGCGTATCAGCCCAGCATTACCCGGGCTTGTGCAGGGTTGCCCCAGGACGGCTGCCGGTGACAGGGCAGTGTTTACTCAAGACGGGACAGGAAATTTCATGGGCTTTATCATTGTTATTCTAAGTTTTATTGTTCCTCTGTAAGCCCAGCGCGCAGTCGTAGTTTTTATATTGTGAGCAGCTGCGTCCGTGATTGATCTCTGTGTTTATGACGCGGATTAAAGACAAGAGTCCTGAATACACAGTCCTGGTAAACAGGGCAGTCGTCTCCACTGTATAGTGAAAGCATGGCAATAAAGCAATAAACAGCAGCCAGTGATTAAACGTGCGGTTTGGTTTTAAAATGAACACAGATGTGATTAGATAGAGGCTATGGTTTTTATAGCGTGGAACATATACAACGTCCCAGTCAGTGTTTCAAATGCAATTTTAAAATTGAACTCAAGTTACGTTTCCATTTGCCATTGGGACTGACTTTGAAATCAGCCTTTCCATCAGCAGCAAGTCGAGATCAAATCCATTTGAATTGAGACTCTGTCAGCCCCAGTTAGGATTGCAGGCTGGCAGAACTTGATCTCCACACTGAGGGTGGAAGTTACCCAATGAGCGTCCAATGAGAAGGACTCTAGAGAGAAGCAGGTTTCTGCAAGTCTCTGACTGCAGCAAACAGGCTGAACATCAAGCCTGTGAATATATTATTGGAGGCTGGTGAACTGGCTTATAAATAAATAGCAATGACATTAAATACAGGTTAGCTTTGACTTTAGTCTAACGTCTGATTGCAGATTGGGGTGTGGAGTGCAAATGGAACCTGCCCCAGTTTGATACTGGGAACGAGATGAGTTTTACAGACTGGTTTCAGGGAGCTGATGGAAACATGGAATTAGACAAACTGTGTTCTGAGAGATGGGGGTTTTGGGAGATGGGTCTGAGAGATGGGGATTTTGGGAGATGGGTCTGAGAGATGGGGGTTTTGGGAGATGGGTCTGAGAGATGGGGATTTTGGGAGATGGGTCTGAGAGATGCGGATTTTGGGAGATGGGTCTGAGAGATGGGGATTTTGGGAGATGGGGATTTTGGGAGATGGGTCTGAGAGATGGGGATTTTGGGAGATGGGTCTGAGAGATGGGGATTTTGGGAGATGGGTCTGAGAGATGGGGATTTTGGGAGATGGGTCTGAGAGATGGGGATTTTGGGAGATGGGTCTGAGAGATGGGGGTTTTGGGAGATGGGTCTGAGAGATGGGGGTTTTGCGATAGTCAGTCACCTTTATTAGAACTGCCACAGGGTACATTTTGCAGAAAGGAACATGTCTATTATTTTCTACGTGTATGGAAGCCTATGCAGCCTCACTTGTACAATTCTGCTAATTTTAAGGTCATTCTTCCTGCTTTCCATCCTTTTTGTAATGTCTTCAGCCCTTCCAGTCCTGAATGATTTTTGTCACACTGAAGAATAAACTCCTTTATTGAGTATACATGAGAACAGAACCACATTTTTTTCCTTATATTTCTACACAACCTCAGACTGGACCTCGGAGTACCGTGAAGTTCCAACATGATTTCCGACGCCATGTGTTCACCTGCGGTGCTAAGATAAGGCGGGACGTTGAGGTCATGCCAGGACTGAAAGGGTTAAACAACTTCAGTCTACAGCATGGCGTTTAGCATGCGATAAATACTTAAAGAGGCGCTCACTTAACCAACGGATGCATAGGATTTGAACAGGCAAGAATGTGACAAAATTTCTACAAATTTCTACAAATATATACAATGGGAGTTTCATAAAAAGTGAAACAACTTCCATAGTAAATGTTGTATTTATGATCGTTACTTGTGCAAATTACCATCCTATAGACTGTCCTAAAAACCTTTATTACGCTCTTGAACAGATTTCTTTGAAGGGTAGAAATACACAAATCGATATATAATTACAGACCCATATAAACATCAACCTGGAGTTAAAAGAATCCAACCACACAGTAATCAATATTCTCTCTATTGCTTCTCCAACACCAGCCAATCAGTTTGATTCAACAAGAGTATTGATTAGGTCATTTAAAAAGGCAATAAAAAAGGCAATAGATTATTTTAGAGATGAGGAGCATTATATAAATTAAACTGGATGCCGGAACATGTGTTTCATGCATCATAGAGACAACTGGTAACGTGAGACTGTCGACACCCTCAGGGAAATCCCAGAGCACTGGTGTATTCTTGTCGTACTGGTTTAGGAGCTGGTGAAACTGGTCGACCATAACAAATCCCTACTGTGAAGTTTAAAAGTCAGCTATCCGGTCCTTAATGAATCTGTTTGCTGTATCCCTTGTTTCCAGAGTGAGAAAACAGGACTTTGGAAACATTGGGTGTATTTATTGCAGATCACACACACATATATATATATATAAGTTATAAAAATGGCTGTGTTAAAATGACACGACCGGGACTAACTTAAAAGGCAAACTTGGCTGGTGGCCCTCCCAAGATCAACGTTTTAAACAATAGACAGGATCCAGGAGGTCGAAAAGAATATGAATTATATTAAACAAATAATCCCTAAGATGAATGGCGCTTACACAACCTAACACATGACTCTGCTGTTAACTTGCTGAGCGCACTGCTACAGTGCTGAAGTGAATACAAAATAGCAAAACCGGGACGATTGAACAATTGTACTATTTCTGACGGGACAAAAAATGAAGGCTGAAAACTGGGACAATGACAGTTTTCCTGGGATCTTGGGTAACCCTATCCAGGTCCCTAGCCCCAGACCAGTAAATATTTGTCCCACGTCCCAATTCTTAGCTGGACACGACAGCAGTGGCTGGCATTTTCATCATATAATCCAGTAAAATAGTATTTCTAATTCCTAACGAAGCATGTAATATACACCCTGAGAATTCCCTAACCTTTGATTGACGGAGGAATCAGGGGTTGCTGACATCACAGGCCGGGTGAGGCGGTATTTCTAGCGGTTTAATGAAAGAAGGTCAAAGGCTTAATCTAATTAACCCCGCGACATCATTAAAGGCCTGAGGCACAGTATGCAGGTCTAAAGGAAGTGGCCCGCTCCCCAGCACACTGACCAACACGAGGAAAAACCAGCAATAATCTTCACAACCCTCCCTAGCAACGGGACTCCTTTGTGTGGGTTATTACCTTGGGCCTCGCTCACGACAGAGAGCTTAATTCTAGAGTCAATAATAATTCAGTAATGAGGGGGTGTACGAAAGCACTTTAATTTATATCTAAACTAAATATTTTAATAAACTTAAAACAAGAAAAAAAAGACAACGACACTCTCTAGAATGGTTTCATGGAAATGACCTTGTATCTTTTTCATTAAATCTTTAAATAAAGCAATACAAATGTGGGTTGGATTCTCATGTCGTTATTAGCTCCATTTATTTCTGAATGGGGAAAAACAATAATTCTAAAAAGGGTTATAAAAAAAGATTACTTACAATCCCCAGACAGTTTTTCCTGTCAAATGAATATTGGCACTAAATGGCTTTATTTACTCCAAATTGTCAGCAGCACAATGTGTACCTGAAAGATGAAAAGAAACAGCATTACAATTCTAAAATGAGGGCGAAACAACTTAACCCTGCTCTCAAGCTCCTGAGTTAAAAGTCTGAGCTGTTTATATGTGGTTTGGTAACTTTATTGGGTGTATTTTCCTTTTCTGAAAAAAACCAAACAAACAAAAACATGCAAATGAACTTTAAAAAGTTAGCCTAGCTCCCAGACAGACAGTGGACATTAACACTTGACTAAACAAACACCATGCAATGGTCAATCTCTGCATGAGAGTGGCCCAGGACCAGTGGTTAAAGTGAGGGGGGTCCGGGTAGGGTTCGGGTAGGGTCCAGCCCCCCTACCCCAGCTAAGAAAATCACTCAGGAGAGCCCCTCTAGCTATATGGAACAAGGGGCCATGGGGAGCTGACACAATATTATAGGATAACTGAAAGTTTGTGGAGGAACTACAGTGAGGAGTGTATGGTTATAACACAAAAACGGTACAGTTAAACTGTCATTGTGTGGGATAATCTTAACAACTGTTATTTAAATAAAACCCACCAACTCTCTTCCCAAGCAGTGGAATCCAGAACTGCATGTGAAGCCTTGGACAGAAAAAAACACAGGAGCTGATTTTCACCTTAACCACTACCCAGGACTGAACGACAGGCAGGCAGGCAGGCAGGCAGGCAGGCAGACGGGGTGTTCAGGTCAGGATTGAGATTCGCTGTGAGGGGGAAGCTCTTAGATAGCGATATCATTTTGATGCATGGTTTGTGCATTACACATTCGGGATAAGTTTAATTACCTCCATTAGAGATCTGTTACTTTATGCTGCAACATTAGTGTGGATGAGACAGCATGTGCACAATGTATGTGCACACGGAAAACATACATTAGTACAAGCACTGCAGCTGACCTCTGTATTTCACATGCCTATCTTTGACAATAGTAAGGGGAAATTATTAAACACTTGGAAAACGATGAAACATTTACATATCTATACTGTATCCCTAATACAATGATACACAGACCTGTGCAGAATGTGTGTGTGTGTTTATTTGTACACAGTTCAGTGATATTATTACTATTTGGACAGTGGATTCTTCGCATGTCCAGTATTTCTGCACAGTCCATGCAGTGAGCGGGTCAGACACGGGTTCATATAACTCCTGTGTTGGCCTCACTGCACTGGCTTCCAGTGCATTTTCAAATTGATTTTAAAATCTTACTGTTAACATATAAATACCAGACATCCTCGGAAAACTGGCACTGACCCAGTTTTCAGCCTTAATTGTTTGTCCCGGTTTTGCTATTTTGTACAAAACTGTGGCAGGGGCACTCAGCAAGTTAACAGCACAGTAATGTATTATACAAAAATAAAATTAAGAAAGTTATGGATTACTTGTTTAATAATTCTGATTATGTTTAATTTTTAAATTTAGAGTGTGTTATTATATGCTTATTTTAACTGCTTCAGAGTTCTTACGGCATCAATGAATTGAAGAAAAAAAATCCCTGGAAATATGGTAACCACATATAAAGCATTAAATGGCTTGGCATCGAATTACCGAAGACAGATTCTCGCTCCACTTAAACCTCTGCGCACTGGTCCGCTAACGTGGCTCTGTGCCTCCCACAGGTGAAATGTAAAAGGAGAGGAAAAAGTGTGTTTAGTTATAAAGCCCCCAGACTGTGGAACTCATTGCTGCGTTGGTCAATATTTTTAAGTCAAGATGAAGGACTTACTTTTATAGTTTAACCTTTCAACCTGACATACAAACATAATTGTTTTATTTGCTTATTTTAGTAATTTTGTGTTTTCTTATTAATTTCTTTCTTTAGATTTTGTATTATTATTATTATTATTATTATTATTATTATTATTATTATTATTATTATTATTATTCCTCAATCTACACTTGCATACCACAACTCTACACAGTATCCAGTGTAATCGACTGAGCTGGTATAAAATTATAAAATGAAATAAAGATTCAGTCTGCTTGTGATGCTGTTGTTTTGCGACTCCCCTGACCCTCTCTGAGACCCCCTAGTCACCACAGCCCCTGAAACACAAGATTACCCACAGAAGGTGTCCCACCCGATTGTGCGTTTGTAACACATTTGTATTCTCTCTGCGGTCCGAATGAGTTTGTTATCCTTTCTTAATCAATTCTGGATGCATTTAACAAATGCAATTCACAATCTTGTATTTGTATTCTTTCTAAGACACTTGAAAATAAAGAATGGGTGTTTAAAATATATACGCCCCCCTCCCTCCAAAAAAAATAAAAATAAAAAATAAAAAACAAAAGCAACAAACAAATAAACCAAACAAACATATTCCACAATCTTCGTCAGGTGAGAAGTGGACTCGTAAACAATAATAATAATAATAATAATAATAATAATAATAATAATAATAATAATAATAATAATAATAATAATAATAATAATAATAATTTGCTATGTCTATATCCTGAGATCATTTATCTAGTGATCTCAACATAACAAATTTCAATTTTTTTTCCACTGCCCTTAATCATCCAGCATACAAATCTACCTGATTTATGAATAAAAAAAAAGTCAAAAACAGTACACATAGAAGTATCTCTCTGATATATTAATGACAGTAATTAGGAGGGTCATGGTAGACCCAGATCACTTGAAATGTTAACTAACGTCTTACCATTCAACTGAAGAGCAAGCTCTGTGGTCGAGTGTCAGTATTATTAACTCATCAGCCGCTGGGAGGAGATTGATCACAAGGTTTCACGCATGCGAGTAATGTTAATATATATTTAATAAGTATTTGTTTGTTTTTTCTCTGTCTAGTCGAGTGCTCGTGGACTCCTGGACGGAATGAAAACGGAGGAGACTCGATCGTGTTTACAACAAGCTCCCTCGGCCCTGGCTTTCGGTAAGGAAATCGCTCCGAGCGTTTTTGTAAGAGCTGCAAAGGTTTGACCCCTGCAGCCTGGCTAAAGAGCCTGTATTTCTGAATAACAATGACCTGTCTTTAGTTTAGAGGACCCATTTAACCGCTGCACAGTTTTATGGCTGGTCTGTAAAGCAAATCTGCCCAGTCAATGCATGGACTCAGAAGGAGTTCAACTGCAGCTCTCTAACCCTGGGTTTATTCAACTGTTTTAAACAGTGACGGATCAAAAGACCTCAAGAAAGCGACCTCAGGGGATCAGCATAATCACATGACTCGGAGGAGACACAGCGGTTGTGGCTTGCTTGCCAAGTCTGCTGGGATTATCCTCTTGGCAGCCTTTGGAACTTCCAATCCCTGTGTCTCCTATTAATCACTGCATGCGGTTCTCTGATTGCTTTCAGGATTCGAGCACAGCTTCTTGTTTGTGGTGTTTGTATTGCCCGCCCCTGACGGCTGTGTGTTCTCCCCTCTCTCTTTCCCAGAGGGGCGGGAGCTCTGTGCCGGCTGCGACGCTCCAATCGCGGACCGCTTCCTGCTGCGGGTCAACGAGCGGTCCTGGCACGAGTCGTGCGTGAAGTGCGCTGTGTGTCTGCAGACACTGTCTGGGACGTGCTACTGCCGCAATCGCCAGCTCTACTGCAAACACGACTACGAGAAGTAAGAGAGACCTTCCTTTAACCCTTTAAAGGTACAAGGGACATACGTGTCCCACAAATGAAAACCATGCTAACTTTCTTATGTTTGCAATGAGGTGCGTGAAACAGGGTTTCAGGTGTACCGACAGGTTGGATCAGGGGCACGTTACCCGATAACAGAAGTACTTGGAGCTCACAATCATTGTCTCGATGACCGTGCAGCTGCTTCCAGTCTCTCTTGACGTGCGTTTCCCAAACCCCCACGTCAAAGTGCAGCTTGTTCATGACGTTCGCGTGCAGCGGATTTTCAGTTGCGGCCAGGGAGGAGAGAGATATCCAAGCTAAGGAAAATCACAGCAAAAGCGTGTTGATCAAACATGATGCTTTCCTAGTGCTGACTTCGGAGTAACACTTTACATTAAGTGTCTTTGCTTACTATGTATTTATAGAAGCTACTTAGTAAATACATGTGTACTTACACATAATTACAATGCTATTATACATAGTTACAATATACTTGATGTGTCACTTTTTTTGCATGATATAACCCTAATCTAACTCTAACCCTAACCCCACTAACCCTAACCCTTTTCTGATACAATTGTGAACCTACATATTTCCACCTTAACTACACTGTAACTATGCATAATAGCATTGTAATTATGTGTAAGTACACATGTATTTACTGAGTAACTACTGTGTAAATGCATAGTACTAAGAGACACTTAATGTACTTAAGTGTTACTCTGGATATCTCCGCCCCACTCAGTCAGGGCTTGTCGTCAGCTCAGCTGGTCAGAAACGACTCAGAAACTAAAAGTGGCCAAAGCTGTTGTATGATTAGCAGGTTTCACAGTGTTCCAATGAAGAACCGCAGTCCAACAGGAAACAGTGAGGTATTTATTATGGTATTTGGAAACCCCCTGAAAAACAAACGTGGAAAAGGAGGCAGTCTAGTTCTAATATCAAATCATATTGAAACTAAACTAACAACAGAGCAGTGAGAGCCCTGTATCTGCGAGACTGTGTGGGAGAGAGTCCCGGCCTGGGAGAGTGTGTCTCTCACTGTCTCTGTGTCTCTGAACCTCTACTGGGTCCTGACAGAGAAGAACACAGCCCCCGTCTCAGCTCTCAATCAACTTCAAACACGCCCAGGACACTCCATCACAACCAGCAGAGCGGAAAAGCAAACAGACAGCCAGCAAACTCCCTCCCACAGCCAGGGATGAGAGCAGCCAGGCCCTGAACTACAGGGAGGGAGGAGGCTGGAAGAGCAGGTGTTTTTACACACTAGATACAGTCACATACTGCACATTATTTAAGAACTCTATTCATGCACAGCTCTACAATCTTTCATGTACAGTGTGGTGATTATTGCATATAACTATTAAACACTCAAAACTGTTAAATTTAGAAATACGAAAAGAAACTGTGTAAGTTCAATGATAAATGTTTCAACGAGAAGTCTTTCTCAATGCCTTCAATAGAAATACTAAAATAAGCTTGACGAATTCAATGACAGAAGTACCTATGGCTAGAACATCTATTTCCTGCAAAGGACAATTCTGTCGTAATGTATTTATTTATTTATTAATACAATTGATGATTTTTAAGCATTTATAGGCAAGGACATGTGTTAAAAACATACAGTTCATTAGCAAAACAATTTCGTAAAAGTGGTTAAATTGAAGGACATCCGGACAGATTCTCGCCCCGTGTGTTGCAGTGAGGTTTAACGGTGCTCTCGATTTTTGTTTTTGGTCAGAATCGACGTCATTCTGACAAATCTCTCCCTTGCTGACACAAAACCCTGTCACCCCACTCCCACTCACCCTGACCTCTCTCACACTCTCATACCCGGTATTCCTCAATAACTGCAGTTGTCCGCAGTCTGTAAAAAATCAGTTCTGTAAATCCTATTGTTCAGTGATTGAGGAATCGTCTTTTTTTCTGAAGCGTCGACACAAAGCAGCTCATTAGACACTGAATCTGAACTTCTGCTTCTGAGCTGAAGCTAATTTCAAGAATGCTGTTATGCGTTAAGAGGTGTCGGTATTTGTGAAAATGCCGTCTTGCTCCATTTTGAATGTTTCATCTGGAAGTCTTGTGAATAATGCCTGTTTCATACAGAGTTAATGCTGCAGCATTATTGAAGCAGTCATCCTGCATTTTGTTGTTGTGGTTATTTTTATCTGTAACGCTCTTTGAGGAGATTATAGTGAATGGCACTATATAACAAAGATTGATTGATTGATTGATTGATTGATTGATTGATTGATTGATTGATTGATTGATTGATTGATTGCATCGACCACCCGTCCGGGATTATCCAGAAACACAATTCCCAGATTCCCGGGTACTGTAAACTTCTTAAAACAAATCAGCTGTGGCTTGAGGGTATAGGCTGCTCTCTTCAAGCCCCTGGGGGTTGGAGATTGAAGGTGAAACTATTAACAAAGTTAAGCAGACAGACGTTTCAGCGAGCGCCTGAGGGAAAGACATTGACAGCAGCGAGCGAAACATTAGTCTGCTTGACTTTTTCAATAGTTTTACCTTCAGCTCTAATGGGTGAATGATTGTATTGAAGTTGCAGGAAGGTTGAAAAAGAATTGCAAGGTTTGAGAGTCAAGACTCACTCTCTCTCTTTCTCTTTCTCTGTCTCTCTGTTGCTCTCTCTGTCTCTCTTTCTCTTTCTCTCTCTCGCTCAGCCTTTTTTTCCCTTCATTTTTGATTTGCGCAGACACCAGAGTGGAATCACAGCAGGGCTGGTCCCACTGCAATAAGCAGGGCCCCGCCTGCCCCAGGGCAAAAGGCCTGGCTCCCGGTGTGAGAATTACTGTAGTCTGGGGCTTCAGGGCCTACCGCTTGCATAACTTAGGCCTCCGTGGCAGCCCAGATTGAAAAGAAACAGCAGGGAGACATTAAAGAAACATTTATTTAAACGGCCGGGCTCGGCGGGAGGGTGACAGAATCGCTGTCAGTGAGGAGCGTGGTGTCTCTGGGCCGCAGACATGAAATGTTTAATATATATACTAACTAATACAAAAGCAGGGCTGGATTTTTTAATAAAAACAGGTTATTAGGAGCCCAGGAGGGAGGGACGTTCAGTTAGTCAAAACAGAATTTGGTCAGGTGGCGATTGCACGGAATATTTTCTCCAAACAAGAATTCAGGGCTTGGAAATGCCTGCACTGGTGCATTACCATTGCCTAGGCCCCTGTACAGCAGTTACAGACTTGCATTGAAGATATCTAAGATGTTAGAGATTTTAACAAAAGAAGATTATGCTGACATCTTCTTTGACTCACTGACAATATAAACAGCTGCAGAGCATTAGGAAGAAAAAGGGACAACGTTTTTGTTTCGAGACCTGATGTACTGCCCTTGATTTACAGTAGCTTCCATATATACTTCCTCTGCTTGTGGAATCCCCAATTAAATATAAAAACAACAGTAAAAACAAGTGTGAAGGCTAATAAGAGGCATCAATCTTGCTGTGTGTTGCTAACAAGTCGTCTCGTGCTTCTCTTTAGAGTTCAGAAACGCTGTTAATAGCCGCTCGTTCTTCACTGTCTGCTTTGTAATCATATTTCCCTCCAAACCTCGTTTCCACGCAGTGAGATTGATGCCTCGGGTGACGTGAATCCGTTTATCTGTGATTATCCTTCGCCGCTCTTAATCAATTACCCGCCCTGTCGCTTTGTGCCGCGCCACACGGGGGGCTGTTGCTAGTGGGGTGTGTTTTTGTCAGGTGGCTCCGTCCTCTGTGATTTTCTATATTCAATATTAAAGCGCTGGTGAAAACTCTTTGTGACTTTCGGAGCATAATCACTGCTTACTGTTGTGTTACACGTTTTATGTTTGCAACAATACGTTGCATCCCTTATTTTTACCATGTAGTTTTACCATGTATTTCCCCTGGTTATACTATGCATTTACCATAGTTTACCCTGGTTTGCCATGCTTTTTTACCATACCTGTCTGTGGTTTACAATGCTTACCGATGCTTTACCATGCTTTCACTGTGCTTTATTACATGGGAAACTTTAATACAGGATACACTGAGAAATACTAAAGTTGACTTACTAGACTAAATGTTTGTCATTGAAACCTCTACATTTTGTATTGAATTCAGCAGTACAGTATTGAGTGTTCTGTAGATATAGATTAAATAGGTTACAGAAAGAGCCATGCTTATACACAATGGACAAATTCACCCGGATTTAGCAAAATGCTGTTTTTTGGGGAAAGTTAAATTAAATAAGGAAGGTAACACTAACACTATTTAATGTTACAAAACAAATATAATCTGTTCTCAAAGTTCCTTTACAGAACCAAATGGGTGCCTCCTTTTTTGTTCCCTGTTTTGTAGCATTGATGCTTGGAAGGGACAGCAAAAGTATGTGCTACATGTAGCAGGTGCTGAGGACGCAGTTGACAGCGGGCACGATTGAGATTTTTAACAGTGCTTTTTTTATTATTATTGCTGAATAAAAAGCTGGAGTGTGTGTGTATGTGTGTGTGTGAGGAGGGGGAGTGTTGAGCAGTCTCTAATTGCTGTGCTAATTATCACAGCCTCAATGGATCCCCTGACATCACAGATCATCAAGAATGAACAACGGGCAAAGCACAAGAGTATTTCTTTCATTTTATTTGTTTCCGAGCTTCTTTCCTAGATTTCGTTTGGTTTGGGTAACGCTGCATTATACTGCAGCCGCAGGGTTCCACTTCTGGTCTCTGGATGTGTTTTGGCAGATTAAAATCTTGATCATAAAGTGCGGTCCTGATCAGAAGCTGCTGTTTTGTGTAATGAGATGCACACGCTTATCAAGTGATATCTGCAAACGTACAGTCAAAACTCCGACACATTTCTGCGATTCGTGTCCAGGTGGCTTGGTCCCAATACATTAACTATAACAGGGCAGTATGAATATGCCACACCTCTGTAGGGTTACCAAAGGAATATCTAACATCTAACTCCTGAAACACGTTTGGTAATAAAACGGAAAGAGGGAAGGAATGAGTTTCCAAGCTAGCAGCGAGGATGCTGGTGTGCTAATGATGGCTCTGAAGCCTTGGTTTAATTACCCCCGTGAGTGTAGAAGCTGTCTGAAGGGGAGTCTGCGGTGTTGTTCTGATCGGGCCTCGGGGCTTGGTGCTGGGAAAGTATGTCTGCTCTATCGTGTGGGAGGATCTGTCTGCACACTGAATCAGGACTCGTCACTTGGAGTGTGGCTGCGATATTTCTGCCCTTTTTGCGAGAGGAGATATTACGCTGAGCCGTTAACTGGCAAGCAAACCAAATCAGCCCACCTCCTCAGCAGCTCCTGACTCTCTTTCCAACATGCACAGGAACACGCTCCCTGCCCACCCCTGCCTGCGGGGCTCTTTACAAGCGGACGCTGCTCTTCCCATTGCTTTCTATGGAGGTCAGCCGTTCCATTATTACTCAATAACCAAACGGCATGTAAAGCATGGCTGAGAGATGTCACTGATAAGCGCACCTGTTCTAAAGCAAGTTAACTCTTTCAGTGGACTGCTACGATTATTTTCAGACAAACAAACGTAAATAAATCAATCATTTTGAAACGTAATGATAACAGAAGATATAAATCAGATATCCCAAAGACAACGCGATAGAAGTATGTGTTCTATTGCTTCCTGGAGTAAAGCTATAGACTGTAACACCTTGGCTAGAGTTATCTTGTTTTGTAAGTAAGTGAATTCAACGGCAGGCATAGAACTTCATCTCAAAGTAACAATTAAAAACATGCATGAAGCATGTCTTGGGAATGTTTGCTTGAATGCTGCCATAGAACAGCGCTATGTAACGCAAGTGTTGAATTTTGTGTTTGCTATAAACGACGTATGAGAAATCAACCCCAAAGGATTTCTCAACACTCAAAAGGATACCTTGTTCACAGTACTCATGACAGTGCCCATAGTTCCCTATAAGAAGTATTTATCAACAGGTATTCAATAAATGCATTCAATGACATTTTCATTATCCGTTTAGGGCCTCGGTACGGCCGTACTGCAGTAAAAACATCAGTGCCGCGTATGAGAGGACAGTTCACTTGCAATCAACTTTTAAAACACTCAATGCGGAAGTTAATTGCCGTTGATTGGTACTCAGTTGTAAAGGTGAGGGAAGGACAGCTTTTCTTTGCTTTGAAATCAACACATAAATGATTAATGATAAATATCTCAATGGTAATTATGAGTACGAGTATCAGCACACCTCTAGTTCCGGTATACTTTAATTCAATATTTGGTTGTTACCTAAAAGGTGGAATAAATTTCTGTTTGCTCGTTTGTCTTTTGGTTTCTCTGTAGCGATTACTATTGCGTCTGTGAATATTCAGTTCTCAATCGTTGCACGCCCTCCCCTCCCTGCTCCACCGCCGCATTTTTTCTTGGAAGAAGAATAGGAGAATATATTTTTTTTCTCCCCGCTCTGCGTAGTTATATTGCTACTTTGCATAATATCCGATAATCTCCCTCGCCCGGCTCCCTGCATCTCAAACAACAATTTAATTAGAGCCGGCTAATAAATGTTTCATGACTTGCCTCACTGCTAGTCCTGTCTTTATTAAATCTGTAATAATAAAAGAAGAAGAGGAACAAAAAAAAAAAAAAAAAACGCAACACAACAGCCGAGAGATCATCATTACCGCTCCTCGCATCCCCGGTTACCGTGGCAACGGCCGCTCTCCTGCCCCCCCTGCACTCACAGGATATGAGAATCTCAGAAACAGGAAATTGCGTTCGGGAGGACTGGAGACCGAGATGTGTTATCTTTACACAGGCACACAGCTGATAGCTGACTGAGACACACACTGTGCTAGGGATCCTTATACACAGGACACAGTGGCATATCGGAGACATGTGACATTTTGTGTTGCACAAGCAGTATGTCAATTCAGGGGTTACATTTATGAAATAACAGCAGGAACTTTAATACAGTATCACATGTGATCAATGGCCATGCATGTACCTACAGCAGTGTGCACATTTATTCAAACACCTGAAGATGTGTCATTAATACCCTCTATATACCTGCCTGCACGAAAACCTCTGGGTGTGAGAATTTACATTTCTGCTCAGTAATCAGTGATATAGAAACAATAGGCACTCGTGTGTGAAAATGTCAGACCACTTTGTGCTTCAATTAGGCATCTTAAACAACTTCTAAAAAGTCTCCTGCATTTTACCATTTGTGGCTGTGTTCCTTTTCTCTTACTATTTTTAATTAATTGCATGTGTGGCCTATTAGAGTCATCAATTAAATTAGGCAATCACTAATTTGCCTATTGTTACATTTTTGCAAGATTTTCAGTTCCAGTGGTTTTGCACAACCAATCAAAACTACAGGAGCAATGGGGTGTTCTAATAAATGTGCACACTGCTGTATATAAATCCATGTGTGTGTAATATTATATTTTACATGTGAGTGTGTTTTTATACATGAATGCACTGTGTTGGGTTTAAAATAGGGCCACTAGAGTTCCAAATCTCAGTACTGGGACACAGTTTTAAATTATTATTATTATTATTATTTATTTCTTAGCAGACGCCCGTATCCAGGGCGACTTACAATTGTTACAAGATATCACATTATACATTATTTTGCATTATACAGATATCACATTATTTTTTACATACAATTACCCATTTATACAGTTGGGTTTTTACTGGAGCAATCTAGGTAAAGTACCTTGCTCAAGGGTACAGCAGCAGTGTCCCCCCACCTGGGATTGAACCCACAACCCTCCAGTCAAGAGTCCAGAGCCCTAACCACTACTCCACACTGTTAGGGTTAGGGTTAGGGTTCTATGCAATGTGTTTTAAAAGCATGCTTATTATTTGAATGCAGTGCTTTGATCACAATTACCGTTTTCATATTAAACGAACAACAACCTCTGAGTGCTGCACA
This sequence comes from Acipenser oxyrinchus oxyrinchus, assembly GCA_030684275.1. NCBI lineage: Eukaryota > Metazoa > Chordata > Actinopteri > Acipenseriformes > Acipenseridae > Acipenser > Acipenser oxyrinchus. The sequence continues at coordinate 4,657,847 of CM060284.1, read as the reverse complement.
GCCGCTGCACCTTCCCTTTCCAATTCATGACCTCCTTTAACTACATGTTATAACCATGCCATCGGGATTTTTACCATTTGGCATATTTTTAATTTAGTACAGTAACCAATATGGAAAATATTATTCTGAATCACATATTTTAATGTGATTACTGGTTGTTTTACAAAAGGGGTGCTGTCTGGCACCTTTGCAAAAGGACATTTTGGGACACCATTTTGAGACTGGTCACAAGGCGACTGTCCCAGTCAAACTGGGACATCTGCTTATCGTAGTTTAAAATTACTGAACCACGATTATCCGAAATGCCACCTTCTATACATGACTGCACAGTATCTGTTAAGAAAATACCCGTTCACACAGCGTGTAGATGTTCATACCCCTGCGTGTATAATTGGACCATGGTTTCCTATCCACTATATACTGTGCTGTGCATGTCTGTTTTTACAAAGTCCTGGCAGTGCAACTTCTTGCACCCTGCTGAGTTCACACAAACAGTTTTAAAAGTTTCTAAAATGTGTATTTAAGAACTGGGGCGGCTGTCCTCTTCTGCCCTGTTGCCATAGAAAATGTGCAAAGCAGCCCTCAGTCTCTTTATTATTTATTTATTTATTTATTAGCAGACACCCTTATTCAGGGCGACTTACAATTGTTAGAATATTATTAGGGCTGTACTGCATGCTATTTATTTAAGGATGAATGTTTTTCAGGAGGTTTCTTAATTTAGGACAGACATACAAAACACGTTCACAGCAGGAATTCGACTGTCCGAAGAAGATTTCAGTTCTGCTTCGTCCTAATTAGGTTGGATAATAAAGATGTTGCTGAATATAATTTTTTTATGTGACTCGCACAAGGCACTGGTGAAAATTACTGACTCACAGAACTGGTACAAAAGGAAAAAAAACCAGCAACAGATTTGCCCCCCACCCCCAGAAGAAATGTTAGAAATGTTGCAATGGCTCGGGATTACCACACTAATTTTGCAAAGTAATTTTCCAATGCTTTCCAGTGTTGTACTATACATCTCTGCGCTTTACAATGCTTGCCTATGCTTTATGGTGTAATAAAGCATAGGGAAAGCATGATAAAGCAGAGGTAAGCATTGTGAAGAATAGTGAGGTATGATAAAGATAAACATGGCAAACCAAGGTAAACTATGGTAAATGCAGAGTATAACTATGGGAAAAATATGGGAAAACTGCACAATAAATGTTCAAAAGTACAGTGGTAAACTTTTATGAGAGAAGACTAGTGTTGGAAACACCACACACTCCAAACAACAACCCTCACAAGAGTTACAAAATTAGAAATAATAATAATAATAATAATAATAATAATAATAATAATAATAATAATAATAATAATACTAGGAGCCGCACAGGTCCTGTGCATTTGCTCAGTCGCTCTCCAGCCAATATGCAGCGAGGCAGAGCAAAGGATGCTGGGATATTTTAATAAAGAAGCCAGCGCAGGAAAATGTAATAAAGAGAGTTGATGAGATTATAGAGCTCTGGCTCCCAGCCACCTCACACTGCAATATCCGCTCACAACAACAGGGGGGGGACTTAACCCTTCGCTTACCTCAACAAAGCAGCCGTACAGACAGCATATGAGCCTGTGTGAATGTCTCTCTTGGAAACAGATTGACGATCTTTGCAAGCCGTGATTGAGAAGTGTCTGTTCCCTTTATCTTTAGAAGGGATTTGTGTTTTTATAGCCTGCTTCAATGCAACTTTCGTTCTTTCTTTCTTTTTCTTTCTTTCTTCCTCATCTTCCGTCACACCTTTTTCCTGGTAAAAAAATTCAGAAATAAGAAAGGGTTTGAGACTTGTTTGGGGGAGCCCCTTTCTTTTAAAAGCAGTTTTAAATTGGGAACCCCAACTGAAAAGCCTGCGCAGTGAATGAGAATGTGCAATACTGCCTGCAAGCATCACAACACCTGCCTCTCAGCATAACAGCCATAGATCTCTTTTCATACAATAAAGTCAAAGAAATACCCAATATTGAAGCAGAGGTTTTATATCCAGTATACGTAGAATCAAAGCTATTTACTATGTCACTAGCGCAATTTTTTTCTTAAAAGAAAAACACACCAACTACAACTCAAAACAAGTAAAAAAAACAACAATATATATATATATATATTTGTGGTTTGCTATATCAGATCTGTTATTGCGCCATTAAAAATAAACAAATCCATCCAATTTTGCTTTATTGTCGAGCAGTGCAATCTCCTGCTGCCTGCTGATTACCACTGCGTGGCATTGCAGAGCTGAGCAGCACAGGGGAGCGGAGCGGAGCTCTGCATGGGAGCAAGCAGCTTCACAGGAGCTCTGCAGGGGAGCAAGCAGCTTCACAGGAGCTCTGCAGGGGAGCAAGCAGCTTCACAGGAGCTCTGCGGAGGAGCAAGCAGCTTCACAGGAGCTCTGCGGAGGAGCAAGCAGCTTCACAGGAGGTCTGCGGAGGAGCAAGCAGCTTCACAGGAGCTCTGCGGAGGAGCAAGCAGCTTCACAGGAGCTCTGCGGAGGAGCAAGCAGCTTCACAGGAGCTCTGGAGGAGCAAGCAGCTTCACAGGAGCTCTGCAGGGAGCAAGCAGCTTCACAGGAGCTCTGCAGGGGAGCAAGCAGCTTCACAGGAGCTCTGGGAGGAGCAAGCAGCTTCACAGGAGCTCTGGGAGGAGCAAGCAGCTTCACAGGAGCTCTGGAGGAGCAAGCAGCTTCACAGGAGCTCTCATGGAGGAGCAAGCAGCTTCACAGGAGCTCTCTGGAGGAGCAAGCAGCTTCACAGGAGCTCTGGGAGGAGCAAGCAGCTTCACAGGAGCTCTTGGGAGGAGCAAGCAGCTTCACAGGAGCTCTCTGGAGGAGCAAGCAGCTTCACAGGAGCTCTGCGGAGGAGCAAGCAGCTTCACAGGAGCTCTGCGGAGGAGCAAGCAGCTTCACAGGAGCTCTGCAGGGGAGCAAGCAGCTTCACAGGAGCTCTGCGGAGGAGCAAGCAGCTTCACAGGAGCTCTGCAGGGGAGCAAGCAGCTTCACAGGAGCTCTGCGGAGGAGCAAGCAGCTTCACAGGAGCTCTGCGGAGGAGCAAGCAGCTTCACAGGAGCTCTGCAGGGGAGCAAGCAGCTTCACAGGAGCTCTGCAGGGGAGCAAGCAGCTTCACAGGAGCTCTGCAGGGGAGCAAGCAGCTTCACAGGAGCTCTGCAGGGGAGCAAGCAGCTTCACAGGAGCTCTGCGGAGGAGCAAGCAGCTTCACAGGAGCTCTGCGGAGGAGCAAGCAGCTTCACAGGAGCTCTGCGGAGGAGCAAGCAGCTTCACAGGAGCTCTGCGGAGGAGCAAGCAGCTTCACAGGAGCTCTGCGGAGGAGCAAGCAGCTTCACAGGAGCTCTGCAGGGGAGCAAGCAGCTTCACAGGAGCTCTGCAGGGGAGCAAGCAGCTTCACAGGAGCTCTGCGGAGGAGCAAGCAGCTTCACAGGAGCTCTGCAGGGGAGCAAGCAGCTTCACAGGAGCTCTGCAGGGGAACAAGCAGCTTCACAGGAGCTCTGCAGGGGAGCAAGCAGCTTCACAGGAGCTCTGCGGAGGAGCAAGCAGCTTCACAGGAGCTCTGCAGGGGAGCAAGCAGCTTCACAGGAGCTCTGCAGGGGAGCAAGCAGCTTCACAGGAGCTCTGCGGAGGAGCAAGCAGCTTCACAGGAGCTCTGCGGAGGAGCACAGTGTAACTGTCTCACTTTATAATCACATGGCGGGGCGTGGAGAATCCGTTATGGATTATTGAAATAAGGATGTCTGTTTTACTGGTCTGAACTTTGGGGGTCTTATTAACACACCTAGAAAACTGAAAACTACTCTCCCTACTGTGGTGCTGTTTTCTTATGTGTTTAGGGGGTCCATGAATGACCCCAGACTACCCAAGTGACCCCCATTGTGCAGATCATTATCAACATATGATTGCATGTCCACTCCATTCATTGATGATTTCTTAATTTGAGTTGGAAATTATATCATTTTAAAATAGCTAATATTGTGGTTTTCTTTTTCTTAGATTGGTTCAAATGTAATTTTAGGTCGCATTAATCACTGTCCAAAATGTTTTTGAGGAAGGGGCATGCCCCAACTCCACCCCCCCCCCCTCATCCCCAGCAAATAGTCTGGCCCAGCATTCCAGTTGATGAGACTTGGGACCTACCTCTGTTACCCAGGTTGGGGTAACAGGGCAAACAGTAAAGCCCAAGTTGGGAAAGTTGTGGACGTGTTTTAAAAAGTCCTTTTTATTTAAACTTTTCTCTACCACCTCACATAATTGAAGTGTAAAAAAAACAGAACTATAAGTGTGAAAGAGAAACTCTCTTTAAAAGTTTCCCAAAGTAAAAGCATAGTGTAATTAAGCAAAGTGAAAGCATGGTAAAGTATAGGTAAGAGCCGTAAAGCATATTAAAAACATGGCAAACCACGGTAAACTATGGTAAACTATTAAATACATTGCATAACCATGGAAAAAGAATTGGAAAACTACAAAAAAAAAACACTGCAGAGCGCTCTAGTAGTATAGGAAAGAGAACTCCACTCAACACTGCAGAGCGCTCTAGTAGTATAGGAAAGAGAACTCCACTCAACACTGCAGAGCGCTCTAGTAGTATAGGAAAGAGAACTCCACTCAACACTGCAGAGCGCTCTAGTAGTATAGGAAAGAGAACTCCTCTCAACACTGCAGAGCGCTCTAGTAGTATAGGAAAGAGAACTCCACTCAACACTGCAGAGCGCTCTAGTAGTATAGGGAAGAGAACTCCACTCAACACTGCAGGGCGCTCTAGTAGTATAGGAAAGAGAATTCCCCTCAACACTGCAGAGCGCTCTAGTAGTATAGGAAAGAGAATTCCACTTTCAACACTGCAGAGCGCTCTAGTAGTATAGGAAAGAGAACTCCTCTCAACACTGCAGAGCACTCTAGTAGTATAGGAAAGAGAACTCCACTCTCAATACTGCAGAGCGCTCTAGTAGTATAGGAAAGAGAACTCTACTCAACATCGCAGAGTGCTCCAGTACAAAATATACAGTGAGACTTCTAGCTTTGATCTGCCAGTGTTACTGAACAAGCAGAGTGGCTCATTGCAACGCCAGTGCCAGTGATGTAGACACCAATATAGCTCTCCTCTCACACAGCTGACACATTCTGTCAGGGCACTTCTCATGCATGTGAGGCTGTCAGGACACCAAGGGTGCCAGGAGGTATTTATAGAGAGACTATCAGGCCAGGACCACCAAGACCTGCATTTATACAGGCGTGTGCACATTTATTAGAACACCTCCAGATTTGTCATGTCTATCCTTTATATACCTACCTGCATGAAAACCTCTGGGGGTGAGAATTTCAATTTTCGGTCAGAAACAATAGGCAAATGTTAAACCACTTTGTGCTTTTATTAGGCATCTTAAACAACTTCTAAAAAGTCTCATTTGTGGCTGTGTGTTCCTTTTCTCTTACTATTTTAAACAACACATTTACAACACATTATGCTGTAGGAAGAATGGAAAATGAAATTGGGGTACGGGGTAGGGTGGAGAGAGGGGAGAAGGAAGAATGGAGAAAGGAGGAGGGAGAAGAGGTGGAGGAGAGGAGAGGGGAGGAAGGAGGTGTAATTTGACAGCTCAGGTCATTGAGTGGCCCACTTGAGCTTCTTGACAAAAGAAACCAATTACTTACCTCACTGAAGGACATTATTAAGGCCCCTTGGACTTAGTTGCTCCTCGGTAGAAGAGTGAAGGGTTTGGGTTTGGGATTGGGGAGGGGGTTGGGGGTGGGAGGGGGTTCGGGGGTGGGGGGTTAAGAGGCTAATTTGGTTTTCTCAGCTGCTCCCGTTGGATTTTGGGGACTCTTTCCCAGCTCTAGATAAACAGTCTGTGGTGTGAGCCAGGACAGACTCCTCTCGGATTAAACCCTAACCAAACAAGCTGGCTCAGCCTGCAGCTTGCCAAGAGCGCAGAGAGAGAGGGAGAGAACAGGAGAGTGTAATTAACTGCCCCTGCACCCGAGCTGAATAGCCATTGTATGTGGGATACCGGTTAGAGAAGTCTGGTCAATTGACATGCTTTGTTCCTCGTTTTATCCTGTGCTTTCACTGAGTTGGACTGTGATTTATTATTTTTAATGTACAGGCCTGTATTACCGTTTTGCTGTCCACTGTTTTCAGGTTTCAAAGGTGACTAGCTTGAGGATCGGAGGACGCCCGCTGTCCTTCAGTTCTCCTGTTAATGTTGCTATGTTTAAATGTAGCGCTTCTGAAAGATGGAGCAGGACAGTCGACGGACTGCAGACACGAGGCATTGAAAAGTTTGCAGCTCTGAAACCCAGCAAAACCATCTCAATCCTGACCTGAACACCACCGGGCCTTTCTCAAGCAAAGCCAATGCTGCCACTGAATTGTGTGCTGACGAAAGGCTGGTTTATACTTCCGACTGCGACCCAGTTGTTGGTCTCAGTCAGTGGTCCGACGTTTGGAATGACATCATCTGCACTGCCGCGAGCTGCGTCTTTTTTGAAAAGTCGTATGGCCTTTTCTTGTGTGTCTGCGACCGCAAAACACACAGGCAGAGGTTGGAAAAATCCAACATTTGTCGCACGGTCGCAAGCCAGTGAAGCACGATAGAGCAAGTTTTTGAGGAACCCAATAAACATGAACAACAGAACAGGATTTCAAACTTGCCTCTAAACTGAATGAAATTAAAGCGTAAATGAACCTTTGCTAAAATGAATATTGGTGCTCACATAGGCTACCATCGCTATTTATTTTCTGTATGCAATTACTTTCCCCATCAAATCAGTAACATTGCTCAGCTGTTCAATACATCTGATCGGAGGCAGTATGGAGAACAGCTGATCAGTTTTACTTGTTTGCTGCTCATAAAAATATATATGAGCCAATTTACACTTTCACTTCATTCATGAGACGGGCAATTTTAAAATCCTGTCTCAGTGTCGCAGGATTGTGGAGCCTGTTGGCAACCCTAGTTACAATTAGACACCGGCAGTAACACAGACTGGCTGAAAGTATGACCGACAGCTACGACCACTTTGCTGCGTCAAAAAGTCTGCAAACTTGGGGGGGCTTCAGTCCTTCTGGCGCACCCGTAGAAGTGTGTGCAGCTGACGTACAGCTTTTGTCTGCAAGAGAAGTATAAACCAACCTTTAGATACTACAGTCCTGGGCAGCGACTGAGACCTCTAAACTCATGTCCCTAATGACATTAGCAGGCGTATTCAAAACCAGGCCTTGTGATGCTTTAAGGCATAATATCTTGCTGTTTTGGTTTTTATTTGCATTGACCTGTGAGAGCTGTGGGCCTCAGCATAATGTAGTCCCCCCTCCCTCCTCCTCCTCCCTGCCTCCCCTCCCCAGGTCTGTCTTGCCAGGCAAGCCCACACTTCTCAGGCCCCTGTCAGCTCAGATCCGCGGGTTACAGCCAGCCAAGGAATTTTTCAATAAGTTGTGGATCAGCCGGCGTCTCACACATAGGGGCCAGCTTCAGATGGGCTTAATTTAGATTGTGCTGGAGATGTATCAGAGAGAGAGAGAGAGAGAGAGAGAGAGAGAGAGAGAGAGGAGTGGGAGAGGGGAAAGGAAAACAGGGGGAAGGGGAGAGGGAGAGAGGGAAAAGGGGAGTGGGAGAGGGATAAGAGGGAAGCATAATTTAGATTGTGCTGGAGATGTATCAGAGAGAGAGAGAGAGAGAGAGAGAGAGAGAGGGAAGCATAATTTAGATTGTGCTGGAGGTGTCTCAGAGAGAGAAATAGGGAATGGAAGAGTGGAAGAGAGAGGAAAGAAGGAGATAGAGAATAGGGAAGAAAGGGAGGAAGACAGAAAAGAAGAAAAGGAAGGAGAATGGAGAAGGGGACAGGAGAGGGAGGGGAGGGGAAGAGGCAGGGGAGAGGGAGGTGAGATATGTCATAATAAAGAGAATATAAGAGAATCCATGTTCTACCTGTGTCCTAGATTTTAGTCTCCAGTGCTGCTAAAATTCAAAATTAAAACAAACAACAAAACACAAATGAAGAGAAACCCAGAGGCACTGAATATTGAACGCATTCCAGAGAGGAAAGATGCCTGAAAAAATATATATATATATATATATATATATATATATATATACCCTTCCAAATACATCCTAAAATCCCTCAGAGACCATCCACTGCTCTAACAATATCCTAATCTCCTCATATACTAATGACTTCTGACCCGATGAGCAGAGCTAAGCCCCTCCACCCCACCCCAGAGCCCTGGGTAGTCCCTCTCCTCTCCTCCTCTCCCCCCAGACAATTGGAGACAAGGTTTGGGCCCGGAGCTCATAAACTGAATGTCAGCTTGCATTTCGACAAATTAACATCGCGAGCGAGCGAGCCGCTGTCGGCCCTGCATGGGGATATTCCAGAAGAGCAAGGCTTTCTTTTTTTTAATATCTCCTCAATCACATTAGGAGGTGGCTAATAAAATCTGGGTTGCTGTGGAAACCTGGCTGTATCTTCTTTCCTTCCATTGTCTCATTTTGCTATTGTGTTCTGCCAAGGCTGCGTGTACTGTACCCTGGTTTGAAGGAATGGGCGAGACAAGCCCTTGTGTGCTGATGGGATCTTGCCCTGCCCAAAGAGAGGTGCACCTTAATTCCTTAATGCCTTTCCATTGTAAAAGTTTACCGCAGTAAATCTGCTCTGTAATCTTGTAGTTTCCCCATGCTTTTCCCATGGATTTACCGTGCATTTCCGCTGATTTGCCATGTTTTTAAATATGCTTTACCATACCTCTCTGTGCTTTACAAAGCTTGCCCGTGCTTTACCATGCTTTCACTGTGTTTTATTCCACTTTGCTGTGCTTTTACTAGGGGAAACTCTTATAAGGGTTGGTTTAGCATGGTTTGGTTTTTTTAATATGCTTTAACATACTTTGCAATACTTTGACTCTGTAGACTTTTATAAGGGTTGGAGCACAGCTGATCTTTTTTTGTTACACACAATGCAACCGTTTCCAAACATCAAGGCTGGGGCTGTAATGCATCAACTGTGTGTGCATTATCTTTCTTTGCCAGCCCTGGGAGTACAATAGCAACGGTACCACAGTATGCTGACTACACCCTTATCAATTGCCCTTCAATGGCAATGCAGACAGACGGTGGCACTTCAATGGCAATGCAATGGGTTCTGTACTGAGGGGCAATGGTAGCACATTGGCTGCTGCAATGGGATGAGGCTGCATTTGGTAGAATGGCATTCAAGTATGCTAACTATACCCCTCCCAAATGGTCTTCAATGGCAATTGAGGCAGACAGTGGCAGGTCAATACTAATGCAATGGGTTGCAATGTTAGTCAACAAAGAGGCTGCAATTTGTAGAACAGCATCACAGTATGCTAACTACATCATTGTTGTGTGCTTTTTAATGGCAATGCAATGGTTTCATGCACTCAAGAGCAATGGTAGCACAAGCTACAATGGGATGGGGCTGCCGTTGGCAGAATGGCCCCACAGTAACATCATATTTTGACATACCAATGGGGTCACAATGGCATGAACATGCCAGCCACACTGCTGGAAATCCATTGCAGTACCACGGTACCATATCAAGTCGCAGACAGACAGTGTGCTACCGTATCAGGACTGCTGTCTATACTGATCAATATCTGATCCAAAATCCATGGTGAAACTGCCACAGCAGGTAATTCAGTGCTCTGTCGAAGTTTCTATTCTGCAATGACAGCTGCAATGGGGCGAGGCTGCTGGACTGGTACCACAGAGGTGTCTCGGCTAGAGAAGGGTTTTTCTGTGAAGATGAAGTTTTATTCTAACTAATATTTTTTTTTTCTGTATCTGTTTTGTCCACCTTGGTACAGACTGCACAGTCGGTGAGGATCGAAATCAACCCACCCTCCCCTAAATCTTTTCATCTCTTTATATTTCTCTTCCGCGGCGCTCTGCAATAATAACAGCATCATTTAGCGGCACCTTTGAGTCCACTATCAGCCGTGCAACAAATCATTAGTTAATCATTGTTGTTCATGTAAGGGCGGCTGCTAATAAGAGAGGAGGGCTGATCTGAGAGCTGAATAAATCACTCAGCATTAGCGGGCGAGGCTGATGAACCACGGCCACAGTATGAGTGCTGTGTCTAGAGCGACCAGGGCACATCCTCCTCCAAATATCACACATGAGAGGAGCTGGCTTTATAAAATAATGACGGAAGCTTTCAGAAATGTTCTGAACTCGTCCAGCGAGTCATTTTTCACTTCTGCCCAGTAGATCCAGTCTGGTTTTCCAGTTTACTATCATTCCGAAGTGGGGGAAGCCTGTTTAAACTGGCCGCCACCACATTGTAGATTCACTCCCATTGCAGCCGCATGTGTGAGGGATTATATTGAAGCTTACTTATAAACTGGCCTTCAATCACTCCTTTATAAAAGCTTAGCAAGGTGTAATAAAGCACAGAGAGGTACGGTAAAGCGTATTAAAAAACATGTCAAGCCATGGTTAACTATGGTAAATGAGAAGTGTGGGAAAACTGAATTTACTGGGGTAAAGTTTTAAAAAGGTTTTGCACTTCACAATACAGAGCATTTGGTTTAGTAGTGTTCAGGGTTCAAGACTTCTCAGATCAATGAAGTAGATCCCTGTGTGTTCAGCCTGCTTCTCATTTCATTTTGTTTGTAATTCCCTTGTCTTTGTGCTCACACCTGGGCACCAGGATCAGACTTGGCAGGGCCCTGCTCGTGGTTCCTCTCACTCACCTCCTTATCGGAATTCCTGCCTCGTTCAGCCAAGTTCCTCCAGCGTAATCAAAGACCAGACGCTCCGAGCGATCCCAGAGAGTCAGGGGGCCAAGTCAGCAGTCTCATTGTTATTAAACATTTTATTTTATTTGATGTGTTTTTCACTTTTGTTTTCAATGGAAAATAAAATGACCCTCAACCAAAATTTGCGAGTAATCTGCCCAAGGCAATTTTTTTTTAACCCCGAAAACAAAGATGTGGCCATCAAAGCTTTTATGAATGAGCCTTTTTTAAAAGTAAAATACTGTGAGATCTTAGTTTTTTATTTGACTTTATTGCCTTGTCCTCAGTCAGATTAAAATAAATGCATACATATCTACTGCAGGGTTTGGAAACAACGATTGATTTCCAGTAAGACTGGGGCTGGGGATTGTATTGCTCATGTCTCCCTGGCATCTCGAAATAGATAATCATCTCTTCATTCAGCATTGCTAGTAAATGAATCATATTTAGGGTTCCGCTGAATTTCTGAGACGGATTGCTCATTAAAAGATATTTAGTGAGCAAGTAGTCTGAGTGAAGTTATCAGGCAACAAACTCCCCATCCCCAGCTGTGCTGCTTTCCTAGAAAAAGGAGAACATTTCAGGGGATCATTCTACTTGTGAGATGTAAGCAAGGGGTCTGAGTAAGGAGACGTGGGTAATACAAAATAAGACATTTGACGTTGTCATAAATCCCTTGGCGTCCTGTTGCATCTTACCGATTCGGTATAGTTTAGCCAGTTCTGTGCATTGAGCTTTAACAGAAAAAAACAGAAACCTTGAAACGTGCTTGGCTAGCGTTCATTGTGTTGTGCTGTTGTAACGAGCAGTGTTGTGTGATGCACTGCCATTACAGATTCTGTCCCCAGTGGGTGAGATGAGGTGAGGTTAAAAGCTCTGAAACCACGAATGCAGATGAGCCCGGATCTTTCGCATTAGTGGTTAGAGGCGCTTGCGGTGCGCGGGGTCGTCGGGTCACGGCCAGCCTCTGTTACAATGCAAAACGCTAACATCTGACAGTCTGGAGGCTAGGCTGAGACTAGAAAACTCAGTACACATGTGACCTGAACACCCATATTCAAACCCAGACCTCTAGAGGAGGTGAGAGGCAGGTAGGAGAGGCTACCAATGCTGTCCCCTTTCAAACCGTATGGTACAGCAATACACCTTTTAAAACCACACCATTCTTTGAGTCCCCAATCTCTCAGCTCTTGACTCGACGAGTCCTGGGCAGCAGTGGTAGATGTATTAAATTTCCTCCAGCGTTCTCTCTCTCTCTTTATCGTTGGGCAGGGTGACCAGAGTCACAGTCTCTGTGCCCGGGCAGTGAGAGAGGATCAGTTTCTATTTCTCCGCTGACAGATGGAATTATTATGAGGATGAAAGATTAAAAAAACAGCAGATGCTTCCCAGACTTGACAAGCAAAAGATTATCGTATTAAATTTAAATCTGCCTAATTGTCGGATCCTTACCAAGTTTCAGCCCTGGCATAGTCGTAGTAGTAGTAGTAGTAGAAATAATTAATAACCAAACTCAGTGCTTCCCTTAGTAAAGCTTACCACAGTAAAAGCATAGCACAGTCTAATAAAGAATAGGCAAAGCATGGTAAAGCATAGGTAAGCATTGTAAAGGTATGGTGAAGCATATTACAAAAGCATAGCAAACCATGGTAAACTGCAGTAAATACATAGTATAAACATGTGAAAAGTTACCATGCCTGGACCAAACTTTCTTAAGGGCTATCGCTCTTCGCTCCATGGTAAACTATGGGAATTTGCACATGAAAAATAAGAGAAATCTGTTTATTTAAGGGATGTCTCTCTTCTGTTTAATTAAAAGCTCTCAGATCACTCGCTGGTGTCTGGGGGTTTTCTCGGGGTGCTGTGTACCCCCTCCTCCTGTAATCCCCGGAGTGTTTGTGTATTGGGGAGAGGGATTAACCCCATGATGTCTTCAATCCCTGGTTATGAGTTTGCACCGGCTGGCTTGGCTCTGTGGTGTTTAAACAACAATCCTAATTAATCCCCACTTTATTGCTTTCACTTGTCGAGCTCATTGAGGGGATGATGACAGCTCAGAGAGAGAGAGAGAGAGAGAGAGAGAGAGAGAGAGAGAGAAAGAGAGAAGGAGGGAGAGAGAGAGAGAGAGAGAGAGAGAGAGAGAGAGAGAGAGAGAGAGAGAGAGAGAGAGAGAGAGAGAGAGAGAGAGAGAGAGAGAGAGAGAGGAGAGAGAGAGAGAGAGAGAGAGAGAGAGAGGAGAAAGAGAGAAGGAGAGAGAGAGAGAGAAGGAGAGAAGGAGAAAGAGAGAAGGAGAAGGAGAGGGAGAAAGAGGGAGAGAGAGAGGAGAGAGGAGAGAAAGAGAGAGGGAGAAAGTGAGAGGTAGAGAGAGAGAGAGAAAGAGAGAAGGAGAAAGAGAGAAGGAGAAGGAGAGAGAAAGAGGGAGAAAGAAAGGGAGAGAGAGGGGGAGAGAGAGAGAGAGAGAGAGAGAGGAGAGGAGAGAAAGAGAGAGGAGAAAGAGGAGAGAGAGAGAGAGAGGGAGAAAGAGAGAGAGAGGGAGACTAGCATGATCAGAATCATTCCTTATCATGTCTAACTTGCCGAGTGAGCTTTAGCTATCAGTGCTTTGAAAATGCTTCCCTATATTTTAGCAGGCATCCCTATACACTCCCATGCTTTAGAAAAATGTATTGAATACACAGATTTACAGAACAAGTGTTGAGACATCTAGCTTGGAATTACTTTTTTACAGTTGGCGCTGCTGAATACACAGTATAGTGTTTTTTTTATCAGATCTCATTTTGTAATTTATCTTGCATTCGTTCGAAATCAAACCACAGAATCGCTCTGATGCAGAACTTGACCCCAGGACAGCACTTCTCCGAATTCAGCTGTTAAACACAGGTTTAAACACACTTTCTTTACCACACGTTATACTTGTTATATAATCAGGATACTCCACAGACGATGAATAACTCCAGCGCTCTGTGAATCTGTATGATCTAATATCTAAATGCTGACATTTTCATCGAAACATACCAGGTATATGCAATACATCTAGACCAGGGGTCTCCAATCCTGGTCCTGGAGGGCCGCTGTCCTGCCTGCTTTTTGTAAGTGCTTCTAATAAGCACTTAATTGGTCTAATTAAGTAATTTAGGTTACAGTTGGAATAAAAACCAGGAGTGTCACCGGCCCTCCAGGACCAGGGTTGGAGACCCCTGATCTAGACCGTTTCAGATGTAAATACTGTTTGGGCCAAACCCTGCATGTTTTTTGGGGGTTTTTTTGCATTCAGAAGTATATTTAAGAGACACACAGACTGCTAGAGACCTCCACAAAGCCCCCTCCTTCGGATGGTTAAAACGACACTCATATTTAGAACCGGCGCCGTCTAACTGGAAATAAAACTGCAGATTTTAGATCTGGGTTTGTTTTGGGCTCCTCGTTAACTGAAGTAGACCCTCATGCACTGATCGTATATGCCTGTCTGTCTGTCCATACCTATATATTTTCTCACAAATTCATTTGACACTCTCCTATAGACTTTTCATATTGCTCTGTTGTGCGTACTACGTTTCTAACCTCGATATTAATGTTGCTGCAGCTACTCTCTGTGTGCGTGTGTGTATGTGTGTGTGTCCTGCTTTTAGGAGGTGTGTAATCCTCAGATCACTGCTTGTTATTGGCCAGGCTGCCAAAGTGTTAAATCTCAATCAGACCATTTAAAGGTGGTGGTGCCATCTAGTGTCAGGGGCACCACACTACACAAAGTGTAAGATCTGTGCAGGAGGGCTCGTTCTGCAGGGAATACCAGTCATAACAGTGTAATAAAATATTATAGGAAAAGAATAGTGTGGTAACGCTTTATTGTGAGTGTCATAAATAAGTATTTAATTTATATGCAATTATTTGCTGTAGTTTAGTGCCATGTTAATAAGCAGTCAATCGATATGCCATGCATGTGTGTGTCTATCATTAGGCTGCCATTGGAGCTCATATTTCATATGCATGTTGAGTATGTTTTTGAGACTTTGTAGTTTTCTGCTCTTGTATAAAACAGACGTACACAGCCTTGTATGTAGTGTTAGCGATATTATTCTATCAGCTATCCACACTTCCTCAATAATGCACATTTAAACCACGTGATTGCCATTCGCAATCACGATTTCAAACTGTGATGATGGTGTGAATAGGGTAGTAGTAACTTTGCATACTACGCTGGATTCGATACGCACAGAAGAATATGAGAATGTGACAAAAGATCAAGTTCATTTCTGCAAATATACCTTATGGCAGTTCCATTAAAGGGTAAACAACTTCCATTATATATATATATATATATATATATATATATATATATATATATATATATATATATATAAAATTTTATGATTTCCATTACATGAGAGTAGAAGTTAAAACTTCATGCTGATTTGAACTTGGCTCGCCAAGATAAGCACCAACTAAGACGTAGCTTCACAGTAAACTAATGTGATCCATATGTGTCTCCATCCATTTGCTTCCTTCCATATGATGATGTAGATATCCTTCTGTCTGGTGTTGATGGCTGAAGTGTAATGCTGGCTCCAGGGATCAGCTTATTTTGCCTCCTAGCGCATCAGCACACACAACGGCTGCGATGCTGGCTCGGGATCAACCATAGTGCGGTCTCCCCAGCGCATCAGCATGACAACCGTCTGGATTGAGCTAAGTAGGGTACATCTCTGGGGTCTTCAAGTGGGCACCTTCCATCCTCGGTGTTTCGTCGACTAGCCCACGACACCTCAAGAGGGCTCGACGGTGATTCTTGCGTCCCAGCATCACCCCCCTCCGTCCCCCACTCAACTCAGCCCAGCTTACTTACCTGTACATCAGCGTTTCTTTCTTTCTGCTGTGCTTGAGATCCCCAGCCAGAATCTTTCCGTCTCAACCACAGCCAGTTGCTGCTCCTCTCTGCTGCTTCAGATAAGTTCACTGTGCGACGCAACTCTTGGCCATTGAATCCGACATCTCTGAGAAACCGGGTTGTAGAGTGTGCCACAAATCCTCGACAACCCACCTCCACTGGGTAAACCCGGACTCTCCATCCTCGCTGTTCCGCTTCAGTGGCTAGTTGAGCATACCGCAGTTTCTTCCACTCATACGCCTCATCTACAGCATCCTCCCATGGCACTGTTAACTCTACCAGGTGAACAAGGCGTGCTGATCCAGACCACAAGACAATATCTGGTCGAAGGTTAGTGGTGGCAATCTCAGGTGGAAAAATAAGCCGTTGACCAACATCTGCCAGCATTTTCCAGTCTCTAGCAGCTTCCAGTTGTCCTGGGCGAGGATTGGTTTTAACACCTTTTCTTGGTGGTTGCTCTCCTGGGTGGAGGAATGTTGTCTTTTGTGTGTAATGTTTTGATGGAACAGGTGGCAACTTATTGGTCATGTTACGCTTGTCTTCCAATGCTAAGGCGAAACATCGCAGCACCTGGTCATGGTGCCAAGTAAACCGTCCTTGGCTAAGAGCCACTTTACATCCTGTCAAAATGTGCCTTAATGTTGCAGGTGATGAACACAAAGGACATGAGGGATCCTCTCCTACCCAGAGGTTTAGGTTCTGTGGTGATGGGAGAACATCATATGTTGACCTGATGAGGAAACTGATCCTGCTCTGTTCCATTGACCATAGGTCTTGCCAGCCAATCTTGCGTTGTTCCACACTCTCCCATCTCATCCATTCTCCCTGCTTGCCCTGGGAAATGGCGTTTATACACCTCATCCTCTCCTCCTGCTTTTGCACCTCGCTGACTACCAGCTTCCTCCGCTGAGCTGGGGCTGCCTTGTGCCATGTAGGAGGAGCTGAACTGAGACTAAGACCCCCTCTTCCATGCTGAACTTGCCCCATGATATCACCAATTCGAAGGGCAGCCTTTACATCCTCCACAGCTTTCTTTGCCACCCACTTTCTTCCAGTTTTCAACACAGGTGCTGCCTCCCTTACGCATTTGTCGCGTGACTCTACTAATGTCATTTCCAGTCGGACCTTGGCGCACTTAAACTCCTCAGTTAGAGCGGAGACAGGTAGCTGCAGTATTCCTTTACCATAAAGTCCCACTCTGCTGAGGCAGCGTGGAACTCCCAACCATTTCCTGATGTGTGAACTGATTAAAGCTTCCAGCTTCTCTACTGTTGTCAAAGAAACCTCGTACACAGTCAGTGGCCACAGCAACCTTGGCAGTAGACCAAACTGAAAGCACCAGAGTTTTACTTTGCCTGGTAAAGCGCTGCTGTCTATGCTCTTCAACCCTTCCACAGCTTGTTGTCTAACTTCTCCACACCGAACTGTGTCCTTTAGATCCCCGTCGTACCATCTCCCAAGGCTCTTCACTGGCTTCTCAGACACTGTTGGTATTGTCTCACATTAATGAAGAACTTTTTATCTACTACTTTACCTTTAATTATAGAGATGCTCCTTGATTTAGTGGGCTTGAATTGCATTCGTGCCCATTCAATGTTATTGGTTAATTTGCCCAATAACCGATTAGTGCAGGCTACTGTTGTAGTCATGGTTGTCATGTCATCCATCCATATATATATAAATGTGGTACGGTTTATAATACAGTTTCTGTGTGTGTGTGTCTGTGTTATTTACCCATCTGTATGTCTGTGTGTGTGTCTGTGTTATTTATCCATCTGTATGTCTGTGTGTCTGTCTCTGTGTGTGTGTGTGTGTGTGTCTGTCTTATTTACCTGTGTGTCTGTGTGTCTGTCTGTGTTATTTACCCGTGTATCTGTGTGTGTGTGTTATTTACCCCTTTGTCTGTGTTATTTACCACTGTGTCTGTGTGTGTCTGTGTTATTTACCCGTGTGTCTGTGTGTGTGTCTGTGTTATTTACCCGTGTGTCTGTGTGTGTGTGTTATTTACCCCTTTGTCTGTGTTATTTACCCGTGTGTCTGTGTGTGTGTCTGTGTTATTTACCCGTGTATCTGTGTGTGTGTTATTTACCCCTTTGTCTGTGTTATTTACCTGTGTGTCTGTGTGTGTGTCTGTGTTATTTACCTGTGTGTCTGTGTGTGTGTCTGTGTTATTTACCCGTGTGTGTGTCTGTATTATTTACCTGTGTGTCTGTGTTATTTACCTGTGTGTGTGTGTGTCTGTGTTATTCACCCGTGTGTCTTTCCTGGCAGGCTCTTCATCACTAAGTGCAGCAGCTGTCTGAAGGTGGTGAGCCCCTCAGAGTTCATCATGCGTGTGCTGGAGCACGTCTATCACGTCAACTGCTTCTGCTGCTGCGAGTGTGAGAGGCGGCTGCAGCGTGGGGACGAGTTCGTGCTGAAGGAGGGGCAGCTGCTGTGCCGGGGGGACTACGAGAAGGAGAGGGAGATGCTGAGTGCCATCAGCCCCACCCCCACAGAGTCAGGTACGGGACCTACGGCTGCATCGATGCACTCGTAGAAAATGCATCCTTGACTTGGTCCACTCCACTATGCAGGATGTTTCTGATTTAAATGCACTCTGTAGTGCCACACTAAAAGAAACGTGTTGATGTCAACGACAAACTCGAGGTACCAAGAATCAGAGACCTAAACCATTGCAGACACTGGTGTAGGTCGCTGAAAAACTTCCAGTTGAAACGTTTGTCGTTGAACTTTTAGTGTTTCTACCCAAGTCTTACCTAGCCAAACCTGCAAGGCATTTGGGGACAAGAGCTTAAAAAACTCTTTCTTTCCTCAGACAATGCTCATAGCGGAAAAGCACAAGGTCTGGAAGTTAATGATATCTACAGCAACACAGACCAAGACCGCGAGAGGAGTCTAACTATTTACAAAACTGGCAAACTTGTATTAGACTAGTCTAAGTGACCAGATTAAGACCAGTTAGGTGTTTAAACTAAAACACTTTTATGCAACCGACCCCAGGATGCATTCATTTATATATATTTGTGTAACAGCATAATACAATGCATACAATAAATGACAACAATTAAGTAAAATAAAACAATACAACCCAGTCTGTTTGTAAGGTATATAAAGTGAATGTAAACATGGAATGAACTGCTTTGTTACGCTATAAGGATGAGACCAGACCACATTTCAAATTGTATTAGTTCCAAACACCCACGTTACATTCTACACTGAACGTTATTGTTTAGATACAATACGTGCCGCTAGTAATAACAGAGATAGGCAACTGATCAAGTTACCTCCCCTGGAGAGAGAGAGCCTCAGACGCTACACAGATGGTCCAGATGATCTGGAGCTATTGGGATTTTCTCTGTCTGTGCCTGCTATTTATACTCTCGTAGCTCAGAGCATATATGACTACTGTTTCTTTCTCTTATCTTACTAATTATAATAGAAATGAGTCATTCAGCTGTTACTCCACACAGGTGCAACCAACCGCTAACTACTCTCTGTTACAAAGTCACTGAAGTTAATTGCTTATTATATTTCTCCTTCCCCATAAATTCCTGCCATTGGCTTATCATGCAACATTCTAAGCCTCATGCCAAGTGGAGTTTCGTTAGCAAACTGGTTTAACATTACCAACACGTTTTCTGTCATATAATTTCCAAAACAATTTCATGCTTTCAGTGGAGATATAACAATGACCGGTCAGCAGCATGATCCAGACTAAAAAGGTTCACAGAAACCAGATGGGTCGATTCCAGATCCCTGTGTAGAGGAGTCAGAGTGACTGTACTGTGTAGAGACAGCAGACAGATCCTAATATCTGTGCCTGTGTGTGCGTGTGTGTGTGCGTGCATGTGCATGTCTGTGTGTGTGTGTTTGTGTGTGTTCTTCTGTGGGCAGTGAAGAGCGACGAGGAGGGGGGAGGTCACGCGCAGGGGAAAGGGGGCGAGGACAGCAAGGACCACAAGCGTTCGAAGAGACCCCGCACCATCCTGACTACCCAGCAGCGGCGTGCGTTCAAAGCCTCATTCGAGGTGTCCTCCAAACCCTGCCGGAAGGTAGGGTACCCCATTTACATGAGAAGACCGCACTGCGTTTGTATAGATTCAAGTTTGTTTTGGTTCCTGAGTAAATTTCACCCCAGTAAATTTGCACAGCCATTTAGCATTTTTTCCCATGCTTTTTCCTTGGCTATACAATGCATTTGCCATAGTTTGCCATGCTTTTACTATACCATACATCTATGAGCTTTACAATGCTTACCTGTGCTTCACCACGCTTTCGCTGTGCTTTCTTACACTTTGTTGTGCTAACGCAGTGGCAATGCAGACAGACTGTCTGTGCAAACGCAGTGGCAATGCAGACTCAATCTAAAAATATGCATTTATATACAGCAGTGTGCACATTTATTAGAGCACCCGTTGCTTCTGTGGTTTTGATTTGTTGTGCATATGAAGTCAAACCACTGTAAGTGGATATCCTGCAAAACTGTCAAAATAGGCAAATTAGTGATTGTCTAATTGAATTGATGACTTTAATTGGCCACACTTGCAATTGCTTTCAAATAGTAAGAAGTTGTTTAAGATGCCTAATTAAAGGACAAAGTGGTCTAACATTTTCACACACGAGTGTCTATTGTTTCGATATCACTGATTACTGACAGAAAATGTAAATTCTCACCCCCAGAAGTTTTCATGCAGGCAGGTGTATAAAGGATATAAATGACAAATCTTGAGGGGTTCTAATGCATTTGCACACGGCTGTATTTTACCAGGCATGAGTTTTTACAAATACATATAGTATATGGAGTGCCTGTGTAATATGCATGCTTTATCACTGGCTCTGTGTCTGGCTGCAGGTTCGAGAGACGCTGGCAGCGGAGACAGGGTTAACAGTGAGGGTGGTGCAGGTCTGGTTCCAGAACCAGAGAGCCAAGGTGAGTCCACTGCTCGAGCAGCACTGTGTAAAAATAACAGGCAGCTTGTGTTTGCTGTAAGATGCCAGCTGAAGAAACTGCTTTGGCAGCCATACAGGATTTCATGATTGGGTTGCGGTGGATCTCCTCCAAGCGTCTGATGACTCAATAACACTGACATTCCCATAAGAGACACAGGCTTGCCTCTCCACCGCAGAGCTGGCTCTTTAGTTGAACGGTAAGACGCTCCTCTTTGAACCATGTGGTTTGCTCTGTGTATCCAGCCCTCGCCTTTCCATTCAGTTCAATGGGCTGAGATGCCAGTTCGTTCCAAGGTGTTTAAGGTTCCCTGTGGTTGTGTGGTGATGGTGATGAGGAGGAGGAGGAGGAGGAGGAGGAGGTGGAGGATGATGATGATGAGGAGGAGTCGTGTCTCACTGGGATTGCAGATGAAGAAGATCGCTCGCCGACAGCAGCAGCAGCAGCAGCAGGAGCAGGAGCAGCTGGGAGCCCCAAGGAGAGGGCCGAGCAGGGGGGGCCGGCAGAGCAACGAGGACAGCGAAGGTACGGAGCACCCAGCTTCACCGTCAGGACAGACAGGGGGACTGCAATAGCAATGCAGACACACAGAGGCACTACAATAGCAATGCAGACACACAGGGGCACTACAATAGCAATGCAGACACACAGAGGCACTACAATTGCACTGCAGATAGACAGACGCACTACAGACAGACAGTGGCACTGCAATGCAGACAGACAGGGGCACTACAATGGCACTGCAGACAGACAGTGGCACTGCAGTACAGGCAGACAGACAGCAGCACTACAATGGGACTTCAGACAGACAGCAGCACTGCAGACAGACAGTGGCACTGCAGTACAGACAGACAGACAGCGGCTCTGCCCTGACCTCCTCTTCCTCCTCCTCCTCTCCCTCGTATATCTCAGACGGCTCCAGTGTCCACGGGCTCGACGGTCTCATGGTCCCGTATCCCTCGATGCCCCGGCAGCAGCTCCTCGCTCTCGATCAGAATATCTACGGCAGCGACTCGTACCGGCAGGGTCTCACCCCCCCACAGATGCCCGGAGACCACCTGCACCCCTACGGTGAGGAGAGGGGGTCTGGGAGAGGGTTTGTAGAGGCACGCGGGTACAATGGAATTGTACATTTTTAAGAAAACTAGAAAACTGGCATATAGATCAGACAGGGCAGCAAGTATAAGGGTTCTTTCATAAGACAGAATCTCTGTGTTAGATTCCTTGAATTGTACGAATAGCTTCAAATCAATATACAGCCCAAGAGCCTGTATTTTATTAAACCCAGGAGCCTATATTTTATTATATTTCGTATTGTAATATGTTAGGAGAATCTTGTGGAAGTCTTGCTCTTACTAATATATTATTTAGTGTGTCTCTCCTCCGAAGATGGTCCGAAGTTCCTCACCTGGGATAAGCAGGATTTTTTGTAGTCTTTCTGAAAGCTTTTATATCTCCGGAGTAACCTAGGAATCCATCCTTTTATATTGTTTTATATAAGGTAGGGAGAAGGAAATTGTTTGGGAAGATTTGGTGGTGGTGTATTACTTGCTTGAGCTGTGTTTTATTTAAATAAGGTGTTAAGATTATCCCACACAATGACAATTTAACTGTACAGTTTTCTTATTAGAATCGCATGCGCCTCACTGTAGTTCCTCCACAAACTTTCAGTTATCCTATAATATTGTGTCAGCTCCCCTTGGCCCCTTGTTCCACATTGCTAGGGGGCTCTCCTGGTGATTTTCTCAGCTGGACAGGGCCTGACCTCACTTAACCACTGAGTACAGCCACAAAGCATCGTTGCAAAGAAGCCTGTAACTGTGACACTGATGGAGGCCCCCTTATAGACGTTTACTGCCGTATGCCGTGGTAGAAATTCAGCGGGTACAGTGTACTGAAACACAGAAGTAAAGCATAGCTATAACCTGTAGTAAAGTATGCCGAATGACTTACTGGATAGTATAAGCATGGGGAAGGCATGGCAAACTGCAGAATTACTGTGCAAATCTACCTGGGGAAACTTTTAGAAGGAAGAGACTTCACGGAAGACTATTCATGGAATAACTACAGTACTCTACGAGCACTCATGATGCATGATGCGCTGTGTGTATAACTGCAGCATGTTGAGTTTCCTGTCTTTGTTTTATAATGCATAGATGATTTTTCATAGCTTCGTCAGGGCAGCTTCTTGAACTCCATAGAGTTCACGCAAACTGTTTTAATATTTCAAATCTTTTTTAATAAAAAATCGTGGCTGAAGGGTTTGAGTAGGTCTCAATGTCCCCCCTTCTTTCTCTCCTCCCCCCACCCGTTCTCTCTCTCTCTCTCTCTCTCTCTCTCTCTCTCTCTCTCTTAGATTCCGAGGCAGTGTTCCACGACCTGGACAGCGACGGAAGCCTGGGTCACCTGGGAGACTGTCTCCTAGCAACGGCGGACACAGGGCTCCTGCAGGGCCGGGTGGGAAACCCCATTGACCGGCTATACTCCATGCAGAGCTCCTACTTCACTTCCTGACCTGCCCAGGAAGTGCAGAGACCTGGAGACTGGGCCGGGGGATCTGGGTATTCTATTTATCAAAACGACAGGTTTTAAAATAAAAACCAACAGATATGGGCCATCCCAGGACAGGCCTTTGTTTTTGTTTTGTTTTTACATATTGTTATTTAGCTCAAAGGAAAAAAGAACACCATTTATAATGTCCTGGAAAAACTATTTATTTAAAGATGGCAGTGGCAAAAAGAAACAAGGATAGGTTCCAATAGCTAAAGAAAATGAAATTGTGGGCTATCAAGTTTCTCCAAGACACTCCTTAATTATAAAACTGGAAACTACTTCAAACTACGATTAAACTCAGATTAAATAACATTTATTCCTGGGTTGGACTTTTTTAGGGCTTGTTTTTCCTTTGCAGTTAATAAAAACAACAGCTACGTGCTCATGCTGATTTGTAACGTAAAAACTTGAACCTTGGGCATTCCCTTGAGGGGCTGCTGTCTGAATGTTTTGCTGTTTTAAACACTAACTTCTCATTTGTCTGCTGTTCCACAAACCATTGACCAGGCTGAGATGTTTTTTTTCTCTTGCGTTTACCCTGTCCTGACCCTCAGAGCGTGGGTGAGAGAAGGGGGGCCCACCCCCTCCTCCTCCCTCCTCCCTCCTCATCTTTAATAACCTGCATGATGACGGATCCCTCCGGCGAGTCTGTTTCATGTTCTGTTTAAAGAAGTCAGGCGAGGGGAGATCCAGCTCTCTCTGCCTCAAGGTTGCGCTCAGAAAGGCTTTTATTTTAACCCTTTGTGGACGCTGTATTATTTGTTTATTTAGCAGACGCCTTTATCCAAGGCGACTTGCAGAGACTAGGGTGTGTGAACTATGCATCAGCTGCAGAGTCACTTACAACTACGTCTCACCCGAAAGACGGAGCACAAGGAGGTTAAGTGACTTGCTCAGGGTCACACAATGAGTCAGTGGCTGAGGTGGGATTTGAACCGGGGACCTCCTGGTTACAAGCCCTTTTCTTTAACCACTGGACCACACAGCCTCAGGAGTAAGGCAGCATGGACTGGTCCACTCTTTCTTGTTCTGTGAGTGGGTTGGAGGAGCCAGTGTTCTGGTGGTTAAAGTCCAGCAGGGTTTGTGTTTTTCCATAACACTCTGGACTACTGGACTGGACTCGCATTGTCTTTTAATTCACGAGTTTTCAATCCCGGTCCAGGAGGGCAATTCCACTCCAGGTTTAACAGGTAACATCAGATGATTACCTACTTCAGGGTCTGGATGGAGGTTTACCTGGTTCAATTAAACCATTTAAAAAAACAGGGTTGGAACAAAGACCAGGGGTGGAAGGGCCAGCTTTGGACGCCCCTGTTTTCATTGAATTGCGAAGCGTTCTGGGCTGCTGAACCTGGTGTGCCAATGTCTCAGAGTGTCGCCAAAAATGAACCGTAAAGAGGTCACGAAGAAAGAAAGGGTGCATTATATGAGGCCACCAGAAGGACTGCTTTGTCACCTCTGAAACTGTGTTGTTGAGCCAGTCTACCTGGAGACTGGAACACAGACCATAACGCACTGACAGACCAAGGCACACCGCCAAGGACAAATACTGTATGAAGGACAGAGGCTTGTGGGTTTGGGTTTACCTGCACCTGAACTGAATAGCTTACACCAATGGACCAATCGGATTGTTGAGACCTCCTCCGTCATTGTGATGTCATTCCCCATGCCATTTCCTATTCCTGTGATTTGAAGCTACTCCAGGTTTTACTCTCCTCACACAGCAGGTATTAGTGGGGAATGGGGGAGTGGATTTGAAGCGACTCCTGACGCAGACTGTTGCGGTGGAATTGGAGTCTACAGTAGCCACAGGCCCTCTTTACAAATCTTTAGACTGGTTAAGGACTGTTTTTTTTTGTGCAGTGCAATTAAGGGTAATCACAAGACATGCCAAGTGTAACCAGAAAACGCATTAGAAACGAAAACGAAAGAAAGTTTGCTGGGGCTGACTGGGTAGCTAATGGAGGACAGGAACAGAAATATTGAAACCCTAACTACTGCATTTTTCTTCTTTATAGTCATTTTTAATAGAGTCTTTGCATAGCACACAGTGCCACTATGTGGCAAAAGATGGTATCAGGTTTTTATTTGTTCAGCACTGGTGATGTTTTTGCACAGGTTTCCAATCGGTTATACTGGTTAAATAATAATAATAAGAAGAAGAAATAGCCAGTTAATTCAATGTTTATCATTGTATAATTTTACAGTGTCTGTTGCATACAATGACATTCATTATTGTTCAATGAATCTAGTTGCTTTAAACCCTGAGCTGTGGTGGTTGGTCTAGCCAGTAGGAAAACTAGCAGAGATGTGTTCTAATCCCCCCAGTTACAGTAACACCTCGATTATCTGAACTTGATCAATTTCTCCTGTTTCTCACATTCCTATTCCAGCATCCCTCAAAGTTGCATCCTTGTTGAGGCAGTTTGTTAATTTTGAATTTCATCCTCCTCAAAATCAATTTGAAATCTGGCCGTGGTTTTGACCTGCTGGTTTTGCCGGTTGGTTTGTGCAGATGTTGCGAGTCAGTGAAGATGCGCGTGTTAAACTACAGGGGGCCAAGCGCAGTCTTACTATCTGACACGGGTCCCTCCACAACCGTAAGAAACACAGCTGGGAACTCTTGGAAGTTTATATAGATGTAAATGTTTACTGCTATATCGCGATTCTCCGAATAAGGCACCTTTGTAGACACCCGTTAGTTCAGATAATAGAGGCTTACTGCGTCATTACTGGTAACAGTATAAACCACTTTACAGAATTATAGAGCTACAGGTAGCCCTCTCCTTTTCAACAGTTATTTTTCAGGTACTCACAAAATACGTCCAGAATACATTTTTGAGCCAACTTCTTTATTTCATGAACCCTTTTCTACTTAATGCGTTTTTTATATATATATATATATATATATATATATATATATATATATATATATATATATATATATATATATATATATATATATATATATATATTTTAAATGTATTCTTTGCTTCTGACCAGCAGCTGACTAAATGCATCCTGCATAGCCAAGCCAAGGCCCTGAAAAATGAATGTTGAAATTGAGTAACGTTATAATAATGGCTGTGAGTAACGTTTGAGAGTAAGGGGGCGCTGCAGTTGCCATTTGATGCTGTGAATTGCAGAAAAAAAGAGAAAATGTAAAAAAAATGAAATTGTGATAGTTTGTCCCCGTCTTAATAATAATTCTCTTTTCAAAAAATCTTTAAAAAAAAAAAAACAACAAAGAACGAAAGACCTTGTAAGTATTTTGTATTTTTATTGTGTGTAAAATAACTTAATATTGAACTATTTATGTTGACATCGTGTGTCTTTGTTCTGAAGCTTTTTTTTCGCTTGCTGTCCAATAGCTGGTGTAACTCAAAGATGACGTGTGTTGCTGGTGTACTATTTTAATTCAGGTGACGTGTACATTTTTAATTCTGTATAGTTTTCCTGTTTTGTTTAGGTTTTGGTTTTTTTTCAAATGAATACACATGTGAATTAAGCAAATGCTGTAACCCTTAAAAATGTATTTATCAAACTGTGGTCCTGTTGATTTATTGGCTTCGAATGTACAACCTACTGCATGGAAGTGAGACCCAGTATAAAATGGACGTTGATCCTATGATATCCTGCAATACAGATCAGACCATTCCATTAATGTTTTCAAAACTGATTTGTCAGTTCGACCGTGTCCCAGGCTACAGCTAACTCACACTTGTTTAGGGAATGACAAGAGCCCGCATTGGACAATATGAGTCAATGTTAGCAAGCACAGTACTGTACAAAGCAGTCCCTATTCAGTTAGCTACTTAGAGGACTATGTTCACCCAACTGTACATAATAAGGCTGTCATTCCTTTGAGGGGTTTTGCTCACTTAAAAACCAAGAGAGCGCCACAGTCTTTTCTGTGCAGTCGGGTGAACTTTATTAGTTAGCTGTGAACGATTTGGTGAATTCCTCTAGTTTCTCACGTTTCAGTGTATATTTCACTCAAAGCAAAGACGCCTGCTTCTTAACCGCTGTGCGAGAGAGCCGGGCTGGTCTGCATTCGTGATTCTAGGGCTTTTAACCTCATCTCGTCTCACCGACTGGGGACAGAATCCATAACGGCATCACACAACACTGCCCGTTACACTCGTGAAAACCAAAGGAATGAACAGGCAGATGAAGTCACTCTGTGCAGTCACTGGTGTGAAGCAGACCCCTGAGAGAACCTGGCTGGATTGACTCATGCAGGGTCGATCCCTTTCATATCTCATCCAGTTTCCTGGTGTGCAGTGTCCTCCCCTCCACCGATCACTGGCTCTGAGGCAGCAGCTTAATGAGCAGTGAAGATGGAGCGATAGCGCAGCATTCCTGGGATTAATATTTACTGGAGCTCAGGGAGGGCAGGACTGCTCGAGAGAAATGGGAAAGTAAAAGGCTGCCCACACTCACAGACAGACAGACAGACAGACACACAAGAACACATACACTCACAGACAGACACACACTCACAGACAGACAGACAAGAACACAAGACACACACTCACAGACAGACAGACACACACTCAAAGACAGACAAACAGACAGACAGACAGACACACACACACACACACTCACTCAAAGACAGACAGACAGACAGACAGACAGACAGACAGACAGACAGACAGACACACACACACACTCAAAGACAGACAGACAGACAGACAGACAGACACACACACACACTCAAAGACAGACAGACAGACAGACACACACACACTCACAGACAGACAGGCAGGCAGACAGACAGACAGACACACACACACTCACAGACAGACAGGCAGGCAGACAGACAGACAGACGCACACACAAGAACATACACACTCGCACAAGAATATACACACACAGACACACACACAAGCACATACACACTCACAGACAGACAGACAGACACACACACACTCACAGACAGACAGACACACACACACGAACAGAATTGTGAGCTTTGCCCTCCTGTGTTTTAAAGGCATTTTCATTAAAATAGCTTTTTTTAAAATATTGAAAAAAAAACAAAACAAACAACAGCTGTGCAATAGATAGATGGCGCTGTTGTCTCTGAGCACTCTACAAAGCCGCTGCTCTCAAATGATGAGTACCCAGTGCTCCCCAGAGACAGTAGAGCCCCTGGGCCATCTCATGCTGGCACTGCCACACAGCAATGAGAACAGGAACACTGTGCACAATACAACAACAACCTGGAAACAAACTGACACACATCAGAAAAATAAATACATTGAAAACTGGAAAAATTCTATTATATCATAAAACAAATTAGAATGTTATCAGGCCCTAAACAGAAAATTCCAATTGGCAGATTATTTCATCAAAATTAAAAACACTGAAGAAAGACAAACTTTAAACAAAGTACAGACTCAGTGACCACAGCCTGGTCATCGAAACTGCCCGACACAGGAAGTCCTGGGCAGCCAGAGAGCACGGGCTGTGCCTCCACTGTGAATCGGGAGAGATGCACTTCCTGCTGTCCTGCTCCAAATACATAGAAATAAGGGAGAAATTTCCTCCTCCTTACTGACACTGATAAAATAGGGATCCTGCTAGGAGAGCCGGCGCAGAGCTCTGAACTGGCAGCCCAGTATGTGTCAGGGTGCCACAGCCTGAGGGGCAGCGGGTAGGGATGGAGAGAGAGAGAGAGAGAGAGAGAGAGAGAGAGAGAGAGAGAGAGAGAGAGAGAGAGAGACAGAGCGAGCTCAGTGCGATGTCAGGACCCTGGGGGGACCCAGCAAACTCCACTTTAATGAAAAACGGCTTTCTCTGCTGGCAAGCTGACATTTCAATTGGAAATGCAGCGCACGGGAGAAACACAAACAGATACACCTCAGCGCAGATTACCGCATCCTAACAGCACTTTCTTCAAACACAACTTTATTACAGACCAGGGTGATTGACAGGAAGGGAGGCAGCGAGGGAGAGAAGAATCTACTGCCCAGGAGCTTTATTTCCAGCAACAAACAAACAAACAGCCCTCTGTTAACCCTGTAGAAACCGCAGCGCTGCTCTACATTTCAAATGATTTCGACAGCTTCCAAACCCACGTCTTCATACAGGATATACGGGTTTATCAAGAACAGTTATATGAGATATGTGTCCGTTGCATCATGTCCAGCGCCAGGTTTGGGATCAAAACCTGTTTATCAATTCCAATTCATTTTAAAATCAATTCCCAATACTTTGAAATAATTCAAATTGATATGTTGCCACTGTGAGAAGCTCATTTTAACAGAACGCTGCTAACTGCAATTTTGATCAGTGATGTGTTGGAATTGATTAAAAGGGAAATTGGAATTGATTTTTAAAAGGAACTGGAAATGGAATTGGAATCCAAAATAAAGAATTGACCCCGACCCTGTCCGGCGCTGTAGGTAACGTGATCTTGGCACCTGTCTCTGCCCGCCTGACTCTAGCCCTGACCCTCACCTTTCATGAGCATTTAGAACAAAGGAAACACATGCTGTTGATGCTGAATCACTGGGATCTTTCAAGACCCGACTTGACAAACTTTTGAGATCAATCAGCTACTAGGAACCGGACGAGCACTGATGTGCTGAATGGCCTCCTCTCGCTCGTGAATTTTCTTGTGCTCCAATCAGTCTCTTTGAGATCTTGCGACCCTGCTGTGTCCTGCAGCTGACCAGTGCTTTGCACAATGCAGGAGCTAAGAAGGTTACAATATTGGATTCCTGTGCCTCTTGACTTTCAATAAAGCACATTCAAACTTTATGGAATGTCTGCGGGTAGACTCCGGGGCGATTCAGCTGTGCCGTCGCTGAAGTTATTTTTGTGTAAAAAGTATGCAGCTCAGGTTTCCGGTAGTTTTGGTCAGTCAAGCTGCGACATGTACCCTGTTGGCTATATCTTTGGATGTTACGTTGAGAAATTCAGCTCTACAAAAACCTGTACACCTCGTTTCCACACACCACTCAGCCCGGGTTGAAAACCTGCCCCTGATACAGCGTGCTTTAATATTCTCCTATTGTTTTTTTTAGTAACAAAAAGCTCCAAAGAATTGTTCGGATTATCGGAAGCAAAGCAATAGCGTCCGTCCTTTTTGGGTTTGTAAACAAATGACTACGGCCTCAACTCGGGTCGCTTATCAGTGGGGGTTCAGCAGGGATGCGGGAGAACCCGGATCAGCTCGGATTAATGGTCAATCCATGCTCATGGAAACGAGGAAGTATACACAAAGACTTTTTTTTTTTTTCACAATCACCAGCACAGCAACTTTTACTGTTCAAAGAGATTCACACTGTACAGAATGTGACAGATGTAAACGAGACCAGGCATTTAGAAAAAACACAAAACCTTGCAAAACCAGAATGCAGTATGCTGTCTGTACTTGATAGAAACATAGCTTTCATTGAGTTAGTGAATGGAGTTATTCTGTAGGGTTATTTACATGATCACAGATCCTCTTCTTACAGTCTCTGTAACTAACCAACAAATTCCAGAAATCTGCTGTGCACACAGGTCTGAAATGGGCAGTTTTGAAGACAACATGTTCTAGCTTTTTTTTTTTTTTTTTAATTTGAAATCACGATATCTGGTTCTATGCTAGGTTAAAGAAATCTCAGTTTACAAGCCATGCTTTCAGATAGTGCTGCACTTCCTTGGTCAAGTGCAACAGATTTTCAGAGAGTGAGGTAAGCAAACTGAGAACTTCCTTAACCTAGTGTAGTGCTGCATATCATATTGTAAATGCTAGAAATGAAATTTTTTTTTTTAAATGAACATTTGAGACCTATGTATCTACGCAAGTGCACAACAGGTAAGATTGGTGGAATTTTTGTCAGCTACAATAATTCTAAATGGTGCACATTTAGCCCAGATGCAGCCCCTTGACTCAATATTATTCCTGCGGGGGTTGTGCGTGTGCTGTCATCTGTACCAGAATATGACACTGGAAGTTACTGGGATTAACACTGATCCAGAGTCTTTTTTAATTCAATGGTTCCCCCAAGTATTACAAAGGGATATTGACTTTCCTTCCACTGTATGGTAAAAATTCTTCCATTAAAAACAGATAAATAAAGTCTGTGGTGCGCCGAGATGGAGAGTAGTGTTCTGGGCACTAGACGTGGGGCACTGCAATGGGTTCACCTGCAGGAGAACAGAGTTACATTAACATTTGTATACTTAGGACGTTAACAGTTCAGAGTGTTAACATTTTCAAAGTGTTACATGTTTGGAATTCATCCAGGCAGTGGAAAGACTCCAATTGCATAGCTGTTTCACCCATTCCAGGTTTTAATACAAGCTTGATTAGCCACAGTGTATGGGTAACAAGCTCAGGAGTGTCTTATTGAACTCTGTGAAATCAGGCATGGATCAAACTGCTATGCAGTGGGAGTCTTATTGCCAGCCGTGTTATTCTACACTTTTAACCAAACATAGCAGTCAGCTGCAGTGTTTATGCAGTAGGATGTGTGCAGTGTAAGGCTATTTATTCAGTATTTATTCAGTCTTTTTGATATATTATTATTATTTGCTTATTTAGCAGACGCCTTTGTCCAAGACGACTTACAGTGACTACATACACATATATGTTGTGTGCATCTCGTCCACATCAATGTTTCATCATAAGGTAACAGAATGTTCTTGCATGAAAGCTTGTGACGCTCATAACTTCTGAACACCTTTTCGGATGAATCTGAAATTCTGTATGCATGCTCGGAAGGGTGGGGGAATGATTAATAACAGATCTGTGAGCAAAATTATTTTGTGCGTTAAGAAAAAAAAAAACATTCTAGTTTCATTTCAGCATGTCCTAGAAGAAAAATATTGTGCATGCATTTCCACCGCCAATCCTGAAAAGTGTACAGTCTGTTAGCCTTTACAGCAGTGACTCCAATAGCAGGAGCCGCTCTGTAGCTTATTTAAGAATAAGACTGCTGAGAACCAGACCTGGGTTCAACTACATTGTAACTGCAGCTGAAACTTGGCAAACTGTGTAATTGTAATTGAACAAGACAGCGTTGTAATTGTAATTGCAATTTCAGCAAACAAGGCTGCTGGAATTGGAATTGGAATTATCATTGACTCCAGGTCTGCTGAGAACGTTTTGCAGGAAACACCAGCGGAACAGCTGGCTCATGAGGTGTGGTTACCCTGTAATACAGTGTGGAGCGCTACATTGCTTTTAGGTTTAGGTTTTAGGTTTTGTACCTAGGCTGGACAGCTTCACAGTCTCCGCACAGGCCAGGAACTTGCTGATGTGTTCGGAGCAGTTGCCCACGGAGGTCTGGTTCAGCTTCAGGCACTGCTCGAAAGCAGAGAAGGGCTCGGAGCAGTCCGACCGGATCTTCTGGATTACCGGGCTGAAACAGAGAGGAGGGGAGCAGAGGTGAAATGCGCAGCTGGGGTCGTCAAACCCATTTCTGGGCACAATTCCTATAATACATTGATAAAGTCTTCACAGTGCAGCTTTGCCAGCAACAGTACAAATTATAACTGAGTGTTTCTAATCTCACTTTTAACCCAGTGAGAGATGCGAAAGCCCAGCGAGTCACTGGGCCTTAAATGAACACGCAGACTTCGAAAATCACCCGGGCTCCCACTCACTGTGAAGAGGTGCAATGGGCCACCTTGACTTTGAGCTGGTGACAGTCCTGTTGCCAGGACGACGGGTTTGAAGCCACACACATCCCATAATCCTCCATCTCCTTGCGGCAGTACTTGGCCGTGATTTCCATGGCGGCTTGCCTGGGGAGAGGGGGGAGAGGGGAGAGAGGGGAAAGGGGAAAGGGGGGAGAGGGGAGAGAGGAGAGGGGAGGGGATAGGGAGGGGAAGAGGAGAGGGAGAGAGAGGGAGGGGGATAGGGAGAGGGAGAGGAGAGGGGAGAGAGAGGGGAGGAGTCAGGAGATTCATGAACTTCATCCAGAACTACGAACATCCCACAGGGGTCTATTTGAATGATCTAAACAGCGATGGAGCTGAAATCCTTTCACTGCAGCCTAATCCCTATGCTACTACCAAACCTGCTTATTTTTGACCCCCATAATGGCATCCCTAAATGGGTTTTTCAAACTACATAAAGAATATCAGGTTTAGCGACTGCCTGCTGGATCATGGATGGGATAACAGTAACCATTGTAATACCTCGCAATAGCTGTAGCGCTTTTCAAGCCGTTGCTCTGTCCTTTAGAATACGGTCATATTTTCAATACCCGGAATACAAACATTTTAAATGCCTCAAGGTTACATATTCGTTTAAAATAAAGGTTAACGCGGTAGGATATCTTTTTGTTTATACTTATTTTCTTTGAATACAACGTCTACTCCACAACTATCATAGGGGGTGGACATGAAGTCTTTAAAATGTTAAAAGGCATTAACAGAACCAAAGGACACAGTTTAAAATGCTTTCGTTTCAATATGTTTATATTAGACGGAATGACATGTTTTCATTTTGCTGTACCAGGATGGGGAGGGGATAATTTTCCTATATGTATTAGATGCATTGTTGTTACTAGTTTCACATTGGTTGTAATGTTGTTTACTGAAAATCTAAATAATATTAAAAACATTTTTCTATAAACTAAGGACAGTCCTGTATAGTCTTGCCTATAAAAGTACACTCTTGCGGCCGATCAGCACGTGTTGTTGTAAATGCATACTTTAGCAACTTAGCAAACCAAACAGTAATTAAAACAAGCTGCAGTCCACTTACATTTTGGATTCACGTTGCACGGACCACGACCACACACTGCAACCCAAGGTTATTAAAAACTACACCCGCTACCGCACGTTTTCAATTTCACAACAAGCGCCGCCCTTCTCGCTGCTGATTGCTTCAAACTATTCCATTCGCGATGACGACACGGGTGAATAATATTTCCAATTGGTTTACGCGAAACGTCTTTCAGGGGGGAGTTTTAATTCCACGTCTGTTTCGAGCTCAAGCCCCGCCCTCCATTAAAGGCACAGCACATTTTGTTAAAAAAATATGCATAAAGCTGTATGCAGAAAATGTATTCTGTTCCTTAGACAGCGTAAATCAATACATACTTTATTGAATATAATACAGACAACTCAAAAATAGCTCCCAGAGAGAGAGAGAGAGCGAAGTTTATAACTCTATATGCTTTATAGAATAAATATATTGGCTGGATATGAAAAACACAACAGTATTCAAGGGTTCATCCTCTACTAATAATTAGGGTCAGTGCTTTAGTGTATTTATTTGACCCCCCCGCCCGAAGAAAAATACAAAAAAAAACTCATAAATATACACATGTTATTAAATTGAAGTTTAGTTTTATTATTATTATTATTATTATTATTATTATTATTATTATTATTATTATTATCATCTAAACATATTTTTGTAGTCTTCGGACAGTTGCTAAGGTGACCCCCACCCGGAAGTCCCCCCTCCACGTCTTCGTGTCAAACCCTTGCGTAGCCTCGGCGTGCTTACGTATGCGGAAGGAGCAGGTCGCTACTTGGCCTGTGTCCCCCCACCTCAGTCCCGGGGCTTGTAGTGTAGTAAACATGGCAGGAGACAGTGCCGAAGCGCTGGGGAAAAGAAAGACGGTCCCTGCCGGGAATCACGCGGCCGCGGTGGCTGCTCCGGAGCCGGCGGACGAGCTGGTCCAGTCCGTGTCGCTGTACCGCCGCCGGCCTCGGCTCCTTCACGGCACGGTGCTGCCATTCGTGGCGGTTCTTTACCCGGCCTGGCTGTACCTGTGGCTGGCGGTGTACGGCGTCGCGGAGTACCCGGAGGCCGGCTTCATCGCGCTCGCAGCCATCGGGATCGCGCACGTCCTCACCGCGCTCTCGGGGCACTGGTCTGTGCACGCCCACTGCTGGTTTACCTGTTCCAAGGTAAACGTGGGTGGGGATGACGTCACATCATCATCACCCTCAACAGGATCGTTATTATTATCATTTGGGGTTCGTTCAGATTGTGTGTGGGGGGCATCGTTAACTGTGAGAGGTGGGGGGGGGCTTCCGTGCAAATCACCCGCCCACCCCACGTGGGGCTGCTGATTTGGGTTTAATTGCTTGACTTCGTTTCACATTTAAAGGTTTATATTTTGTTTTAAAGAAAGGATCATTAGCTATAATATTACACAGATGTGATGGACGTTTTGTGCATCAGTCAGTCATCTGGGCTTGTGCCCCAGTTCAGAGCTGAGCTCAGCTGTCAGAAACAGGTAACACAATGGTAGAAACTGTATCTTTTTGTTGTTTGACAAAAATCTAGACAGGCTGCTAGGTACAGGGATGGAAGTAAGACTCCTATTGCATAGCAGTTTCACCCAGTCCAGGTTTTAGTATGAGCTTGATCAGCCCCCCCAGTGTTTGGGGTAACAAGCTCAGGAGTGTTTGATTAAACTCATAGCAGCTCCAGCAATGGATCAAGCTGCTATGCAATGGGAGTCTTATTTCCATCCTTTTACAGGTTCACATTATGTATGCACACAACTACTCAAGCACTTCCCCTAAAACAACAAAGCCCGTCTGTACTATTGGTTTTGAAGAATGTGCTGTTCAGGTATTGTTTCAAAAGATGGATTACTCAACCACAGCTGCTGTGTCATTTCTTAGTAATTGAAAGGACAGATTCAGTTCACCAGCATAGTGGTGCGCATTCTGTAATTGTATGATTGGATCAAATGTGTTGTGCAAATCGAATAATCTGTGATGTTTTATCAACCAACTTTCTTAAACTGTTCACTATTGTTTACCCAGGAACCGGACCCAAACAAGGCGACCTTCGCGAAGGTTGTCCCCATGCCGAACAATGGATCCGCAGAGCTTGTGCCTCTGCAGAGAAACAAGGTATACTTCACTCTTTAGATCCATGCTGCAGCGTTATCATGTGCTGTACCCTGCTCCCCTGTGCTGTAGCCTGCTCCCCTGTGCTGTAGCCTGCTCCCCTGTGCTGCACCCTGCTCCCCTGTGCTGTACCCTGCTCCCCTGTGCTGCACCCTGCTCCCCTGTGCTCTCCCCTGCTCCCCTGTGCTCTCCCCTGCTCCCCTGTGCTGCACCCTGCTCCCCTGTGCTGTACTCTGCTCCCCTGTGCTGTACCCTGCTCCCCTGTGCTGTACCCTGCTCCCCTGTGCTGTACCCTGCTCCCCGTGCTGTACCCTGATCCCCTGTGCTGCACCCTGCTCCAACTGTTTAAATAATGAACTTGTCATTTTTCTTTTCATTCTTAACATCCTGACAACTCTGTTTCAAAGCTCTCTTCAAAATGTTCGCTGTAGTGCACTGGGGTTTGAGATCTGTCCTCTAAATCACTGCAGGAAGAGCGATTTAAAAAATACAAAAAACATAACAACAAGTGCTCTGGCTTTTCTGTTCCGTACCACATCATGGATCACTATTGCTGTGTTACCTGTTTGACAATGCGGGCAATAATCCTGACGCTATCAGTGCACTTTTTTTTATCAGCGGACGTTTTGAAAAGAGATTTGAAACACACTTTAAAGTTCTAAGTGTAAAAAGTTGTCAGGATGTTAACAATGAAAAGACAAATGACAGGTACTTTATTTAAACAGTTGTTGCAACACATGGGGACGTGGAACGCTAGATTTTTCAGAACCCCGCTACTTACTTTTTAACTTGTAACTTTGACCTCTTTTTCGAGTTCGTGATTGAGTTTCGAAGCTGTCCGGTTTTTAAAAGTTTGGCGGTTGGTTTGGTTCCTCCTGCAGGACGAGGGCGGACGGGAGGTGATCTCGTTCGAGTTCCAGAAGCTGCGGTACTGGTACGACAGGGAGGAGAGGAAGCGCTTCGTTCCCGTGGCCTTCCCCGTGGAGCAGCCGTTCAGCTTTTTCCACACCTGGAAGGGCTACCAGGAGGAATCGGAGCTGCGGACTGCAGAGAAGAAATACGGGATGAACAAGTATGTGCCAAACAGACGGGGGGGGCAGACTCTTCAGGAGCGCTTCTGAGACAAATATTTGATTGTTCGATTATTCCATAGCATACCTGTATCATTTATATAGCGTCCTTCCTGTGCAAACATCCCAGGGTGCTTTACAGAAATACACAGCAAGCCAAAAGAGCTCCAAACTGCTCGCTAGTGAACAGCCAAATCAATGAGATATGTTTCGTGTTTAGATTTCAATATTGTTCAAAAAAACAGTGCCAGGAATGTATTTGGTGGCAAAAAATGACCATGTTCGGATCTCTTCATATAAGAGAATTTTACATGAAGGGAACAAGGAAAGTGAATTAAATTGAATTGTGTCAATTGTACACTCCCCATGTGGGGTGATTAGGTCTGTAAATGGTGTCAATGTGGAGTTGTTATTAGCCTGACAGATCCTTTCATTAATGTGGTAGGTATTATAAACGAGGGATATTTTCTTAACCAGTGAGCAAGGAATTTCATCACTATCAGAGAAACGATTGCTTTTGTACATTTATTCATTTGTTTCTGTGTCACAGGGCTGAGATGGTGGTGCCTGATTTTCTGCAGCTGTTTAAGGAAAGGGCGACTGCACCATTCTTTGTCTTTCAGGTAAGGAGAGAAGAAAACTAGAAAATACTGACGTTGATTCCATTGTAAAGTGCCCCTCAGCCTGCTCTGTAACGATCAGGGTCAATGCTAGGCTCGAGATTGTCTTCTCCAATACAGAAATGATCTGGTAGAACTTGAAAGTGATTTGAACTCAGACTTGTTTGTTTCTATCAGCAGCAGATTGAGATCAAATCAGCTTCAGTCAGCACTCTGTCTGTCTGTCTGTCGGTCTGTCTGTAACTCGATCTCGCCCCACTGCTGGTGGAAATTACCCAATGAGCGTCCAATGAGAAGGATGCTAGAGAGGGGGGCGGGGTTTAAATCTGACTGCAGAAAAAAAAAAAAAATGAAGTGAATATATGATGCTGTCAGGGAAATATTGGAGGTTGATGAGTGTATCATGAACAGCAATTAGCCTGATACATACAGGGGATCTTTGACTTCAGTGTAAAGTGTAGACTGCAGATGGAACCGGCTGCAGCCCCAGTTTGATACTGGGAACGAGATGAGTTTTACAGACTGGTCTCATGGTGCAGATGGGAATGTGGCACAAGGCAGTGGTCTTGTCTGCTCTGAGAAGCCGGTCTGAACTTGGATGGGAGACCAGGAGTGATATACTGTACAGGGTGTTTGGCAAGTCAGGCATTATAGGCAATATCATCTATTACAGTACGCTGTCTGTTAAATTAGGTGACCACTCCTTGTTGGCTGTCTGCACCGCACTTCACAGTGATCTGCAGTGCCGCGCATGCATTCAGTTATTCAGGCTGAGCGCTGCACTGAAACCAGGAGCTGACAATCAGGTGAGGGTCAAGTTTACCGTTCCAAGTGAAACGAGTGAAGAAACAGCTGCTTGGGTTTGTGCTGATCGCTGCTTTTCTTAGACTCTCTGGAACACAGCGATCCACACAAACCCAAGCCGCTGTCTCTTCACTCGTTTCACTTTGAATGATAAACTAGCCCAGCCAACGGCAGTGACCCTCGCCTGTGGAGCGCGCGATCGGAATCACGAAGCATGGGTTTGTGCAGCGCTAGTGAGATGATTTTGTTCCCCTTTGCTTTGAGACATTGCACATCCGAAAGAAACTGAGAGACAGCCAGTATGAACCACGGTGCCGATGAGAATGCCGGACTTGTGGGTCACAAAAAAAAAAGATAAAGGGATAAAAAAATAATTCCAAACATTTTTCCCCACTGTAACTCCCCCTGCCAAAGCGTGTAGGCATTCATATTTATCTGACCGTGGTTCTGTTTGTGTAGTTCCGGATGACAGATGCTTTTCTTCCTGTGAATATGGATGAATAGCTTGTGGTTCTAATAAAAGGGAGGGAGGGTGGACAGACTTGGCAGCGGTGCCTTACTTTCACAGATATAAGCACATTCATATGTGGAGGAGGGTTGAGGCACCAATAACTAAGCTAAAAGCGCTTCACCGATCTAAAAAAAACAAACCAAAAAAAAAAGAAATGTTGAATAAGATCATAGCCTAGTCGTCCACAGCCGCGCTTAGATAAAAAGTGTTTTTATCTAACCTGCTGCAGATTGTTTTCCTAACGCACAGGTGGCTTTTATTATAGAAGGATTGATATGAGTTGAGGCTTAAATGGGAAAAATTTGAAAGGTCGTTTTTTCCAATCTGATTTTCTACTTAAGATGAAAACACTTTTCTACTTAAAATGAAAACTGCAGTCACTTCCGGTTTTCTTCCATTTTTATTCCATTAAACTCGTATTAAAAAAAATACAAAATAAATAAATAAATAAGCCATCCGGAGAAATCCCTGATACTGTGTCTAATCCGCAGTCTTTATTTTGTTTATTGTGGGCTAGCGTCAGGGCACGGCTTTAGAGACTTTTATTTGGGCAGCGGCACAAATGTATTCATTTTTTTTTTGTCATTTGACGCTGCATGAGCCAATGTGAGGGTTTAAAAAAGAAATCTAGCCAATAAGATTTATGCAGAAAAAAAGTGCTGGAAATAGGACTCCCGTTGAATAGCAGTTTGATCCATTCCTGGTTTTACTATGAGTTTAATAAGACACTCCTGAGCTTGTTACCTATACACTGGCTAATCAATAATAAAAACTGGAATGGGTGAAACTGGGTGAGTCTTATTTCCATTCCTGTGCTGTGCTAATATGTGCGTTGCGCTTACATCCTTGACAGTACGGTAATCTTCCAGCGGACAGTCTTGGGACTGATCTGATATCTGTGTCTGTGTGTGTCTTAATGTGAGGCTCCTCCTTGCCTGTTCATTGAAGCCTCCAAGCACTGTTGAGAGGCAGCTGGGTGCTGTGGAAGGGAGGGTCTGGCTGGGGGGCTTTGAAGTGCAGCATGCCCTTGGCTGAGCTCCGAGAAATCACTGGGAGTTGGGAGTGGGGTTATCCGAGCATGTCTGGGGAGAGTGGGCGGGTGCCACAGTTGGCATGGGCTCCCATTCATGCGATTACCAGGGTCAGGTGGAAAGGATTTAGAAGACTGAACTGAGCTTGGAAAGAACAAAGGACACAGACAGACAGACAGCAGGGCTGGAAATAAGACTCCAAATGCATAGCAGTTTGATAAGACAAACCCGAGCTTGTTACCTATACACTGGGGCTAATCAAGCCTGCAGTAAAACCTGGAATGGGCGAAACTGCAGTGCAACAGGATTCTTATTACCATCCCTGGACAGGCACGTACACACGCACAAACACAGAGGCCTGTGGTGTCTGGATGAGTGCTGGTATTACAGTGCATTGTAGATGTGTTTTGTACCTGCCTCACCTGTCCTTGTTACCTGTGCAGGTGTTCTGTGTGGGGCTGTGGTGTCTGGATGAGTGCTGGTATTACAGTGCATTGTAGATGTGTTCTGTACCTGCTTCACCTGTCCTTGTTACCTGTGCAGGTGTTCTGTGTGGGGCTGTGGTGTCTGGATGAGTGCTGGTATTACAGTGCATTGTAGATGTGTTCTGTACCTGCCTCACCTGTCCTTGTTACCTGTGCAGGTGTTCTGTGTGGGGCTGTGGTGTCTGGATGAGTGCTGGTATTACAGTGCATTGTAGATGTGTTCTGTACCTGCCTCACCTGTCCTTGTTACCTGTGCAGGTGTTCTGTGTGGGGCTGTGGTGTCTGGATGAGTGCTGGTATTACAGTGCATTGTAGATGTGTTCTGTACCTGCCTCACCTGTCCTTGTTACCTGTGCAGGTGTTCTGTGTGGGGCTGTGGTGTCTGGATGAGTACTGGTATTACAGCATCTTCACCCTGTTCATGCTGGTGGCGTTCGAGGCCTCGCTGGTCCAGCAGCAGAAGAGGAACATGTCAGAGATCCGCAAGATGGGCAACAAGCCCTACATGATCCAGGTGAGCGCCTTGGATTCTCAGAGCTTCTGCGCTCCCCACCGTCATGAGCACCATTCAAGTGTATCAGTACGCACCCAATAAAGTTTAACAAGCCAGACACTAACCCCTCGGACGTTGCTTACTGGCACATTGAAGTAGTCTCCAGTTGTTTCTTTTTGGTTCATTCTAACACAGTTTCTTTTTCTAGAACAAAGTTTATAGCGATGTGTCATTTCCATCCCTATAACCCCTGTGTATGAACTGCCAGGTCTACAGAAGCAGGAAGTGGAGACCCGTACAAAGCGATGAGCTCGTTCCTGGGGATATCGTCTCCATAGGTAAGCAGCGTTTTATTCCCCTCTCCTTGTTACTGTAACGATTTACTGGTCCAACCCCATTCATCCTAGCCCTTGTATACCATTTACAGACAAGGATTAGGGGGGATTATCTGTTCTCTTATGCGTCTGGCTGGGTTAATGAGATGCTGTGGCCAAAAGTTTTGCAGCAACTACAACTTTTAAGATTGAGACCATTAAAAAAATAACTATATGAACATAATTTAGATGTTTTATTTAACATCATGTAATCAAAGAAAATGATATTATGATAATAATGTGATATCTTGTAACAATTGTAAGTCGCCCTGGATAAGGGCGTCTGCTAAGAAATAAATATTGCAAAAGTCTACCGGAAGCCATAATAGTAGAACGGTATTAAATTTCGAAATGTCACATTTGTCAGATGTTGTCAGTTTTTCGTTAAGTGCGGTATATGGAAAACTACACTAGAATTTCTGTATGTTAACGTAACATTATTCAGCAGGTTTCGTTCGACTATGAAGCAGAATTAGTTAATTCTATAGAGTGATGTAAAACCTTTGCCCATAGCTGTACACAGCACACCAGTTTAGCGGTCCTGGCCTCAGGTTTCCCCTGTGTAGTTTTGGTATGCCTAATTTCATATCAGACACCAAAACTAGGTATAGCAAAACCTTGCTGGTAGAACAGTTTTACTGGTAAGGTTTTTACTTCGGCTTAGTGGGTTTATCTTTCAGCAAAGTTACATATGCCTTGTTTCCACGGGCAAAACATGAATACATCTATAATGGTCTAATTGGGTTTCCATGTGCCTGATCCTGTAGGATTTGATTTATAGAGCAGTTTGTTTGGTTCCAATAGCAGATCTTGTGCTCTCTGGATCTAGAGCGAAATCGGACAGTTTTAGGTGGGGACACTCTTTAAACATGACAGCGAAACAGATGACAGGTATACTGTAGAGGGAATGCAGTCCCTCACTCAGTCAGCTAATTAGAAGTTAAAGATACTGTCCTCTGGATTACTGAAGAAACAGCAGCTGTCCTCTGTATGAGGGATAGTCAGAGTATGAGAGAACAGTTTTCAAACTGGAGAAACACTGAAAGAACTAATCATTTCAGTGGCAACTGTTTCGACTGGCAAGTCTTTCTCAGTGTTCTCATCGAAGACGTTGAGAAAAGACTTCTAGTCGAAACGTCTGCCGTAATTATTATTTTTATTATTATTTATTTATTTGGCAGACACCTTTATCCATTATGTTTCTTTGAGTATTTCTGCAGTTTGAAAACTGTATCGTGGAAAAGCTAGTCAGTGAGTCAAGTTTTCTGGGTGTGTTATCCATAACTATTAACTATTAACTCAACAGTGCTTTAATGACAAACGTTTCGCTTTTCTGAAGACCTTGAGAAATACTTCTAATCGAAACATTTGTCATTGAATCTACAGCTATGGCCAAAAGCATTGCATCACCCTGTAGAATTAACTAATTTCGCTTCAATAAAGTCAAATGAAACCTGCTGAATAATGTTACGTTAACATACTGAATTGCTTTGTAGTTTTCCGTATACTTAACGAATGACTGACAAAAGTTGAAAAATGTGACTTTTGAAATACTGTACCACTTTTATGGCTTCCGATACACTCTTGCAATATCATTTTGTAGTTTCTTTGATTACATGATGTTAAATAAAATATCTAAATTATGTTCATATAGGTTTTTTTAACTGTCTCAAACCTAAAATTCTAGGTGATGCAAAACTTTAGGTCTTAGCTGGGTACATTTATTTTAGTATTTCTGTTGAAGACACTGGTTCTGTTAGTACCTCTCCAGTTCCGGAGGTGTTGTGATGCTGTCTCTGTCGCCCCCTGCAGGCCGGTCCCCTCAGGAGCACCTGGTCCCCTGCGATGTGCTCCTGCTCAGAGGGAGGTGCATCGTGGATGAAGCCATGCTGACAGGAGAGTCTGTGCCACAGATGAAGGTGGGTCAACCCTGCCTCCGCTAATCCCAGCGCTGCTCCAAACTGACCTGTAGTAACGAACCATGCACCACACATAGAAGTGAACAGAGCTGGCAATAAGACTCATATTGCTTAACAGTTTCACCCATTCCAGGTTTTACTATGAGCTTGATTACAAGCGCAGGTTTGTCTGATCAAAACCAGGATTGGATCAAACTGCTATGCAATGGGAGTCTTATTTCCATCCCTGTTGTACCATATTAGGTTTCCAATATATGCTAAAGTTATCCTGTGTAGTGTCTGTCTTTTAGAATGCATATCTCTCAGTGTAAATTCTACCCCATAGTGTTCACACAAAACCATTTGAAAAGATTATCACTGAAGGGGATAATAAAATTCAGGCTGACAGCAAGGATGGAAATGAGTCTCCCATTGGATAGCAGTGCGATCCATTGCTGGTTTTACTGTGAATTTACTAAGACACACCTGAGTTTGATACCTATACACTGTGGCTGATCAAGGTTGCAGTAAAATCTGGAATGGGTGAAACTGGTATGCAATGGGACTGTTTATTTCCACCTCTGATCGGCTTGCTTGTGCACGGTGCAGCAGAGCTCTGTAGCTCTTTGGCCCTTGCGTTCCTGACTCTGGTTTGTTGCTGCTCTTGTTACAGGAGCCTGTGGAGGAGCTGGATCCCGGGAGAGTCCTGGACCTGCAGAGTGACTCCCGAC
Organism: Acipenser oxyrinchus oxyrinchus; assembly: GCA_030684275.1. Classification (NCBI taxonomy): domain Eukaryota; kingdom Metazoa; phylum Chordata; class Actinopteri; order Acipenseriformes; family Acipenseridae; genus Acipenser; species Acipenser oxyrinchus. The sequence goes on along the minus strand of CM060284.1, from coordinate 4,613,810 downwards.
TGCACGTGATCTCAGGGGGCACCAAGGTGGTGCAGCACACTCCCCCGCACAAAGCCAGCGCCGGGCTCAAACGTAGGGAGAGCTCCTCACAGCACACAGCACAGACCCCACAGAACCACAGCACACAGCACAGAACCACAGCACACAGCACAGAACCACAGCACACAGCACACAGTACACCCCCCACAGAACCACAGCACACCCCCCACAGGACCACAGCACACAGCACAGACCCCACAGAACCACAACACACAGCACAGAACCACAGCCACAGCACAGACCCCACAGAACCACAGCACAGAACCACAGCACACAGCACAGACCCCACAGAACCACAGCACACAGCACAGACCCCACAGAACCACAGCACACCCCCCACAGAACCACAGCACACAGCACAGACCCCACAGAACCACAGCACACAGCACAGACCCCACAGAACCACAACACGCAGCACAGACCCCACAGAACCACAGCACACAGCACAGACCCCACAGAACCACAACACGCAGCACAGACCCCACAGAACCACAGCACACCCCCCACAGAACCACAGCACACAGCACACCCCCCACAGAACCACAGCACACAGTACACCCCCCACAGAACCACAGCACACCCCCCACAGGACCACAGCACACAGCACAGACCCCACAGAACCACAACACACCCCCCACAGAACCACAGCACACAGTACAGACCCCTACAGAACCACAGCACACAGCACACCCCCACAGAACCACAGCACACAGCACAGACCCCACAGAACCACAGCTCACCCGCCACAGAACCACAGAACACAGCACAGACCCCACAGCACACAGCACAGAACCACAGTACACAGTACAGAATCAGAGCACACAGTACAGACCCCTACAGAACCACAGCACACAGCACACCCCCACAGAACCACAGCACACAGCACAGACCCCACAGAACCACAGCACACATCACACCCCCACAGCACACAGCACACCCCCCACAGAACTACAGCACACAGCACACCCCCCACAGAACCAAAGCACACAGTACAGACCCCTACACAACAATCAGCACACAGTACAGACCCCCACACAACAATCAGCACACAGTACAGACCCCCACACAACAATCAGCACACAGTACAGACCCGTACACAACAATCAGCACACAGTACAGACCCCCACAGAACCACAGCACAGCCTCCACAGAACCACAGCACACAGTACAGACCCCCACAGAACCACAGCACACAGCACACCCCCACAGAACCACAGCACACAGCACACCCCACATAGAACCACAGCACATCCCCCACAGAACCACAGCACACAGTACAGACCCCTACACAACAATCAGCACACATTACAGACCCCCACAGAACAACAGCACACAGCACACCCCCACAGAACCACAACACACAGCACACCCCCCACAGAATCACAGCACACAGTACAGACCCCTACACAACAATCAGCACACAGTACATACCCCCACAGAACCACAGCACACAGCACACCCCCCACAGAACCACAGCACACAGCACCCCCCACAGAACCACAGCACACAGTACAGACCCCCACAGAACCACAGCACACAGCACACCCCCACAGAACCACAGCACACAGCACACCCCACACAGAACCACAGCACACAGCACACCCCACACAGAACCACAGCACACAGCACAGCCCCACAGAACCACAGCACACAGTACAGACCCCCACAGAACCACAGCACACTCCCACAGAACCACAGCACACAGCACACAGTACAGCCCCCCACAGCACACAGTACAGACCCAGGCGGCAGGTTACTGTTTTATGTGATGTTTTTTGGTTTGTTTTGTTTTTTCAGCGGTTGACAGTGGGTGCGTGGCGTACGTGCTGAGGACAGGGTTTTACACCTCTCAGGTACTGAAAGAAATTCCTAAACACTTGCTAAACAGAGAATTAAATGTGATAATATTAACAGGCTAATCTCAGTGTTTTATTTTCCAATTATCAGTGTTGTTGTTATAGAGAAAAAGAAAACTCGTTGACTGGTTTGAATTAATGTTGTAATTGTATAGAGATTTCTGTTGACTGTGTGGTTGTACAGCAGTGTGCACATTTACTAGAACTCCCTTCTGTAGTTTTGATTTGTTGTGCATATGAAATCAAACCACTGGAACTGAAAACATGGAAAAGTGTCACAATAGGCAAATTAGTGATTGTCTAATTCATGGATGACTTTAATAGGCCACATATGCAATTAATTTAAAATAGTAAGAGAAAGGGAACACACAGCCACAAATGGTAAAATGCAGGAGACTTTTGAGAAGTTGTTTAAGATGCCTAATTAAAAGCACAAAGTGGTTTAACATTTTCACACACTATATTGTTAAATTGCATTCCCTGCCTCAAGATGGCTTCCCATGTACCCGCATGGACCTCTCAGAACTACATTTCCCATCATCGTCCTGCTCACATATGTAACTGAGATGGATTTACCAGTGAGCAGGAGGATGATGGGAAATGTAGTTCTGAGAGGTCCATGCGGGTACATGGGAAGCCATCTTGAGGCAGGGAATGCAATTTTAAAAAAGTGGTCAAAATGTAAAAAAAAAGAAAAATTAGACAATACACACACCTTACGTAAACAGTTGTAGCAACACATGGGAACATGTAACACAATAAAATAAAAAGGTCCTTATGTACCCTTTAAGTCTAACTGTAATTACATAAATACAACTTGTGTTCTGATTTTTCCAAAGAAAAATGTATTTGGTACTTAATGGGTTAAATAGACAGGTTTAACTGTTTAGCGTGTTTAAAATGCTGTCAAACCCTTGCTAAAAAAACAAAAACAACATTTAGATTGTGAAGTTTCTGTAATTACAGGCCAATTTCTCTAATCTGCCATTTTTAGCCAAAAAATTTTGGATCGTGTGTTAGCTTTTCAGTTGCATTTTAATTTACTGAAAAATTAACTTTACGAACCTTTTCAGCCAGGCTTTAGAGCTTGATTAGCCACAGTGTATAGGCAACAGGCTCAGGTGTGTCTTATTAAACTCCTCGTAAAACCAGGAAGGGATCAAACTGCTATGCAACAGGAGTCTTATTTCCATCGCTGTGTCTTTGTATCCCCTTCAGGGCAAGCTGCTGCGCACCATCCTGTTCGGAGTGAAGAGAGTGACAGCGAACAATCTGGAGACCTTCATCTTCATCCTGTTCCTCCTCGTCTTCGCCATCGCCGCCGCTGGCTACGTGTGGATCGAAGGTCAGCGCCCGGCCACGCCCTGGGGAGGCGGGGCTTAACTATATAGGCGGGGCTTAACTCTGGGGAGGCTGGGCTTAACTCTGTGGATATCTGCGTCGGGGGCTCCTGTGTAAATAGGACCAGCAGTATGGAGGAGTGGTTAGCAGCAGTATGGAGGAGTGGTTAGGGCCCTGGACTCTTGACTGGAGGGTTGTGGGTTCAATCCCCAGTGGGGGACACTGCTGTTGTACCCTTGGGCAAGGTACTTTACCTAGATTGCTCCAGTAAAAGCTGCTACATTTGCGTCCTCTTTAATTAAATCAGATCTGTATGTGTCCGTCCGTCTGTCCGTCACACCAAAGTGCTGCTGTGCAATCGGGAGGCGGCGGTCGGTTTAACATGTATTTATTTCAAACTGTATTCCCTGGAAAAGCCTTATGAGCTGCAAACAGCTTGTTCACAAAGGAGTCTCAGGAGGAAGGCAGGAGCAAGTTACAGCTCCATACAAGCATACAAGCACACAGCAAGCACACAACCCAAGTACTAATGCATTCGCATCACATGGCATCCCGTGCAATCACAAGGCTGGTTCAAGTGATAAAGCAACAATCTCTTAAAATGAGAAAGTGACTCTGTGGATCTGGGTAGTTTATTCCAGTCTGAGCTTCACTTCCAATGGTTCTTCTCACTGTTGGTATTTTGAAATATTTAGTATCACCGTCATTTCTTAAAACACAATTCAACTCCTGGAACAGGTTACTGAGAAGACAGGCAGTTTATTGTTATAACTCGGTGACACTCCCAGCCTCCTGTAGGTGATTCGGGTTTCATTTGGCTATAATCTGATAAACCTGGGTTTTATACAACTCAAATCTTTTTTAGCTACCGTGCGATTTATTTCCAGATTACAAGGACGCTCTGTATGTGCGCACGCTGCTTTCTAAAGGAAAGAACAAACGTTCTGTTGCAGGTTTTATACACCATCGGAATCCAGTTGTTATAGATTCTACTAATCTTCATCTGGTAGGCTGTTCCATGCATTAAAGAGTAAGTAGCGGGGGTCCGAAAAATATAGCGTCCCGCGTCCCCCACGTGCTGCTACAACTGTTTAAACAACGCACCTGTCATTTCTCTTTTCATTGTTAATATCCTGACAACTTTTTACACTTATCTTAACTTTAAAGTCTGTTTCAAAGCTCTTTTGAAAATGTCCGCTTTAGTGCACTGATAGTGTAAGGATTATTGCCCACATTGTCAAACAGGTAATAGCGATCCATGATGTGGTACGGAACAGAAAAGCCAGAGCACTTGTTGTCATGTTTTTATTTATTTTTTAAATCGCTCTTCCTGCAGTGATTTCAAACCCCGGTGTACTAGAGCGGACATTTTGAAAAGAGCTTTGAAACAGACTTTAAAGTTATAAGAGTTGTCAGGATATTAACAATGAAAAGAAAAATGACAGGTACGTTGTTTAAACAGTTGTAGCAACACGTGGGGACGTGGAACGCTAGATTTTTATCGTTATAAATAATCGTTTATGATGTAGATGCCGTCAGAACCCGGTGTTTTAATTGGGGATTTGTTTCTGTTTTTGTTTTTTAATATCTCTTACCAATCCGAATGGGAGTTTTGCATGGGTAGCTTTTGGAGATCAATGTAATGTTCAGCCTCCTTATCATGTTTTCTACGTATGGATTGAAGGGTCCTCATTTTATGAGTGAGGACGCAAACACAGCGTGCAGCTGTCCTGGGGAGGCGGGGGTTACCTCCATGGACATCCTTGAGCCATGTGGACCAGATCCACAAAGCACTGACCGCACCGCAGCGTTCACGTCCTCTTTAATAAAATTAGGATCGTTGCGTCCGGCCGTCTGTCCATCACACTGAACTACTGACGATTGTCATAGTTTTAAGCATCCAGTGCAACATAACAAATACACAAACGATAAGAGAAGTTCGGGAACGAGAGGAGGCTGTTCAGCCCATCAAGGCTCGTCCCATTTGCCCTGACTTGGGTGATCTAATTTAATAGCACGGGATCTAATACTTGTTTGTTGTTATTATTGTCCTTGTGTTTTAGATTCTACTACACTTCATCTGTTCCATGCATTGATAACCATGTGTAAAAAATTTTTTTTTTTTAAAAAGTACTTCATTATCGTGTTTTCTATCACAACCTCCTTGCACACGTTTCCTCCCTGCTGAGGAGGATCTAAAGGGATCTGGTTTAGTAGAACATGATCGAATTCCTTGAAGAGTCCAGTAAAGAACAACCAGTCTAATCCCAGGGCTTAATGAGGTACGCAGACCTGACTTGACAAAGTATCGGGATCAACCAGCGACTAGGAAGCGGACGAGCACTGATGGGCTGAGTCTTCTTATCTCCTCATGTTCTTATGATCTTATCCTTTTACCTGCACTGAAGGCAAGGTTGTTGTCGTGTGTCCTTGCAGGCACGAAGGATCCGAGTCGGAATCGGTACAAGCTGTTTCTGGAGTGCACCCTGATCCTGACCTCCGTGGTTCCTCCCGAACTGCCCATCGAGCTGTCGCTGGCCGTCAACACCTCCCTCATCGCCCTCGCCAAGCTCTGTGAGTGCCCAACCCCCACCCCCTCCCGGACACCGCCACCGCCCGCCCCTTCCCAGATCTTCCACTCGGGGGTTACTGAAACAACAGGGCTGGTTTTTCAAAGCTGGAAATATCAGGCTTCAAGTTACAAAATGAGAAATTAACAGCCTAACCTGCAGCCTGATTTACTCAAAAAGCTTTGCAGATCAGCCCCGATGTCCAATGTTTGAAAATTCATCCATGACAAAAAAAAAAAGTGTTCAAAAAAACTCAATAGTGATGCATTTTGAAGTACTGACTTTTTTTTCCAAAGCATTAATAAACTTAATGCTAAAAAAAAATGACTTAATGAGTTCAATGACAAAGTCTTTCTCAATTAGAACACACTGCATTGAACCTTTTCTATTTGCTGTTTCTAAATGTAGCACTGCTAAGTGTGTCATGGCTCGGCATCTCAGCCCATTGAATTGAATGGAAAGGTAAGGATTGGATGCAAACCGCTAACCTCACGGTTCAAAAGACGAGCGTCTTAACAGTCAGCTAAAGAGACAGCTCTGCAGTCGGGAGGTGTCTTATGGTGAAGTCAGTTTCAATCAGCCGCTAGGAGGCGATCCCTTCGTGTTTATAGTTGTGGATGAAGTTGTGAGATTGTTCTTTTTCTTGTTCCAGATGTGTACTGCACAGAGCCTTTCCGCATCCCCTTCGCTGGTAAGGTGCAGATTTGCTGCTTCGACAAGACAGGCACTCTGACCAGCGACAACCTGGTGGTGCAAGGAGTAGCCGGGCTCAAGTGAGTGCATCTCTAATCCTGCAGGAGAGCGGCTCAACCACCCCCCTGCACGGGCTGCCAACACACTAACCTGATATCCCTAAGAAAACATTCCCCACAGTACAAGCGCAGCAAAGCATGATAAAGCACAGTGAAAGCATGGAAAAGCATGGGCAAGCAGTGTAAAGCACATTAAAAACCAAACCATGATAAACTAACCCTTATAAAAGTGTCCCATAGTAAAAGCATAGCAAAGTGTAGTAAAGCACAGTTAAGTAATGATTTATTTTGAGTTTTAATAAAGCATAGTGAAAGCATGGTAAAGCTTAGGGAAGCATTGTAAAGACAGGGTATGGCAAAGCATATTAATAAACATGGCAAACCAGGGTAAACTACAGTAAATGCATAGTAAAAACATGAAAAGTATGGTAAAACTGCAAAAATAACGTGATAAACTTTTAAGGGATTGCACTAGTTAGCTACAGTGACAGCTCTCATGACAGCAGTGTGGTAAATACTAAAGAAAGCTCAATTAAGAAAAACAAACAAAAGTTACCTTGTTGGCACACAAAACCTGGATGGTTTAGGGGGCTCCGCATTGCTGCATGCAAGGCTTCCCTTGGTTTACATTCATTCCTCTATTAGGAACGTGGGAAGAGAAGAGGCTGTCCGGCTCATCCCTTCGTAGTGCACAGCTAACCCCTATAGGAGGGTTTCATGAGACAGAATCTAGTTGAGTTTTGCATGTTCTTTGTGTTTTAGATACTGCATGAATTTATAACTCGTGTGAAGAAAGAGCTTCCTACTCTGCGTTCTAAACATGCATTTACTCAACTTCCATTTATGCCTCCCATTCATTAATGGATTAAGACTAGACTAGGTCTTGCAATTTTGTCATATCCTTGTTCCAAAAGCCTAGTAGGTAGAGAGACACAAAGACACAGAGAGACAGACAGACACAAGTACAGACACACAGAAAGACACACACAGACACACATACCAGTGAGGATATTGCATCCCCAGTGTATAATAGCGTCTGATTCTTACCCAGTGCACACACATACAGAGGGTCCTCACAATCACGTAATCAATAATATAATAATCACACAATACAAGGAAGGTTACAGATATTTGTATAAAATGGGGAGCGTATCGGATGATAGCCAAATGCAATCTGAAAAGTCTACCGGAGGCTAAGAGTGCATGATAAAAGGCAGTTATAGTATTCACCATGTAGAGTGGGACGGACGGACAGACAGACAGTCAGGCGGATGGGCATGATCAGCACACAAGGGTCCCTATTTTATTCACCCCTGCAGAGCAAGACACACACACACACACACACACACACACACTCGCACACAGTTATTTATACAGCTAGAGCAGGTCTGGAACACCTGCAGTGCTGACAGACGGACACACGCTCCTGACAGCAAGCTTGGCTTTCAAGCTCGAAAAAACCCATTAGATTAGCTTTGACTTTACCGTGACCTTCCCCCCCCCCTCCCTCCGTGCCGCTCACAGCTGTGTCTCAGAGCCGCGCAGGGATGCTTGCACACACTCACAAAGTCTTTGTGCTCTGGAATTCCCCCTCCTGGCCTGAAAGAATGTGCCTGGCTCTGAGAAAGGGGGAGAGACAGGGGAGGGGTCGGCTGCAGTACAGTTTGTACCTGATGAAATCTGCAGTGCTGAACTGTGCTGGCCGGTGCTCGTGACAGGCTTGCAGGCTCTCCGGTATAAAGAAGGCTATTCTTGCAGCCGGCGCAGGTGCAGGCCACTCCATTGGCACCCCCGCCTGCCTTTCAAGCTGATATCGCGGGGAGACGATTGATGGGTCCCAGGGGATGCTTTTTACCTTTCCACCTGACCCCTTGGCGACCGCTTCGAGATGGGATTCTTGTGTTTCATCTTTCTTTCAGTTTTTTTTTTTTTAAATGTAATTTCATTAACCCCTGTACACCAGACCTCTTGCAGTGGTATTGAGGATGTGAAACACACATGATGTTTGTCCATGTTTTATATTATGGGAGCTTATTAATGAGTCTTCTACTGCAGATCAGTCCAGGTTTTACATTCATTCTCTGAGCTTAATAATAGTAAGACTCCCATTGCAGATCAGTTTGAGGCCAGTCCAAGTTTTACATTGATTTCTACCATTCATACATATAAGAACATAAGAAAGTTTACAAACGAGAGGAGCCCATTCGGCCCATCTTGCTCGTTTGGTTGTTAGTAGCTTATTGATCCCAGAATCTCATCAAGCTGCTTCTTGAAGGATCCCAGGGTGTCAGCTTCAACAACATTACTGGGGAGTTGGTTCCAGATTCCCACGATTCTCTGTAAAAAAGTGCCTTCTATTTTCTGTGCCTCTTACAATTCTGGCTTGGTGGATGGGTGCATTATTGTCTTGAAAGTTGCAGCTCCACCAGGGTGCAAGTGCAGCATTGCTACAGCATTCTTGCGAAGTAATCAAGGGACCCATGGGAATACCAGAACACACCCCACACCAGGGTATACCAGGAGAACACGCCCCACACCAGGGCAATGCCAAATCCAACAGACAGGTCCTAATAAAGTGGACAGGCATGTTCCTAATGTGTGTGCAGGGATGGAAATAAGACTCCCTACTGCATAGCAGTTTCACCTTTTCCAGGTTTTATTACTACGAGCTTGATTAGCCACAGTGTGTATAGGTAACAAGCTCAGCTGTGTGACCTTATTAAACTCATAGTAAAACCAGGAATCGCCCAAACTGCTAAGCAATTGGAGTCTTATTCCCATCCCTGTGTGCGTGTGTTTTTCTGCTCAGAGATGGCAAGGAGGTGATGCCAGTGTCGGAGATTCCTGTAGAGACTCACAGAGTGGTGGCGACCTGCCACTCTCTCGTGCAGATGGATGATGGAACGCTGGTGGGTGATCCCCTAGAGAAAGCCATGCTGACCGCAGTGGACTGGACCCTGACTAAAGGTACTGGGCTAAAGGACAGGGTGCAGGTACATTGCCAGGGCAGACAGGCGTATCGCACAGTGCAGGGATAGGGATGGGAATAAGACTCCCATTGCACAGCTGTTTAATCCATTGAGTTTAATAAGACACAGCTGAGCTTGTTACCTGTACGCTGGGGCTAATCAAGCTCGTAGTAAAACCTGCAATGGGGGAAACTGCTGTGCAACAGGAGTCTTATTACGATTGCTGTATTGGTACAGTGTCTTTATAAACCAACAGTGTGCACTGAATTAGACAACAGCGATTCAATTTTCTGTGATAATTTGGGGAATTGATTAATTGATTAATTTTTTTTTTTTATCGGCAAATTTTTAATTGTCCAGCGCAACTTCTCATACCCCCGTACATAAGCAGTTTAAACACAATGTAAAAAATGTAATTACAAAATTATTATTATTTATTTCTTAGCAGACGCCCTTATCCAGGGCGACTTACAATTGTTACAAGATATCACATTATTTTTACATACAATTATCCATTTATACAGTTGGGTTTTTACTGGAGCAATCTAGGTAAAGTACCTTGCTCAAGGGTACAGCAGCAGTGTCCCCCACCTGGGATTGAACCCACAACCCTCCGGTCAAGAGTCCAGAGCCCTAACCACTACTCCACACTGCTGTCCGAAGGAGATGGTTAACAGGCTGTGCCTCTCTCTCTCTCTCCTCTTGTACTCAGACGAGAAGGTGTTTCCGCGCAGCATCAAGACTCAGGGCTTGAAGATTCACCAGCGGTTCCACTTCGCCAGCGCTCTCAAGAGAATGTCCGTTCTGGCTTCCTACGAGAAGATGGGCTCCAGTGACCTCACCTACATCTCCACAGTCAAGGGAGCGCCCGAGACACTGCACAGCATGGTACAGCAGTTTGATCCATTCCTGGTTTTACTATGCGTTTAATAACACACACCTGAGCTTGTTAGCTATACCCTGTGGCTAATCAAGGTTGTAATAAAAGAAGGACTGGGTGAAACTGCTATACAATAGGAGGCTTATTTCCTTCCCTGCTCTTGTTTGTGTTAATACTGTGGCAGTGCCTTAGTGAAGCTGCTCCTAATTTTTCAGCTTCATAGTAAACTAACCTTTTTTATTAGTACGGCTATATAAGAACTATGTGGAAATCTGAATGGCTGTTTTAGGCAAACAGGTGGGCAGGTCTGCTCTAGTTAGACGAGCGCTTTGTCTTGTGCCTTCATCAGAAGGTGGGGGTCTGCTGTACCCCCTGGGTCTGATAGATTAGAGAGGGCATGTCCCAAGGATAATGCAGGCTTCACCAGGAACCTCATTGTGTATTGAGTGTGCGTCTGTGTTGTCTGTCTTTTATCTGCCTGTCTGTGTTGTGTATGTGTGTGTGTGTGTGTCACTGTGTGCGTGTGTTGTGTCTCTTTGTATGTGTGTATGTGTCTCTCTGTGTGTGTTGTTTATGTTGTGTCTCTACGTCTGTGTTGTGTGTCTGTGTCTCTGTGTCGTTGTATCTTGTCTGTGGTGTGTCTGTGTGTGTGACCATGCTTGTGTTGTCTCTCTCTCTCTTTGTGCTTGTGTCTGTATGCCAGTGTTGTGCCTGTTTTTGTGTATGTGTATCTTGTTTGTGTTGTGTCTGTATTTGTGTCTGTGTATCTTTGTGTAAGTGTGTGACTCTTTCTCTGTGCCGGCAGTTCTCCGAGTGTCCTGATAACTACGACGCGGTTCACACTGAGATCTCCAGGGAAGGGGCCCGTGTGCTGGCGCTGGGGTACAAGGAGATCGGACACCTCACCCACCAGCAGGTAACCATCCACAATCCCAAACACCTCACCCACCAGCAGAGAACCATCCACAATCCCAAACACCTCACCCACCAGCAGAGAACCATCCCCAATCCCAAACACCTCACCCACCAGCAGAGAACCATCCACGATCCCAAACATTTCACCCACCAGCAGAGAATCATCCCCAATCCCAAACACCTCACCCACCAGCAGAGAACCATCCACAATCCCAAACACCTCACCCACCAGCAGCAGGTAACCATCCCCAATCCCAAACACCTCACCCACCAGCAGAGAACCATCCCCAATCCCAAACACCTCACCCACCAGCAGAGAACCATCCACAATCCCAAACACCTCACCCACCAGCAGAGAACCATCCACAATCCCAAACACCTCACCCACCAGCAGAGAACCATCCCCAATCCCAAACACCTCACCCACCAGCAGAGAACCATCCCCAATCCCAAACACCTCACCCACCAGCAGAGAACCATCCCCAATCCCAAACACCTCACCCACCAGCAGAGAACCATCCCCAATCCCAAACACCTCACCCACCAGCAGAGAACCATCCACAATCCCAAACACCTCACCCACCAGCAGAGAACCATCCCCAATCCCAAACACCTCACCCACCAGCAGAGAACCATCCCCAATCCCAAACACCTCACCCACCAGCAGAGAACCATCCACAATCCCAAACACCTCACCCACCAGCAGAGAACCATCCACAATCCCAAACACCTCACCCACCAGCAGAGAACCATCCCCAATCCCAAACACCTCACCCACCAGCAGAGAACCATCCCCAATCCCAAACACCTCACCCACCAGCAGAGAACCATCCCCAATCCCAAACACCTCACCCACCAGCAGAGAACCATCCACAATCCCAAACACCTCACCCACCAGCAGAGAACCATCCACAATCCCAAACACCTCACCCACCAGCAGAGAACCATCCCCAATCCCAAACACCTCACCCACCAGCAGAGAACCATCCACAATCCCAAACACCTCACCCACCAGCAGAGAACCATCCCCAATCCCAAACACCTCACCCACCAGCAGAGAACCATCCCCAATCCCAAACATTTCACCCACCAGCAGAGAACCATCCCCAATCCCAAACACCTCACCCACCAGCAGAGAACCATCCACAATCCCAAACACCTCACCCACCAGCAGAGAACCATCCACAAGGGTTTGTAAGTAAATGCACTCAAAGCTGCCAAGTTATACTTTTAGGTTACCAATTTCATAAAAAAACCGACAATACTTTAAAGAAAAATGTGACATTAAACAAATGTGTTTATTTACTGTCTTGACTTTCTTAGACTATATTTGCGACATTTGTTTCAACAACGTTTTGACATAGCATGGTAAACAAGGATGTGGTGGACCGATACTAAAGTCTAGGTTCAGATCGATCAAAAGATATGTTTCCCAATGTGTGCCCAAGATTTGATAAGAAACTAAGTCAAGTAGACAAACTTTTCAGCTAGTGCCTTCTTCAGTGTGCCAAGCAAGCCTTATACAGTGTACTGAAAGAGCTCAAACAAGCCTTATACAGTGTACTGAAAGAGCTCAAACAAGCCTTATACAGTGTACTGAAAGAGCTCAAACAAGCCTTATACAGTGTACTGAAAGAGCTCAAACAAGCCTTATACAGTGTACTGAAAGAGGCACGAGTCGAAGCATTTGTCTACTTGACTTGGGGCCATATTTTCAAAGTGTTTCCTCCATTCTTTAAATAACTCCATTCTTTAAATTCTTTCTTATTTTAAAAGAGAAGAAATCATTTTAATATTACAGAATGAAAAACAAAACACACAGAGAGTGCTTAAGAGGACCTGAATTGCATAAATGAGTTGTTTGGTTCAAGTTTGAACAGGAGTTGGTCAAAGACTGGAGTAAACGCTTGGAAAATACGGCCCTTAGCTTTGGATAAGTTGTACTGGACTGACTGATTGTTCTGGATGTTCAGGGTGGTTTGTTGTGTGTGTTGTTGCGCCTGCAAGTCCTGATTGCTCGTGTGCTCTGGTGTGCCGCAGGTGCGAGAGCTCTCCCGTGACGCTCTGGAGTGCAGTCTGAAGTTCGCAGGGTTCATCGTGGTGTCCTGCCCCCTCAAGACCGACTCCAAAGCTGTGATCAAAGAGATACAGAACGCCTCGCACCACGTAAGAACCAGGCTTTCAACAGGAGGATCCTCGATATCCAGCCCACAGCACTCGAGGAGATATTAAATCATCACTGAAGCACCAAGCGCTAAGCACTGTGTAGAGAGAGTCATTCTACAACTGACTGAAAGTGCTATGCAGTGGAAGTAAACTACAGGGATAGAATTAAGACTGCATAGCAGTTTGATCCATTCCTGGTTTTACTGTGAGACATGCCTGAGCTTGTTACCTATACACTTTGGCTAATGGAGCTCGTAACAAAACCTGGAATGGGTGAATCTGCTATGCATTAGGAATCTTATTTTAGTAGTAATCGTAATACTAACAGTAATTATAATGATAGTGTATTGAAGACTATCATTTTCAACTCATTTTCATATTGTTTGTCTCTCCCTTGCAGGTGGTGATGATCACAGGAGATAACCCGCTGACAGCCTGCCATGTGGCCAGGGAGCTGCACTTCATTCAGAAGCCTCACACCCTCATCCTGCAGGCCCCGCCCACTCACGGTGAGTCACGGAGAGAGAGAGAGAGAGAGAGAGTTAATGTTCTGACCTTGATTTACAGTATCTTCCATATATGCTTCAAGTTCTCCTCTGCTTGTGGATCGTGCCTCGCCGTGTTTTAACATAATCTTCAGGTTTGAACAGTACCAGCGGCGGGGCAACTAATCTGATGAACGGGAGCGACGACACTGTTGATGTTAATGAGGAGCACTAGTTTCTGGGCTTTTCACTGTTTGGGTTGTAAAATAAATGTTTCTTGCTCATAGATGTCATGTCCTAAAATATGACATCACAGTGCGCTTTTGTAATTCAATTCATGGAACAGGAATGCGTTTTTTATTATACATATTATGTATACAGAGTTTTATTTTTTTTTGGAACAAACGGTTCATACGGTTCATTATTCGAAAACTGTTTAATTCTCGTCTGCCAGACAAAAGTACCGGATCTGGGATCCAGTGAGATACATCCGGCACAAATGAACCCTGAAATAGAGTGTTTACTGGCTCCTACTCTCCGGCGTTAAGCAAAACCTGGCTATTCCAAGGGTTGAAGCCATGGCATATTTCAATTTATTATTTAAAGCGACTCAGGTGCATTTAATGATGAGCAGAATCTCTTCTGCTTAACCTTGAACCCACAATTGTGCACGACCTCCACAACTGACAGGAGCGTAATCTATTAGGCACCTCTTCACACCCTCAGTGGGTACCATGAACGCCATAAAGGTTAGTTTACCCACTGCACCCCTGGAGAGAAGAATTGACGTGCTACAGAACATGCCAGGTGTTTTCAAGCAACACCTTACTGCACCTTTGTTGTGTACTTTAGCTTCCATATCTTTGAGGCACTCAGTGGTATAATAAATATTTAGTGAAAACTGAAACAGTTCATTGATAACTATCATAAACACTCAATAGTGCTGAACCTAATACTAAAAGCAACGTAATTAGTGTTTCGACTACAAGTCTTTGATTTCTAAGGCATTGAATTCCCCTGCTGATTTATGACCCATAGTGGGAGAATAAAAATTAGCAAAACAATGGGGATCACTGTCTGTGCTTGTGACTCTCTGTGTCTGTGACTGTGTGTCTGTGCTTGTGACTGTGTGTCTGTGTTTATGTTTGTCTGTGTTTGTGTCTCTGTATGTCTGTGCTTGTCTGTCTGTGTTTGTGTCTCTGTGTGTCTTTGTTTGTGACACTGTGTGTCTGTGTTTGTGTCTCTGTGTGTCTGTGCTTGTTTGTGACTCTGTGTCTGTGCTTGTGTCTGTCTGTTTGTGTCTCTGTGTGTCTTTGTTTGTGACACTGTGTGTCTGTGTTTGTGTCTCTCTGTGTGTCTGTGCTTGTTTGTGACTCTGTGTCTGTGCTTGTGTCTGTCTGTGTTTGTGTCTCTGTGTGTCTGTGTTTGTGACTCTGGGTGTGCTTGTGTCTCTGTGTGTCTGTGTTTGTGACTGGGTGTCTGTCTGTTTATCTGTGTGTGTCTGTGTTTGTGTCTGTCTGTGTTTGTGACTGTGTCTGTGCTTGTTTGTGTCGCTGTGTGTCTGTGTTTGTGACTCTGGGTGTCTGTGTTTGTGACTGTGTGTGTAAGTGCTTGTGTTTGCCTGTATTTGTGACTCTGGGTGTCTGCTTGTGTCTGTCTCTGTTTATCTGTGTGTGTCTGTGTTTGTGACTGGGTATCTGTGCTTGTGTCTCTGTGTCTGTGTTTGTGTTTGTGACTGTGTGTCTGTGTTTGTGACTCTGGGTGTCTGTGCTTGTGTCTGTTTCTGTTTTATCTGTGTGTGTCTGTGTTTGTGACTGGGTGTCTGTGCTTGTGTCTGTCTCTGTTTTATGTGTGTGTGTCTGTGTTTGTGTTTGCCTGTGATTGTGACTCTGGGTGTCTGTGCTTGTGTCTGTCTCTGTTTATCTGTGTGTGTCTGTGTTTGTGACTCTGGGTGTCTGTGCTTGTGTCTGTCTCTGTTTTATCCGTGTGTGTCTGTGTTTGTGACTCTGGGTGTCTGTCTCTGTTTTATCTGAGTGTGTCTGTGTTTGTGACTCTGGGTGTTTGTGCTTGTGTTTGCCTGTGTTTGTGACTCTGGGTGTCTGTGCTTGTGTCTGTCTGTGTTTTATCTGTGTGTGTCTGTGTTGCAGGTGTGGATTGGCAGTGGCAGTCCATCGACGGCTCTGTGGAGCTGCCCCTGGTCCCTCACTCTGTGAAGGAGCTGGTCAGGGAGTTTGACCTGTGTGTCACGGGAGAGGGGCTGGCCTGCTTACAGGTGCAGAACACGGGGCTCCTCCTGAAACTCATCCCCAACATTCAGGTGTTCGCCAGGGTCGCCCCCAAGCAGAAGGTCAGTGAGTGCTGGTTCAGTGGTCCTCGAACTGGTGTCCAGTCCCCTGAAAATTCCAGAAACTTCTCTTTTGATAAACCACACATACAGGGTGATTCATAATTGGTGCAACATGCGACCCTCTTGCATCACAGAGCGTCTCTGTCACAGACACATCATCCTCCACTTACCCTCCAGTTCCTGTGATGTTCCAACAGCTTTGTGTGAATTATGAATCACCCTGTATATGAGGCATTTGCTTTCACTAGTGAAGAGTTTTTTTTTGTTTTTTCTGGTGAGTTGCCATTCCCCAATTTTTAGTGGGGACAACATGACTAGGCAGCCCATTCCATCCCCTCACCACTCTCTGTGTGAAGAAGAGTCTCCTTCCGTCTGTCCTGAGTCTGTCTCCACTTAATTTCCAACTGTGTGTCTTCTGGTCCTGGGATCTGTGTTGTGCTTTAAGTAATGGTTTGGGTTAACTCCTTTAAAGATTTTAAAGACTTCAGTCATGTCTTCACTGTCGTCGTCCCCCTCCTACCCCCCACCCCACCTTCTTCTGTGTGTTCCAGGCTAAATAGATTCAGTTCTGTATTCAGCCTGTCTTCGTAGCTCATTCTTTTAAGTCCTGGGATCAGTCTGGTTGCTCTTTCTTTGGACTCTCTCCATGTTTACCTTTTTATACGTTGATGAGATAACGTGCTGTAGCCTTTCTCTTTTCAGCACTTTCTTTCTCAGTCAGTATGCCATGCCAGAGCTTTGTGTAAATGCTGAGTGAAAGTTGTGATTTGGGTTGCAGGAGTTTGTCATCACCAGCTTGAAGAGCCTGGGTTTCATTACCCTGATGTGTGGAGACGGTACAAATGACGTGGGAGCCTTGAAACACGCGCACATAGGTGAGTCTGTGCAGGGCTGGGCTTCAGGGTTGCATAGCAGTTTGATCCATTCCTGGTTTTACTACAAGTTTAGTAAGACACACCTGAGCTTGTTACCTGTGCACTGTGGCTAATCAAGCTCTTAGTAAAACCTGGAATGGGTGAAACTGCTATGTAATAGGAGTCTTATTTTCCAATTGGATGTTGAAATCCAATTAAAAAAGGTCTTTGTTAGCGAGTCAAGATTCTTCAAGTTTCGCCAATGCAGTTGCTATAAAAGACAAGAAAGTGTATATATAGTTCAATAATGTATAGTTAGAAAATTAGAGTAATCAGCAGTAATCTTAGTGTGACGTCATTTCTATCCGATACATGCCATCTGATACAAAGATCTGATCAGATGGATGTATCACATCAATATCAGGACACCCAGTCCTAGGTTTCAGAACTACCCATGTTTAGGTATATTATTGAAACGACCGGGAGCCAGGAAATTGAGCTGAATTGAGTCTGTTCTGAACTCATCACACCTCTCATCACAGCTTCACCCGAGTCTGCAGGTTTACTGATTAGAGTTATTCATGCAGCTATAAGGGAGGAATTACCCCTGGTACCTGATCATTTAAAATATATATACTTAGTAATTCAGGTGCAGCAAGGCTAGTTTCTAACCAGGCTCAAACTCCTGGCTCCTGATCATTTTAATAATAGACTTCATTGAGGGGAGTTCTGAACCCCAGGACTGGGTGCAGCAGCGTGTGGACCAGGCAGTGACCCTACCCCCGTCTCTCTCTCTCTCTGTGTTTCAGGGGTGGCCCTCTTAGCCAATGCCCCAGAGCGAGTTCCAGAGAGGAAGAGGAAGTCCAGGGAGACTCAGAACGACACCAAGCCCTCCCTCCCCTCGCTGCCCAGCGGCAACGTCAAGCTGACCTCACGAGCCGCCAAACAGAGAGCCATGTCACAGCGCGAGGAGCAGCTGGCGATGCAGAGGGTCAGTCAGCAGCACTCCCCTAATAAGTGTCCCACAGTAAAAACAGAGCAAAGTGTAACAAAGCACAGGGAAAGCATGGTAATGCATAGGTAAGCATCGTAAAGAATAGGGAGGCATAGTAAAGCATATTAAAAAAAAAAAAAAACATGGTAAACTAATCCTTATAAAAGTTTACCCTAGTAAAAGCACAGCAAAGTGTAGTAAAGCACAGTGAAAGCATGGTAAAGCACAGTAAAACATGTTTGAAAAGCATTGCAAGCCATGGTCAAGTTTGCTAAATGCAGATTATAGCCATGGGAAAAGCATGGGGGGGAAACTGCAAAATTACCATGCAGATTTACCACAGTAAACTTTTATATCTGAACTTTTGTGTTTTATTGCAGGAGCGAATCAGCCAGGTGCTAAAGGAACTGGAAGAGGACCAGATTCAGGTGGTGAAACTGGGAGACGCCTCCATCGCTGCTCCTTTCACCTCCAAACTCTCCTCCATACAGTGCAGTGAGTATCCGCAAGCAAACTCTGAACCAGGCTAGACGTAAACTAGGTGAAACTCAGCTAGGTGTAGACAGGACTAGACGTAAACTAGGCTAGACGTAAACTAGGCTAGGTGTAAACCTGGCTAGACATAGACTTGGTGTAAACTTGACTAGACGCAAGTTAATTGTAGCTAGCAATATAATTCAATGTCACATTTGAGACATATACATATATATAAAATCCGGAACCGGGTACCCGTCGTGAAAAATACCCGGGTACCCGGATGTTTTTCGGGTAACGATTACAGCCCCAGCCCCTCTCTGGGCTTGACGAGGCTCAGCCCCGGCCCCTCAGGGCTTGACGAGGCTCAGCCCCGGCCCCCCTGGGCTTGACGAGGCTCAGCCCCGGCCCCTCAGGGCTTGACGAGGCTCAGCCCCTCTCTGGGCTTGACGAGGCTCAGCCTCGGCCCCCCTGGGCTTGACGAGGCTCAGCCCCGGCCCCTCAGGGCTTGACGAGGCTCAGCCCCTCTCTGGGCTTGACGAGGCTCAGCCCCTCTCTGGGCTTGACGAGGCTCAGCCCGGCCCCCCTGGGCTTGACGAGGTTCAGCCCCGGCCCCCCTGGGCTTGACGAGGCTCAGCCCCAGCCCCTCAGGGCTTGACGAGGCTCAGCCCCTCTCTGGGCTTGACGAGGCTCAGCCCCGGCCCCTCTGGGCTTGACGAGGCTCAGCCCCGGCCCCTCAGGGCTTGACGAGGCTCAGCCCCTCTCTGGGCTTGACGAGGCTCAGCCTCGGCCCCCCTGGGCTTGACGAGGCTCAGCCCCGGCCCCTCAGGGCTTGACGAGGCTCAGCCCCTCTCTGGGCTTGACGAGGCTCAGCCCCTCTCTGGGCTTGACGAGGCTCAGCCCGGCCCCCCTGGGCTTGACGAGGCTCAGCCCCGCCCCCCCTGGGCTTGACGAGGCTCAGCCCCAGCCCCTGTGGGCTTGATGAGGCTCAGCCCCAGCCCCTCTCTGGGCTTGACAAGGCTCAGCCCTGGCCCCCCTGGGCTTGACGAGGCTCAGCCCCGGCCCCTCTCTGGGCTTGACGAGGCTCAGCCCCTCTCTGGGCTTGACGAGGCTCAGCCCCGGCCCCTCTCTGGGCTTGACGAGGCTCAGCCCCGGCCCCCCTGGGCTTGACGAGGCTCAGCCCCGGCTCCCCTGGGCTTGAGGAGGCTCAGCCCCGGCTCCCCTGGGCATGACGAGGCTCAGCCCCGACCCCCCTGGGCTTGACGAGGCTCAGCCCGGGCCCCCCTGGGCTTGACGAGGCTCAGCCCGGCCCCCTGGGCTTGACGAGGCTCAGCCCGGCCCCCTGGGCTTGACGAGGCTCAGCCCGGCCCCCTGGGCTTGGCGAGGCTCAGCCCGGCCCCCTGGGCTTGACGAGGCTCAGCCCGGCCCCCTGGGCTTGACGAGGCTCAGCCCGGCCCCTCTGGGCTTGACGAGGCTCAGCCCGGCCCCTGGGCTTGACGAGGCTCAGCCCGGCCCCTCTGGGCTTGACGAGGCTCAGCCCGGCCCCTGGGCTTGACGAGGCTCAGCCCGGCCCCTGGGCTTGACGAGGCTCAGCCCGGCCCCTGGGCTTGACGAGGCTCAGCCCGGCCCCTGGGCTTGACGAGGCTCAGCCCGGCCCCTCTGGGCTTGACGAGGCTCAGCCCGGCCCCTCTGGGCTTGACGAGGCTCAGCCCGGCCCCCTGGGCTTGACGAGGCTCAGCCCGGCCCCCTGGGCTTGACGAGGCTCAGCCCGGCCCCCTGGGCTTGACGAGGCTCAGCCCGGCCCCCTGGGCTTGGCGAGGCTCAGCCCGGCCCCCTGGGCTTGACGAGGCTCAGCCCGGCCCCCTGGGCTTGACGAGGCTCAGCCCGGCCCCCTGGGCTTGACGAGGCTCAGCCCTGGCCCCCCTGGGCTTGACGAGGCTCAGCCCCGGCCCCTCTCTGGGCTTGACGAGGCTCAGCCCGGCCCCTCAGGGGTTGACGAGGCTCAGCCCGGCCCCTCTGGGCTTGACAAGGCTCAGCCCCGGCCCCTCTGGGCTTGACGAGGCTCAGCCCCAGCCCCTCTGGGCTTGACGAGGCTCAGCCCCGGCCCCCCTGGGCTTGACGAGGCTCAGCCCCGGCCCCCCTGGGCTTGACGAGGCTCAGCCCCGGCCCCCCTGGGCTTGACGAGGCTCAGCCCCGGCCCCTCTGGGCTTGACGAGGCTCAGCCCCGGCCCCCCTGGGCTTGACGAGGCTCAGCCCCGGCCCCCCTGGGCTTGACGAGGCTCAGCCCTGGCCCCCCTGGGCTTGACGAGGCTCAGCCCCGGCCCCTCTCTGGGCTTGACGAGGCTCAGCCCCGGCCCCTCTGGGCTTGACGAGGCTCAGCCCGGCCCCTCTGGGCTTGACGAGGCTCAGCCCCGGCCCCTCTCTGGGCTTGACGAGGCTCAGCCCCGGCCCCCCTGGGCTTGACGAGGCTCAGCCCGGCCCCCTGGGCTTGACGAGGCTCAGCCCGGCCCCCTGGGCTTGACGAGGCTCAGCCCGGCCCCTGGGCTTGACGAGGCTCAGCCCCGGCCCCTCTCTGGGCTTGACGAGGCTCAGCCCCGGCCCCTCTCTGGGCTTGACGAGGCTCAGCCCCGACCCCCCTGGGCTTGACGAGGCTCAGCCCCGGCCCCCCTGGGCTTGACGAGGCTCAGCCCGGCCCCTGGGCTTGACGAGGCTCATGCACGAGGCTCAGCCCCGGCCCCCCTGGGCTTGACGAGGCTCAGCCCCGGCCCCTCTGGGCTTGACGAGGCTCAGCCCCGGCCCCTCTGGGCTTGACGAGGCTCAGCCCCAGCCCCTCTCTGGGCTTGACGAGGCTCATCCCCGGCCCCCCTGGGCTTGACGGGGCTCAGCCCCGGCCCCTCTGGGCTTGACGAGGCTCAGCCCCAGCCCCTCTCTGGGCTTGACGAGGCTCAGCCCCGGCCCCCCTGGGCTTGACGAGGCTCAGCCCCTCTCTGGGCTTGACGAGGCTCAGCCCCGGCCCCCCTGGGCTTGACGAGGCTCAGCCCCTCTCTGGGCTTGACGAGGCTCAGCCCCGGCCCCCCTGGGCTTGACGAGGCTCAGCCCCGGCCCCTCTGGGCTTGACGAGGCTCAGCCCCTCTCTGGGCTTGACGAGGCTCAGCCCCGGCCCCTGTGGGCTTGACGAGGCTCAGCCCCTCTCTGGGCTTGACGAGGCTCAGCCCCGGCCCCTGTGGGCTTGACGAGGCTCAGCCCCAGCCCCCCTGGGCTTGACGAGGCTCAGCCCGGCCCCTCTGGGCTTGACAAGGCTCAGCCCCGGCCCCTCAGGGCTTGACGAGGCTCAGCCCCGGCCCCTCAGGGGTTGACGAGGCTCAGCCCCTCTCTGGGCTTGACAAGGCTCAGCCCCGGCCCCTCTGGGCTTGACGAGGTTCAGCCCGGCCCCTCTGGGCTTGACGAGGCATAGCCTGGCACCTCTTCAGCTATGAAAGTTAAAAATGTCATTAAATGTTTTGCTCTCAAATGTGATTTCTTAAAATTCAGTTGATTTAAAACAGTTTTATCAAGTTCTTGCATGCGCTAAACAGAGACAGTCCGCTGCCAGGGACATTTAATTACTTTACCATTTACGTGCCATAAAGATGACACTGGCTGCGAAAGAAGGACTGCGACTCTATTGTCATTTTTGATACACAAATGAAATAAGCTTACTTGATTTGAAAAATGTCTTCAACGATATAAGCAAATTCCTCCACAGTTGGTTTGATTGAATGAGTCGTACACAACAAGCTTCAATATGAAAGCTGAACATTCATTTCAATTTCAACAACAAGTTTTTAATGAAAATAAATGTATTGTAGCCTACTTCACTAAAGTGAAAACTGGCTTCTGTTTTAAATACCACTGCTTCTGGTTTTACTACTGCTTAATAATCCCCTATTCAAAACATATATAAAAACAATAAGAACGATCTGGTTCTCTCTCACCTTTTTTCAATGAGTAGAATTGAATGAATACAGAATAAAAACAATGCAAGCTAACAACTATTGAGCCTAAATGGATTTTTTTTTTCAATCCCCGCAAACTGCAGGTTCTGTTGCATTTACAGCACTGATAACGTTAGATTTGACTAGATATTAATACAGTGTGGACCATGGGTCAAACCAATGTTTGTGTCGTTTCTTTTAAATCAGTGTCAGCCTTCTAGAGTCACCTGAATGCCTTTCCACTTTGTATTTCAATTTATTTATCTGCACATACTTTGTTGATGATGTAGACTACGTGATTAGAAAGTCTAACCCTAGGACTGTTATAATGCTCTTTCTAATAAACTTGCTATGATTCTGAATGTGTGCTTCTTAAGAACGGTATTATCGTCTCTGCTCTTTCTTTATAAATGAAGCTCTGATCACAGAGTTATCACTGATATAAACCAGCAGGATGTTGTTATGCTGTTTTGTTTCCTGAGAAGATTAGTCTTTGCAGTTATTATTATTGAGGTGTACTTGCCGCTCGCTGTGTGTTATTGTTTTCTGTAAAACATTGATATCCTGTCAGTTAAGAAAAGGCTTCATGCAAAAGCTGGTTTTAACATTGTCTTTATTACACTGGCCAGAGACCCGCGCTTACAACTGCATTGTCATATTTTCTACATCTTTAAATTCTCAAATTTATAAATCAAAACCCGGGTAGTACCAGTTTTCGGGCACCAGTGCCGACCTCATATACAGGTGCATGCCACTTATAACGGACTCCAAGGGGACAATGGTATGTTGTAAACCCAATTCGAAATGCTGTATGTAACTGCGAACATACGTACCTTAAATATTTACTCTCTGTAGTCAAATGTTAAATGCTTGTTGTCCCTGTCAAATAAATACCGGTAAATATACAAAAATTAAAGAAAGCTTAACTGCCAAAGAACGGGAGTTTATTATTTGTACAAAACATGCCCCTGTGGGATGTACAATGTAATAAGTAGTACCATTTTGCAAATTTATATTTTCGCTAAATGTAATTAAAATTATATACGTTATACGTTTAAACTGTACAACGCCTGTGCCAACAAAAACATAGAAGAATAAAACTAAACAGCAGCCTGACGTCACAAATGCCATCGTGACTCATTTACTGCACCGGATGCACCTTATTTGCGCAAAAGACCTGCCTGTGGAACAGTATGTACGTTATTAATTAAAGTATTAAACAGTATATAAGTTATAAGCGAGTCCATTTTAACCAGAGTAACTCCCCATTAAAGCCCATGTTAGACATGCCTCCTCAATACGCTGTGAACAGAACTCCATTCTGACAGGATCTGTTATAAGTGCAGTGTGCACCTGTATATATATATATATATATATATATATATATATATATATATATATATATATATATATATATATAGCGAATGGAGGTGGAAGACAGGTGCAGCCACTGTGGTGTTATTTCCATCTGATTCAAGCTATTTGATACAGTACTTGTATACAACTGTATATTATAAATACATCTCAAAAGGCTGTATGACAGGAATGTCAGGGTTAACTATATTATAAAGAACCTGCAGATGGTTGTATCACATCAATATCAAGGTCCTCTGTGTATTATAGTCCCATACGAATGTGTGTTTTCCCTGTGTGCCTGTCTGCCCGCAGTCTGCCATGTGATTAAGCAGGGCCGCTGCACGCTGGTCACGACTCTGCAGATGTTTAAGATCCTGGCCCTGAACGCTCTGATCCTGGCGTACAGTCAGAGCGTCCTGTACCTGGAGGGGGTGAAGTTCAGCGACTTCCAGGCCACCCTGCAGGGGCTGCTATTGGCGGGCTGCTTCCTCTTCATCTCCAGATCCAAGGTCAGATCCCCAAAGAGCCACCATGCATGCATGTATCCATCCATGTATCCATTCACCCATGCATCAATTCACCCATGTATCCATTCACCCATGTATCCATTCACCCATGTATCTATTCACCCATGTATCTATTCACCCATGTATCTATTCACCCATGTATCCATTCACCCATGCATCAATTCACCTATGTATCCATTCATCCATGTATCCATTCATCCATGTATCCATTCACCCATGCATCAATTCACCTATGTATCCATTCATCCATGTATCCATTCATCCATGCATCAATTCATCCATTCATCCATGTATCCATTCATCCATGCATCAATTCATCCATTCACCCATGCATCCATTCACCCATGCATCCATTCACCCATGTATCCATTCATCCATGCATCAATTCATCAATTCATCCATTCACCCATGCATCCATTTACCCATGTATCCATTCACCCATGTATCCATTCACCCATGTATCCATTCACCCATGCATCCATTCACCCATGCATCCATTCACTCATGTATTCATGCATCCATTTATGTGGTGTAAGACTGCCCTTATAAAAGTTTACCACCGCAAATTTGCACAGTAATTTTTCAGCTTTCCCACAGTTATACCGCTGTGCATTTAGCATAGTTCACCGTGGTTTGCCACCTCTGCAGTGCTTCATCTATGCTTTACCATGCTTTCACTGTGCTTTATTACACTTTGCTGTGCTTTTACTGTGGGAAGGTCAGTTTTACCCTGGTTTGTTTTCTCTCTCCTCCCCTCTCTCTCTCCCCTCTCTCTCTCCCCTCCTCTCTAATTAATCGTCTAGTTTAACGTCATTTTTTTCTCCCCCTCCCCCTCTCTCTGCAGCCCCTGAAGACCCTCTCGAAAGAGCGCCCCCTGCCGAACATCTTCAACCTCTACACAGTTCTGACGGTGCTGCTGCAGTTCCTGGTTCATTTCTGCAGCCTGGTTTACCTGTACAAAGGGGCTCAACTCCGCAGCAGCCCCAGGTAACCAGGCCTGAGCGCAACAGCTCCCTTAACACTATGAGCAAAACCCGGGCAGTATTGACATCCAGCACTGTATTAGATCAGTCGTCTAGAGAACCTGTATTATTATTTATTTCTTTCTTTCCTAGCAGACACCCTTATCCAGGGCGACTTACAATTGTTACAAGATATCACATTATTTTTACATACAATTATATTATTTTTTACACATTATTTTTACATACAATTCCCCATTTATACAGTTGGGTTTTTACTGGAGCAATCTAGGTAAAGTACCTTGCTCAAGGGTACAGCAGCAGTGTCCCCCACCTGGGATTGAACCCACGACTCTCCGGTCAAGAGTCCAGAGCCCTAACCACCACTCCACACTGCTGCCCGCTACTGCCTGCAGCGTGTGATTCTGTTACTTTTTACAAGACTGCCGGACAGCTCTAATCTATAGTATATTAGTACGTTTACCATGCAAACCCCTCCCTTGCTCCCTCCCTCCCTCAGTCCATCCTTCCTCCCCTGAATCCCTCCTTCAGCCCATGCTCCCTCCCTTCCTCCCTCCCTCCCTCCTGGAGAGAGCTCTCACCCTGCTGTTCTCCCACGCTGCAGGGAGGATCAGTTTGTGGATCTCTACAAGGAGTTTGAGCCCAGCCTGATCAACAGCACGGTCTACATCATGTCCATGGCCATGCAGATGGCAACCTTCGCCATTAACTACAAGGTAGGAGAGGAGAGATCCACACTGCCTGGCAGAACCATGCAGGGATGGATACGAGAGTTTTACTATGAGCTTAATAAGACACACCTATGCACTGGGGCTGCAAAAAGGGATAGTTGGCTTCTCATGATGGCTTCTCTGATTGGTTACAGGCATTCCCAATATGTTAACATTGTTAACGTTTTAAACGTGTTTAATCCTAAAGGCACAGCTGCAAATTCAAAATGTTGCACTATGGAGTGTGTTATTGTAGTACATAGTGTGTGAAAATCAGGACTCAAGTAACATTCTCCCCCTCTCTCTCCCCCTGTCTTTCCTCCTCCTCCTCTCCTCCCCTCTCTCTCCTCTCCTCTCTCCTCTCCCCTCCTCCTCCCTCCCTCCTCTCCCTCCCTCCTCCTCTCCCCTCTCTCCCTCTCCTTCTCTCCCCCTCTCTCCCTCTCCCTCCCCTCTCTCCCTCTCCTCCCTCCTCCTCCCTCCCCCTCCCTCCCTCCCTCCTCTCTCTCCCCTCCTCCCTCTCCTCTCTCCCTCCTCTCCCTCTCCTCTCCCCCTCCTCCTCCCTCCTCCTCTCCCTCCCTCCCTCCTCTCTCCCTGTCTCCTAACCTCCTCTCCCCCTCTCTCTCCCTCTCCCTCCCTCCTCTCTCCCTCTTCTCCCTCCTCCTCCCTCCCTCCTCTCTCTCCCCCTCTCTCCCCCCCATCTCTCTCCCCCCCTGTCAGGGTCACCCCTTTATGGAGAGTCTTCAGGAGAACAAGCCCCTGCTCTGGAGCATCGCTCTGTCAGGTCTGGCCATCGTGGGGCTGCTGTCAGGGTCCTCTCCAGAATTCAACGAGCAGTTCTCCCTGGTCGACATTCCCTTTGAGGTGAGCAAACACACGCTTCCCGGCTGTGACTCCACATGCAGCCCACATACCCTGCCGTCTGACTAGAAGCACAGTTTAACTTAAAATGCACGTTTCACAAGGGAGCTGTGCGAACGAAACGACACGGCCATTCAGAATGTGTCTTAATCTGTAACATTTGCAGAGAAAACGTTGCATCGTTAGTCTACGGAAATACTAAGAGGAACCTCAGACATTCTGTGACAAGCGTTGTGTTTTCAAAAAGACTTCTAGTCAGAACATTTGTGAATGTATTTAATTGAAGAGAAACTTAAGTTCGACGATCAACGTTTTGACCAGAAGTCTTTCACATTGAAAAACACTTGGTCCAAACGCTTGTCAGCTATCTTCAATTGAAGACATTGTAAAAGAATGTCATTAAATATATTATGTTTCTTATACTACTGTATTCAAAATGTTGCACTATGGAGTGTTCTGTTTTAGTTGTGAGCTGAAAACAGGTCTTAAGTAACGTTCTCTCTTTCGCTCTTTCTCTATCTGGTTCTCTCGTTCCCAGTTCAAACTGGTGATCGCTCAGGTGCTGGCAGTGGATTTTTTCGCAGCTCTACTGGTGGACAGACTGCTCCAGTTTGTACTGGGCAGCGTAAGTCTCAAGATACCTTCATGAGGACAAGCCAGCGCAGTGTGGATGCTGCTCCCAAGCGAGTGTTAGAGCTAAATCAGAGAGGAGAGAGAGAGAGAGACGACCCGCTACCCCCTCCTCTACACCCCCAGGACAAACCACCTCACCGCCCCACCCCCTCCCTCATTTCGCCAGCCTGTGACGATCTGTTTACATTTCAGAAGTAAAAAAAACAAAAACTACAACAACGACAACAACAACAACAACAGCCGTTTTAAAATGTTTTATAAAAAATAAATAAACGAAGGGAGGTCGGAGAATTGTTCGGCTGAGCCGCGACACGGAAGAGGAATAGTTTCCTGCTTTAATTTATCTATTTAAAAAAGTCACTGCTGTTTTACTTTTCAGGCAGCAGCAGGTGGTGGTGTTGCTATTGGTTTCCTTTCTTTTTTTTTTCTTTCCCCTGTTTGTTATTTTGTTTGTTTGTTTTTCTTGGGAATGGTGCTGTCTGAGTTTAGTTTAAAAAAAAATGGGAATAAAATTTTTTTTTTAAGTATTTTGGTCAACCTGTCACTGCCTAAACTAAACAAAACCGTTCTAAATCAAAGAAGATTTTGTATCATTTATTTAGACGAGGCATTGGAATCCCAAGTAATTTATGAATTCTGTATTCAAAGTGAATAAAGCGGCAGTCACCAAAGGAAGTGTTTGTAGCCCCGCAGAGAAGGATCTGCCTCATGTTTGAGAGCGTGCGTCTGTAATTCACTTGTGTTGAAAACGCTAAAAAAAAAAAAAGTGTTCTGTGGTTTACTGGCTGCTAAGAGCAATGATCAGGGGAGCTGTAAAAACAGCTTTCACTACGAAAGCATTAGCACACCACTGGGTGTTCAAATGCGGTCCCGTTGGCACTCCTTGGGGTATTACTGCTTCAGATTTGATGTCGTGTTTAAACACCCTCTCGTGTGTTACTGCGCTTATAAACTGTCACCCCGCTTCACCCCACCCAAAGTGAGCCGGGCTTGCCCAGTGAATCAGGTTCTGAAAGTTCCGAGCCGTGTTGCCATGGCGACATATCTGCACAGGATGGAACGCTTGTTACCCAATGAGATTGTTCCCTCTATACGTTGTATAAAAAGAGAATAAGACACATGCCAGCAGCAGCCATTAACTCAAAGATGTGTAGTAATATACACAAAAACTGCGCCTGTGTTTTTAATTTGAGAAATCAGCTGGACATCTTTTTAGCAAGTCCTCCGACCAGATATATATATTTTATTTTACTGAATGTATTTATTTTGTCTACAACGCTGACGCTCACCCACCACTGTTGTATAAATAAACAAAGACAAAACTAAAACCAAGAACAAATCTGTGTTTGAAGTATGACGGTTTCATCCAGTTTATGCTTTGATGTTGGGAGAAACCTACAGGCTTGATTACTTGCAGTTTTATTTGGCCAGTTTTGTTATTTCATGAGCTGAAAAACAATAGCCAAGAGAACAGAGTAAAATTGGACATAATGTAGCAGGACCTTTCCTATGTTAATAAGAGCAAGAACCTGGAGGCATTCCTCCCAACACGTAACTGCAAGAGCTGTCACTCAGAATTGTTGATTTATTGTTGGGTGTTTTTGTAAAGACAATAATAGAATGCTCCAACTGCAGGAGGACAGTATTTATTGGGTGTGTGAAATAAATAAACCGTGTCAATGGATTTTATTGGAAACCCTTTCATGATCTTCATTATCGTTCATTCCCATCAGCAGGATGGGTGTAACAGTACACTCATGTCACGATGTGTATCGCGGTCTGCACCGGGTGGTCCTGATTGGCTACTTGCACGATGCATAATCAGATCTAATGATCATTTACTAATACATTAAGATAAAAATTCAATGAGATGCCACCAACATAACACACCTGGTCTTCATTGAAGAAGCACTTGGTGAACTATGATGAGCTCTGTTGTGCTTTTGGTCTTGTATCACGATACAATTGCGATACGATACATCATTGAACCAAGGAATCGTTACAACTGTAATCAACAGCAGATCGAGACCAAATCGATTTCAGTCGGGTCTGTCCGCCCGTTAGGATTGCAGGCTGGCAGAACTCGATCTCCACACTGCTGACGGGAGGTCATGAGCGTCCAATGACAAAAATCTCTGATTGCAGGAAAAAAAATATGAAGGCTGTGAATATATTATACTGTCAGCGAAATACTGGAGGTTGGCAAATTCATTTATATATAGCAATAAGAAAACGTAATGCATGGTGATTTTTGACTTCTGTCTTATCAATGTGTCCGGTTGTAGATTGGATTGTAGACTGCTGATGGAACCAGCTGCAGCCCCAGTTTGATACTGGGAACGAGATGATTTTTACAGACTGGTTTCATGGTGCAGATGGGAATGTGGCATCTTTGTAAGGTGTAACTGTAAGGTGTGAATGACTGCAGATTTGAATGTGCTTTATTTTACACGGTACAAACAATGTAAATGAGATGTCACTGCACAGCCCAACGGTACTTGGGAGTTTTTCAGCTTGCACCAGTGTCGTTCTTTGCACCGTTGTGTATGTGGATGAAAAGCAGAAAAGAAACCCCACATACATCTCAACTGAGAAGAAGAGGCACTTGTATTTAATTTGTTCTTGAAAAGAATTCAAGAATAACATTTTCTGAGACACCCATCACCTCTCACCAGAATACATACAGGTCACAAGGAATGTGTATACACAGAAATATACACAGACATATACATAGTGTGCTTAATATATACATAGTATGCTCTGTCACAACAGTATAGCAAAGACAAGCACTACCATTCGGAATACAACCCTTTTGTGCTGTTCCTTTTTCATATCGTATGAATGCCTTTACTTAAACTGAATTATAATATATATATCTGATTATTGCATGTATTTTACAGTGCACTGAAGATGGCACTAGCTGCAATATTTATCTACTTGGCTGTTTTACCTTTGATCTCCAATTGAGATAAAATGCACACATTATTTACAAAAGCTTGCCAAGTATCTGGTTTTGACTGGTGAGAAGTCACTGCTCTAAATGAATGTAAAGCTGGATCTGGTCCACTCACCGGTAGAGTAACAGGCACTGTGTAGTGAAGCACGGGCTTCAGCAATCTGTTCTGTAGTGGCTCTCCATTGCAATCATTGATCTAAAAACTAATGTAGGCTCCACCTGACCTACAAGGACAAACGTCTGGGGATGGGAATTTGCCTACACAAATTAAATAGTGTATTAATTGAATCCTATGTAAGCTCACGCATGCATGTTTGCTCATTTTAACCCATTAAGTGTCATTGGCTGCTTTGTAATGTTTTGGAGTGTAGCATCTACCTGCTATTTTAATATTCTCTAACTATTTAACTTACTCTATTGTGTTAATTGCAAAGGTTCAGTCTAAATGTAATTGTTAATTCTGCAAATACAGCCCTTCTGATGCTTTTAGGACACCTCAGTATAAAATAAGAAACTGAAGCCTTAAAATGATCCATGTCTTGGTGTTTTCCTCCCCACAGTGATGATGAAGCTCCATTTCCTGTGTGTTGAGCTTCATAGCCGGTGTGAAATTTCACTGCTCTGATTACAGGCGCGTCTAACTTGACTGACCTCAAAACAGGATGCAGCAGTTTGTAGCCAAAATGATTTAAAAAAATATATATTCTGTTAAGAAATATTGACTAGAACGTATCAAACTACAGCTTGTGTTCTGAGTTTGCATCTATTTTTTAAATTGTCATTCTTGTGACCCAGGTTCTGCATTCCAGTTCTGGTCTCAGAGCGGTTTTGCAATATAAGGAGATCTACAAACATGATCCTGCAGTTTGGGAAGGCTTTGGATTGTGGAGGAGTTCACAGCCTCCCTTGGACCCAGTGATACAGAAAAAGCTTTTTTGTGCATATCTTACCTAAATAGCAAGAAAGGTTGCAAGGTTATTGAAGATAATATCTTAACGCTATTTCATTACAGATACTTAAGGGGTCCCTGTTTTGAAGAAAGCACACAGTTTTCAGAAAGGAATAAAATGATTGCAACTAGCCAGAAAAGACTTCTATTGCACGAGAGAGAGGTTTGATTATTGATTAGCTTCTAGTTCAGTATTGATTATCTTCTGGGGTTTTTTTTGCTTGCACTTTCATTGCTTCTATCCCCTTCAGTCACTGGGTAGAGAACTGTACCGTGTTAAGTTTCCTATCTATGTATCTATTTTATAAGACATAGATGTTTTGTCAAAGAGTTCACACAAACTGTTTTAAAATGTATAAAAATGTAAATAACAAAATTGTGACTGACAGGGACATACAGGTCTCAAATGTGCAGTTTTGAAAGAAACACATGCATTTTCATTTTAAAAACTTGCTATATGGAACCTCTGCTTTCAAGCCATGTTTTCAGTTAGCGTTGCACTTGCTTGGTATCCTGAAGGGTGAAATTGTCCCCGCCCCTTTACTGGCTTCTTTCCTGTCATCAGCCAACCAGCTGCTGCTTCCCCTATTGACCAACATGCTTTGACCTCAGAGACACTGCAGAGATGAAATGACCCAGGAAGTGCACCAGATACCGTGAGAACAAGGCGTAAAAACTGAGAACTTTCTATAACCGAAAGCAGTACCAGATATGACGTTTTAAAGTGAAAATGCAGCCTCTGTGTAACACACAAACACACTTAAGAGCTGCGTAGCTAATGGAAGTGCAATGCAGGCTCGTGGAATGATTGTGTTAGCTACAAGCCCGCCGCTGTGCTTGAACTTCATGCTTCCAGTGACTGCAGCACACTCCGGAATTGAGGTCTGTCAGCTGCCGTCTTCTCCACTGTGAAGCTGTAGTTGTACTGAAATACAGAGAATAACAAAAAGGCATCAGCAGGAGCGTGACCCCACACACACTCACACAAGACTACAAGAATATACAGCAGACCCTGACATTGATGCGATACAGCCATATGAACATTCTTTATAATACACAGTATTCATATTGCATCTCATTTATAATATACAGCAGACCCTGACATTGATGCGATACAGCCATATGAACATTCTTTATAATACACAGTATTCATATTGCATCTCATTTATAATATACAGCAGACCCTGACATTGATGCGATACAGCCATATGAACATTCACTTTATAAGACCGTTTGTATCAGATGGAAATGACGTTGTTACGGTTCATGTGTAAAACCAGTAAATCTATAGATTAACCGGCATACGTGTGTATAATACATATATATATATATATAATACATATATATATATATATATATATATATATACACATACACATACACATATATATATATATATATATATATATATATATATATATTCCCATTAAGCTCCCTGACGTTTTTATTTCTAATTCACCACAAATGCTGTAGCATTAACTACCATCTCCTTAGTTATTTATACATTGACCGCTGAGCTGGTAAATCTACACATATACCAGCTAATCTATAGATTTACTGATTTTACACATGAACCGTAACAACGTCACCTTCAAATTAGCTATACTTTTGAATAATTCTTATTAAACTATATATACAGTACTGTGCAAAAGTTTTAGGCAGGTGTGAAAAAATGCTGTAAAGTAAGCATGCTTTCAAAAATAGACATGTTAATAGTTTATATTTATCAATTAACAAAATGCAAAGTGAGTGACCAGAAGAAAAATCTACATCAAATCAATATTTGGTGTGACCACCCTTTGCCTTCAAAACAGCATCAATTCTTCTAGGTACACTTGCACACAGTTTTTGAAGGAACTCGGCAGGTAGGTTGGCCCAAACATCTTGGAGAACTAACCACCTGTGGATTTAGGCAGCCTCAGTTGCTTCTCTCTCTTCATGTAATCCCAGACAGACTCGATGATGTTGAGATCAGGGCTCTGTGGGGGCCATACCATCACTTCCACGACTCCTTGTTCTTCTTTA
The DNA here is from genome assembly GCA_030684275.1 of Acipenser oxyrinchus oxyrinchus. Lineage (NCBI taxonomy): Eukaryota > Metazoa > Chordata > Actinopteri > Acipenseriformes > Acipenseridae > Acipenser > Acipenser oxyrinchus. The sequence goes on along the minus strand of CM060284.1, from coordinate 4,580,197 downwards.
CGCTGAAGATAGTTCTTAATGACTTTTGCTGTATGTTTGGGGTCGTTGTAATGCTGCAGAATAAATTTGGGGCCAATCAGATGCCTCCCTGATGGTATTGCATGATGGATAAGTATCTGCCTGTACTTCTCAGCATTGAGGAGACCATTAATTCTGACCAAATCCCCAACTCCATTTGCAGAAATGCAGCCCCAAACTTGCAAGGAACCTCCACCATGCTTCACTGTTGCCTGCAGACACTCATTCGTGTACCGCTCTCAGCCCTTCGGCGAACAAACTGCCTTCTGCTACAGCCAAATATTTCAAATTTTGACTCATCAGTCCAGAGCACCTGCTGCCATTTTTCTGCACCCCAGTTCCTGTGTTTTCGTACATAGTTTAGTCGCTTGGCCTTGTTTCCACGTTGGAGGTATGGCTTTTTGGCCGCAAGTTTTCCATGAAGGCCACTTCTGACCAGACTTCTCCGGACAGTAGATGGGTGTACCAGGGTCCCACTGTTTTCTGCCAATTCTGAGCTGATGGCACTGCTGGACATCTTCCGATTGCAAAGGGAAGTAAGCATGATGTGTCTTTCATCTGCTGCAGTAAGTTTCCTTGGCCGACCACTGCGTCTACGGTCCTCAACGTTGCCCGTTTCTTTGTGCTTCTTCAAAAGAGACTAGACAGCACATCTGGAAACCCCTGTCTGCCTTGAAATTTCTGCCTGGGAGAGACCTTGCTGATGGAGTATAACTACCTTGTGTCTTGTTGCTGTGCTCAGTCTTGCCATGGTGTATGACTTTTGACAGTAAACTGTCTTCAGCAACCTCACCTTGTTAGCTGAGTTTGGCTGTTCCTCACCCAGTTTTATTCCTCCTACACAGCTGTTTCTGTTTCAGTTAATGATTGTGTTTCAACCTACATATTGAATTGATGATCATTAGCACCTGTTTGGTATAATTGTTTAATCATACACCTGACTATATGCCTGCAAAATCCCTGACTTTGTGCAAGTGTACCTAGAAGAATTGATGCTGTTTTGAAGGCAAAGGGTGGTCACACCAAATATGGATTTGATTTAGATTTTTCTTCTGTTCACTCACTTTGCATTTAGTTAATTGATAAATATAATCTATTAACATGTCTATTTTTGAAAGCATTCTTACTTTACAGCATTTTTTCACACCTGCCTAAAACTTTTGCACAGTACTGTATATATATATATATATATATATATATATATATATATATATATATATATATATATATATATATATACTAGGGTGATACAAGCTGATTTTCATGCTCCTCCAGGTCAGAGTAGCGGCACTGACCTCTTGCGGAGAGGAGGTCAGTGTGTACCATACAGCACCCTGCATGATATTCTCTATGTATCACTACACAGGCAGTATACAGTCACAATGCATGCGATAGTACAGCTACTCTATGAAGTTCTGTAGGATAAAATAATCAATGGAATATTTAGTTGTAAAAGGAAATAAATGGGATCTGGTGTAATAGTTTGTGAAACTGCAATTAAGATATTTCTCCACCGGGTGGCACTGTTTGTTATGCAGGAGTGGTAGTTTAAAAGAAAATAAACCTCTAAAAAGGCTGGTTTCACTGACCCTGACTAGTCCTACTTACCGATGTTAATTAATTTGAGGTAGTCCAGGATTAGTTCAAATCTGGGACTGTGAAACCAGCCCCCGCAATAGTTTAAAATAAACAGTTGAAGTGTCTCACCTCGTTTTCTATGTCAGTGATTGATTTGATCTGAATGTTGTTTAGGTTGACCAGGGGTACCTGAGGTGAGGGAGGGAGGGAGGAGGAAAGAAGAGATCATTTCAACATTTGAGAACAAAGAAAAACTTCATCAAAATGTTTGTGATCGAGTTTATTAAATTTCTTTTCGTATTTCTATTGAAGCCACTGAGAAAGACTTCAAGTCAAAGTGCTTGTCATTGAGTTTATTAAGTTTCTTTTAATATTTCCTTCGCAGTCACTGAAAAAGACTTCTAGTTGAAACGTATGTCATTGAGTTTATTATGGTTTCTTTTAGGAATAGGCTAAGTTTTCTAACAATAAGCAGACCCTGCTTCAAATGCGTCAGTGTTGTTGCATTTTGATTGTAACTTGTAGCAAAGACAACTAAATGAACCCGTTAAGAGAGTGGGAGCCTCCACTTCCAAGTCAAAAGAGCCGCACTGTGCAGCTGGACAGCAGCTCTGGCTCTTAAAATGAAAACAAGACACCAGGCGTGTTTGTGAGAGCATCCCGGGACAGTGTTTGTATTGCAGCAGCTGATTGCCTCAACACTTACATTGCCGTTGGGCTGACAGTCAAACTTCGGGTGCAGAGCAAAGGGCACTCCGTCCATAGCTGAAAAATACAAAAACAGACATTAGAATAAAAAGGATGCATTCATTCATATACAATAAAGAGTAGACCGTGACACTGAAGTGATACAGCCAGCTGATATTAGTTTATATCACATGTAATACTCTGCATTCACTATAGTTTACCCTGGTTTGCCATGTTTTCTTTAATATACTTTGCCAGACCTCTCTGTGCTTTACAAAGCTTCCCTATGCTTTACCATACCTCTATGTGCTTTCAAATTGTTGCCCTATGCTTTACCATAGCTCTCTGTGCTTTACAATGCTTGCCTATGCTTTACCATAGCTCTCTGTGCTTTACAATGCTTCCCTATGCTTTACCATACCACTCCGTGCTTTAGAATGCTTCCCTATGCTTCAGCATACCTCTGTGCTTTACAATGCTTCCCTATGCTTTACCATACCTCTCTGTGCTTTACAATGCTTCAGCATACCTCTCTGTGCTTTACAATGCTTGCCTATGCTTTCCCATACCTCTCTGTGCTTTACAATGCTTCCCTATGCTTTCCCATCCCTCTCTGTGCTTTACAAGCTTCCCTATGCTTTCCCATCCCTCTCTGTGCTTTACAATGCTTGCCTATGCTTTCCCATCCCTCTCTATGCTTTACAATGCTTCCCTATGCTTTCCCATCCCTCTCTGTGCTTTACAATGCTTCCCTATGCTTTACCAGACCTCTCTGTGCTTTACAATGCTTCCCTATGCTTTCCCATCCCTCTCTGTGCTTTACAATGCTTCCTTATGCTTTTCCAGACCTCTCTGTGCTTTACAATGCTTCCCTATGCTTTCCCATCCCTCTCTGTGCTTTACAATGCTTGCCTATGCTTTCCCATCCCTCTCTGTGCTTTACAATGCTTCCCTATGCTTTTCCAGACCTCTCTGTGCTTTACAATGCTTCCCTATGCTTTACCATACCTCTCTGTGCTTTACAATGCTTCCCTATGCTTTACCATACCACTCTGTGCTTTACAATGCTTCCCTATGCTTTACCAGACCTCTCTGTGCTTTACAATGCTTCCCTATGCTTTACCAGACCTCTCTGTGCTTTACAATGCTTCCCTATGCTTTCCCATCCCTCTCTGTGCTTTACAATGCTTCCCTATGCTTTACCAGACCTCTCTGTGCTTTACAATGCTTCCCTATGCTTTCCCATCCCTCTCTGTGCTTTACAATGCTTCCTTATGCTTTCCCAGACCTCTCTGTGCTTTACAATGCTTCCCTATGCTTTCCCATCCCTCTCTGTGCTTTACAATGCTTGCCTATGCTTTCCCATCCCTCTCTGTGCTTTACAATGCTTCCCTATGCTTTTCCAGACCTCTCTGTGCTTTACAATGCTTGCCTATGCTTTTCCAGACCTCTCTGTGCTTTACAATGCTTGCCTATGCTCTCCCATCCCTCTGTGCTTTACAACGCTTCCCTATGCTTTTCAGGACCTCTCTGTGCTTTACAATGCTTGCCTATGCTTTCCCATCCCTCTCTGTGCTTTACAATGCTTCCCTATGCTTTTCCAGACCTCTCTGTGCTTTACAATGCTTCCCTATGCTTTCCCATCCCTCTGTGCTTTACAATGCTTCCCTATGCTTTCCCGTCCCTCTCTGTGCTTTACAATGCTTCCCTATGCTTTCCCATCCCTCTCTGTGCTTTACAATGCTTCCCTATGCTTTACCAGACCTCTCTGTGCTTTACCAGACCTCTCTGTGCTTTACAATGCTTCCCTATGCTTTACCACACCTCTCTGTGCTTTACAATGCTTCCCTATGCTTTACCAGACCTCTCTGTGCTTTACAATGCTTCCCTATGCTTTTCCAGACCTCTCTGTGCTTTACAATGCTTGCCTATGCTTTCCCATCCCTCTCTGTGCTTTACAATGCTTCCCTATGCTTTACCAGACCTCTCTGTGCTTTACAATGCTTCCCTATGCTTTACCAGACCTCTCTGTGCTTTACAATGCTTCCCTATGCTTTACCAGACCTCTCTGTGCTTTACAATGCTTCCCTATGCTTTACCAGACCTCTCTGTGCTTTACAATGCTTGCCTATGCTTTCCCATCCCTCTCTGTGCTTTACAATGCTTCCCTATGCTTTCCCGTCCCTCTCTGTGCTTTACAATGCTTCCCATTGCACTGCACTGTATAGTTCTGAAGGCTCTGGTACCTGAGATGCTGTAGATGTTGCCAGTGTCGTACACCCCCTCTTTGATCTCCAGAGTGCTCCGGCGTTTGCTCAGCTTGTTGGGCTGAATGGGCCTGGAGGCTGCACTGCTGTCAGAGAGGAGACTCATTTCAAACACTGGGTCACTTTAATGTGGCTGGAACTAACAAAATAACTCCATGCATTTTCCAACACCATGCTGATCCAGTCACTATCTACATAGTCACAGACAAAAGCACTGGCCCCTGACGCTGCTTATCCCTGAATTCAAGGGAACTGGTTAAGGACAAGCATTCAGTCAACATCAACCACTTTTTAATACAGCAACATTCACAATCTCTAAAAATGTAATCTCTTCAAAAAACAAACGTATTTCATTTGAAGTATTTGTTCATGACTACTTCATTATTGCTCTGATTGTGTATTTTGGTATTCTATATATCTTTGATACTGTTCTGTAGCCATGTCCTTTGTTGTAGTTCGCTACGAGTGCTTTTCTAAACGTCAATCCAACATCTGCTGTGTTGCCAAAACGTCGTTCTTCAACAGATGTTGGAAATAATCGCATCTTTTTTTCTGGCTACTGACTTTATAATGCAGCTTAATTACTGTGTAATGGTTTTTCAATCAATTCATATATTTTTTTATGAGTTTGATTACATTTTTACAGTCTTAATGTAAAGGTGCCAATACTTTTGTGATGAACAAACAATTGAAATTGCTTAAGTGCTTTTGTTTTTTGTTTATAAAGATTTGTTAAACTACCAGAAATGTTGTTTTTTAGTCTAATTGGTGGCTAATGTTCACTAAACGCCTGTATTTAACATGTTTTCTTGAACTGTATGAAGTGTAGGGTGCCAATACTTTTGTCTGTGACTGCAGGTCTCAAACAGGTTTGAAGTTGGCTGTTAGCGGCTTTAGCCAACAAAATAATCTTAATTAACGTGCACCCTTAGAAAAGTTTACCATGGTATTTTTGCAGCCTCCCGCCCCCATGCTTTTCCAGTGGTTATGCTATGAACCTCGCCTCCCGCTCACGCACCTGATGTGGGCGGGGCTCTGTGGCTCCGCCTCCCCCTTCTCCAGTGACAGCTCCCTCATGTCCAGGTTGATGCTGCGGGGTTTGGGGAGAGGTCTCACCCTCCCCTTCTTGCACCACAGCACGAAGCCATTCATGTCGCTGCGGGGAGCAAAGAGTTAACCAGGCAAATCAGTGTCCTTCCTCTCAAGCAGAGCCAGTCTGAGCTGTAACTGTACCTGTCGCTCATGATTGGCCGTGCTGGGCTGCACGGCTTCTCTCTCCCCTCTTTATACAGCACAGGGCTTCTGTAAAGGTACGCTTGCAATGCAGTGTACTTCCAAAGGTGGGCACTTACAAAAGTTTCCCACAGTAAAAGCATAGGAAAGTGTAATAAAGCACAGTGAAAGCATGGTAGAGACGCAGAGAGAGGTGTGGTAAAGTACAGTGAAAGCATAGTAAAGACGCAGAGAGAGGTGTGGTAAAGCACAGTGAAAGCATAGTAAAGACGCAGAGAGAGGTGTGGTAAAGCACAGTGAAAGCACGGTAAAGACACAGAGAGAGGTGTGGTAAAGCACAGTGAAAGCATGGTAGAGACGCAGAGAGAGGTGAGGTAAAGTACAGTGAAAGCATAGTAAAGACGCAGAGAGAGGTGTGGTAAAGCACAGTGAAAGCATGGTAAAGACAGAGAGAGGTGTGGCAAAGCACAGTGAAAGCATGGTAAAGACGCAGAGAGAGGTGTGGTAAAGCACAGTGAAAGCACGGTAAAGACACAGAGAGAGGTGTGGTAAAGCACAGTGAAAGCATGGTAAAGACAGAGAGAGGTGTGGCAAAGCACAGTGAAAGCATGGTAAAGACGCAGAGAGAGGTGTGGTAAAGCACAGTGAAAGCATGGTAAAGACGCAGAGAGGTGTGGTAAAGCACAGTGAAAGCATGGTAAAGACGCAGAGAGGTGTGGTAAAGCACAGTGAAAGCATGGTAAAGACAGAGAGAGGTGTGGCAAAGCACAGTGAAAGCATGGTAAAGACGCAGAGAGAGGTGTGGTAAAGCACAGTGAAAGCATGGTAAAGCAGTGCATATCTCTGACAGTGTGTTTCTCTAGGGCAGCGCTCCCTTGCTTACCCGATGCATGTGTAGTGCGGCAGGATCACTTTGCTCTTGGCTGTCAGCTGCACATCCAGCACGGCCACGTCTGCAGTGTTGAAGGTGACGGACTTCACACACAGACGCTTCTTCTTGGAAACGGACGCCCCTGCGCAGAGAATCACAAAGACCTCTGGACATTTGCCACTGAACTTATTACCTTTCAGTATTTCTATATCTAGCACTGCTGGTTGTTTGATCACTAGATACAGTAAGACTGTGGCAGGACAAATTCCCTGAATGTAAAATAGTGTGTGTTTGTAAATATAGGGTTGGCAGGGAATGGGGTTAAAATCCTCCCTGCCAGAAAACATGTGGGAGGGGTCCCCAAGTGGCTCATCCATGGTGATTTGAAATTGTGGCAGGGGCCTTAATTTAGTAATTGATGATTAATTAGGCCACAGCCACATGGTATTTAAGGAAGGACACATCTTGTTTGGTGTGGGTGTAACCTGTGCTGTGCTGTGTGTAGATACTCTGTATCGGTCAGTGAAGGCAACAGCCCAGCCTGACATCAAAGTGTATTTACTATAATTTTGTTTAAACCTTTCATTTTGGCTCTTGTGCATGTTTTGTTTGTTTTTGTTGTGAATTAAATGTGCAGAGCAGCGTTTCACTGCAGCTTCTCGTCTCTGAGTCTCTCTTCCTGCTCGTAACACAGCGCTATCCTGCCAGACTCTCCCTGGCATTTTGAAGGAATGTACTGAAGAGCTCACATGCATTGTTAGAGGTATGATTTTCAAAAACTTGGTAAAAAAAAAAAAAAAGTTAAATACTCTCAGTGTCAGCTAACTTCCAGTATCACCAAACTTTGAAATCGCACACTCTTAGCATCCTATAGACACTTCAGAACACATTTAGCTATAATCCGATACATTTAATACAGATTTCATGATGTGTATTTAGGAGCTTGTGTATGTGAGTGCATGGTTTCTCTGACGGGGCTATGGGAGAGTGTGCTTTGCACAGTGCACTGCTCCACTGTGCAATGGAGATGTTGGGTAGCTGCACTAATGCACGATTTCCCAATCCTGGTCCTGGGGACCCACTGCGTCTCCTGGTTTTCATTCTAACCGAGTTCTCAGCAACTTAATTAAACCCTTCATTGAACTCGTAATGTGCTTAATTAGACCTTTTTAATTCTTCTCAGCTTCTAAAAAGTTGCCAATTTCAAGTTACTTCTAAAATTGTATGGTTAACTTGAAAATCTCCATCTGTTTAAAAGCTGAAAACAATTAAAAAGGTCTAATTAAGCTCATGAATAGTTCAATGACGTAATTGTGAGCTCAGCTGGAATACAAACCAGCAGACAGAGTGGGTCCCCAGGGCCAAGCCTGGGAAGCCCTGTGCTAATGTAAGTGCGTGCTTCTCGCTCCTGGTGCTGGTGATTGGCTGCTGTGTGTTCCACACTGCGATACTCACTGGGCTCCAGGAACTCTGCGATGTAATAGAATCCAGACGGCAGGGATTCCTTCTCCGAGACAAACTGGATATCCGCGATGATGCTGCCCTGGGGCATCTGAAGGAGACACAGAGCGGTCCTTTTAAAATGACTGGAGCCAACAACGAAATTCTGGAAGTGTCGCACAATTCCGCAAGTCTCTCGTAGTCAGTTTTGATTTTAACGTATTTTCATTTTAAAATTCACAGCACCCAGTACTTACAGGGTTTCCCAACCCTGGTCCTGGGGGAGCCCTGTGTCTGCTGGATTTCATTCCAACTCTGTTCTCAATTACTTAATTAAACCCTTCATTGAACTTGTCATTTGCTTAATTAGACCTTTTTACTTGTTTTCAGCTCTTAAACAGTTGCAGATTTCAAGTTAGCTATAACATTTTATAAGTAACTTGAACTCTGCAACTGTCTAATTAAGCAAATGATCAGTTCGTTGAAGGGTCTAGTTAAGTGACTGAGCTCAGCTGGAATGAAATCCAGCAGACACAGGGGGTCCCCAGGACTAGGACTGGGAAACCCTGCAGTACTACACCAGGTTAAAGAAAGTTTTCATGTCTGTTTCTGCTGCACTTCCTAGGTCATTTCAGGTCTTGGTGGTCAAAGCGTTTCAGTCCACAAGCTCGTTCAGGGATGGACAATTACGGTCCTGTAGGGCTATTCCACTCCTGGTCTTTGTTCCAACCCTGTTCTAATTAAACCAATTAAACCTCCAGCCAGACCCTGAAGTCGTTCATGATCTCATTGTAACTGTTAAACAGGGAGTGGAATGGCCCTACAGGACTGTGACTGGACACCCCTGAGCTAGCTGGTTAATGACATAAAGAATGCATCACCAGATATCCATTCATGCGTTTCTTTCAGAACTGCACGCTTGAGAGATTGGTGCTAATGGGTTTGTTTTCTCATCGTTTGTCTTTAATTACCGAACTGCAGCACAGGTAGTAACTTGATTTCATCCCGAATCCTTTCCCGAAGTTTGCATTCGATCCATCGAAAGTCGTGGAAATCTATGAAAAAAAATAAATAAATAAAAGTAATTGTTTTATCCGTTTAAAAAAAAAGAAAGAAATATTTTACATTGTTTTAGGAATTAAAAAAAAAAAATCTAGTCATTACACTCACTATACAAATCAATCATTTTATAGAATACATTTTGTATTTGAGTGTTTTGCAAACAGCTCTGGATAAAAGGGCTGCATCACCTAGAATTATAGGATTGAGACCATTTAAAAATAAACTATATAATGTAGATCTTATTTAACATCATGTGTATCAAAGAAGCTACACAATGATATTGCAAAAGCCTACCGCAAGCCAGAATAGCAGTACAGTAGTACAGTATTTCATGTTAAAGTTTGAAATGTCACTTTTTTCAAATGTCACTTTTTCCTTAAGTATATGGATAACTACAAAGCTGTATGCAATTCAATATGTTATCGTAACATTATTCAGCAGCTTTCATTTGACTATGAAGCAGAATTAGTTAATTCTATAGAGTGATGCAAAACTTTTGGCCACAGCTGTAGCATCAAGAGATCTTTTGGAACCAAAATATTATCCTGATATCTTATTGTGAGCGACGGTTAAAAGCGTATACATTCTGCATAAATACGAGGTGCTGAAACACACAATAACATCATCATCATCATCATCAGCGGGGACAAAACTCAAGCACCGCTATCAACACTTTGAAATAACTAACACAACTCTCCCCTCTGAATTCACCGTCTCGTATACTGTACACAAGTTAATCAGTTAAACCACTTTATTCTTACTGTTTAACCCATTAAATGCCATTGCCCTCATTTGAAGACAGGCTATTTTGTAATTGTTTGCAGCATTTTTAACTGGCGTCTACCTGTTATTTAAATGTTCTCTTTAACTATATTGCTATGATACCTTGCTCTAATTTTGCTAACCTGCTATGTCTAAACGGAATGTATCAAATGACTTGTGTTCTGATTTTTTTTCAAAGAAAAATGAATTTGGTAATGAATGGGTTAAACGTTTGTGGAAGTAAAGGGTATGGGACCCGGCCCGCCCTTACCAGTTTAAAATCGTTGGGACACGTGCTGCTGCCTGAAGCCCACGCCAGCGCAGTCAGGGGTACAGAGGCAACCTCCACAGACATCTGCAAAAGAGGAAGGGGCGGAAGCAAGCAGTATAAATAAACACCCCAGTACAGTAGAGCCTGTCTCGACCCACAGCCTGTAAGATAGCACACCCTCTGTTAACTGACGGACCTCTTTACACAGGCTGCTACCAACAGAGCAGTACTCATGGAAACTGATCAATGCACACTTTATCAGGGACAGGTGGCAACCTTAATTGCAATTGGCATTAAGACGGTACAGAGTTTGGGATTAACTGGAGGTGATTTACTACTGATTTATAACCATGACCGGTGTAAGGCCAGAACGTGGTACACCGCCAGAATGTGGTATGTGTACCAAAACGTGACACGTGAGGTCAGAAAATGGTATGCTGCCAAAAAGCGGTACGTTGTATTTCAAGTACTTCATGTATGTATCCGTTTATGACGGTTGTTCTTATGCTATCAAAAAGTGGTATGTTTGTATTTCAAGTCTTAATGTGCCAGTTTATGTACCTGTTCTTTTTTTTCGTTTTTCACTATATACACTGAAAGCGGTATAGCCTACAGTACAATGTGAAGCAAGAAAGTATTGAATAGGCTACTGATGTATTTCAGAACCATTATTTGTGTTCATAAATTGCTACAGACCTTTTCAGCAGATCTTTAGTTTATGGATTTGACTTTTGTTTAAACAACGTTTGGTTCAATACACTCGGAGCACATTGCATTTGTACAATGCAGTTATTTTTCAGTATAATAAGTAAAAAATAAAACAGCGTTGTTGATACCATCCAAGACATGCAGGGGAAAAATGTTTCAATAAACTGCGCTTCTTATTTTTAAATAAACACTATTATATGATGAGTGATAGAACCCAATTATATATATAAACACACACACACTGATGCACAAAAGAAACGCAACTCAGGTCTATTGGATTTAAATCAAATATTTTAAACAGACGGCAAAAAAAATCACAGAAAATGTGAACAAAAACACAAAGAATCATGACAAGTTTTCAGTATGAAACGTGACACACTGTCAAAATGAAAACATTACAAAGTTAGTATCGGGTATGATCTCCCTGAGCATTAACACAATCCTGGCAGCGCTGACGCATAGACCTGATCAGCCTCTGGATAGACTGCTGTGGGATGTTCCGCCACTCTTCCTGGCAGCTGCGGCCAGGTGGTCACGGTTGTCTCCTGTGGATGGCACTGGTGATTTGGTTCCACAGATGTTCTATTGGACTCGGGTCAGGAGAAAAAGCTGGCCACAGCAAGACCTCGACATTGTTTTCTTGAAGTCGTGCAATTGTAATCCTAGCACTGTGTGGTCTTGCATTGTCCTGCTGGAAGATCGACACTTCTGGATTGGCTTGCAGGAACAGAAAAACTGTTGCCTCAAGGACTTTGTCAATGTAACACTGAGCAGTAAGGTTGCCCTCAATCTGCACCAAAGGCATCCTTGTGTTAAAGGAGATTCCTCCCCACATCATCACACTTCCACCGCCCCACCGGTTGGCTTGAACAACGCAACAGTCAACATAACGCTCACCATGACGTCTCCACACACATTATCTTCCGTCAGGTCTGTCAAGGGCAAAACAGCATTCACCGGTGAAGAAAAGACTCCACCACTCTCTCTGCTGCCACCTCAGATGTTCTCTGGACCACAGAAGATGGTGATTTTGTCTCTCAGCTGTCAACATGTTACCCCTGAACGGCCTCCGAGCATGCAAATCATTTTCATGCAGACGGCGAGCTATTCATTCTGCTGATGCGCGGGTTATTGCTTCCTCGAATTTCTCGTGCTGTAGCCACTGCAGTGTGAAAACGATTACGCAGATGGATCAGTCGGATGTGACGGTCCTGGGCCAGTGTGGTGACCCCCTGCGTTTCAGGACGTGGCCTGTCCCTCACAGAGCCGGCTTCCTGGTTTCTCTGGACTAGTCCACTGATTGTTGAAGCAGAACATCTCATTCTCCGGGTAACTTCTCTCACAGACAGGCCACCTTCAATCATGCCGATAGCAACCAGGTGATCTTCATTACTCAAGCGGGGCATGGTCATATCTTTTGCTGTTCTTACGTTAATTAAAATGGCAATTTATACAGATTCTTAATCAACTCATTTTGGCAATTTTAACTCAACTCAAATACCAAACACTGAGCACCTGGCGTTTTTATGAAATCACATGACTTGAGCTCAGTATTTTGTTATCTTGGCGAGAGCCAAGTTCAAATTAGCATGAAGTTTTAACATCTACTCTCATGTAATGGAAATCAAATCTATTCAAACAATCAAAAAAACTATCTGCTCACTATTTAAAATGTAAATACCATTCTGCATGTGCCCAATGAGCTATTGATGTGAAAGACCTTTGCATTTTCATTGTGCATCAGTATATTTTATATTATATTATTAACATTAACCGGCCATTGTCAATTGTGAATCTCGGGCAATGTGTGGAACTGTGCCAGTCTGTCGCAAATACTTCATAACGTGGGACAAGAAGAGTTCCACCTGCTGTCTCTGTCTGGCCAGGCAACACTATTTTTTCAAGAAAAAGGTACGCAGAAAAAAAAAAAAATGAGCTCATTGTTTGTTTTTCTATAGGAGTGTATCCCTTTAAAATAGACGTCCTGGGTCATGCACGCACTTTTTGAAATGGAGTTGCTTGTAAAGTTTGTAATCCATTGTAGTTCAGTCAGTATAGCTTATGGAAAAATCAAAAGCATACAACTCCAGTGCAGCTGTGTTATTAGAGTGAATGCCTTGCCCTGCTGCGGATCTTCATTCCTAAGCCGTGATCAGCAACAATATTCATCTCTGAAGAATCACCCTTCTCCATTTGGATTACCGGTGGGAACAAGCTCTTTCTTTTGCCATTGTTTCCCCCCCCCCCAGTTATTTTTGGGATTAAAATACATATTTTTGGGGGACTGGATATTTCGGGATGTTTAAACAAAGTCTGATTTATACAGCATTTTTATTTTTGGGACTATTTTTATTATTATTACTATTATTATTATTACTATTACTATTATTATTTTTTCAAATTAACTCATCTGCTAGTAATCTGTTTGTTTTACAGGTTTTGTGTTTTTGGCCGTAACATACTATATAATTATATATATATATATACAGTACTGTGCAAAAGTTTTAGGCAGGTGTGAAAAAATGCTGTAAAGTAAGAATGCTTTCAAAAATAGACATGTTAATAGATTATATTTATCAATTAACTAAATGCAAAGTGAATGAACAGAAGAAAAATCTAAATCAAATCCATATTTGGTGTGACAACCCTTTGCCTTCAAAACAGCATCAATTCTTCTAGGTACACTTGCACAAAGTCAGGGATTTTGTAGGCATATAGTCAGGTGTATGATTAAACAATTATACCAAACAGGTGCTAATGATTATCAATTCAATATGTAGGTTGAAACACAATCATTAACTGAAACAGAAACAGCTGTGTAGGAGGAATAAAACTGGGTGAGGAACAGCCAAACTCAGCTAACAAGGTGAGGTTGCTGAAGACAGTTTACTGTCAAAAGTCATACACCATGCAAAGACTGAGCACAGCAACAAGACTCAAGGTAGTTATACTGCATCAGCAAGGTCTCTCCCAGGCAGAAATTTCAAGGCAGACAGGGGTTTCCAGATGTGCTGTCCAAGCTCTTTTGAAGAAGCACAAAGAAACGGGCAACGTTGAGGACTGTAGACTGAGTGGTCGGCCAAGGAAACTTACTGCAGCAGATGAAAGACACATCATGCTTACTTCCCTTCACAATCGGAAGATGTCCAGCAGTGCCATCAGCTCAGAACTGGCAGAAAACAGTGGGACCCTGGTACACCCATCTACTGTCCGGAGAAGTCTGGTCAGAAGTGGCCTTCATGGAAGACTTGCGGCCAAAAAGCCATATTTCTGACGTGGAAACAAGGCCAAGCGACTCAACTCTGCACGAAAACACAGGAACTGGGGTGCAGAAAAATGGCAGCAGGTGCTCTGGACTGATGAGTCAAAATTTGAAATATTTGGCTGTAGCAGAAGGCAGTTTGTTCGCCGAAGGGCTAAGAGCGGTACACGAATGAGTGTCTGCAGGCAACAGTGAAGCATGGTGGAGGTTCCTTGCAAGTTTGGGGCTGCATTTCTGCAAATGGAGTTGGGGATTTGGTCAGAATTAATGGTCTCCTCAATGCTGAGAAGTACAGGCAGATACTTATCCATCATGCAATACCATCAGGGAGGCATCTGATTGGCCCCAAATTTATTCTGCAGCATGACAACGACCCCAAACATACAGCGAAAGTCATTAAGAACTATCTTCAGCGTAAAGAAGAACAAGGAGTCCTGGAAGTGATGGTATGGCCACCACAGAGCCCTGATCTCAACATCATCAAGTCTGTCTGGGATTACATGAAGAGAGAGAAGCAACTGAGGCTGCCTAAATCCATAGAAGAACTGTGGTTAGTTCTCCAAGATGTTTGGGCCAACCTACCTGCCGAGTTCCTTCAAAAACTGTGTGCAAGTGTACCTAGAAGAATTGATGCTTGATGCTGTTTTGAAGGCAAAGGGTGGTCACACCAAATATGGATTTGATTTAGATTTTTCTTCTGTTTTCTCACTTTGCATTTAGTTAATTGATAAATATAATCTATTATCATGTCTATTTTTGAAAGCATTCTTACTTTACAGCATTTTTTCACACCTGCCTAAAACTTTTGCACAGTACTGTATATATATAGAGTATAGATAGATCTCTATATCAGCCCCATTATTATACACAGACTTTATAATGTACACAGACCATCTTACACTAAAATATCAAACACATTTACACAATCATCTCCACTCAGTCTTTTGTGACTATGAACAGTAACTGCTACAGTGTTATATGTGTTGCACCCACCTCTAACACCTCCTTCCTGCACTGCGGAAGGCACGAGCACGGTACATGTATGTTGTCCATCTTTTTCAGAAAAGGTTACAGAAACAAGTTGTAAACTTGCGTTGCCGTCTTGACAGGAAACCTCGATCCCACAGTACCTCTAGTTACAACCATGAAGTGTGCCACAAACCCAGTTCACTGGTGCAGTGACCAGAAGAAGAACATAAAAAAGTTTAGAAACGAGAGGAGGCCATTCAGCCCATCTTGCTCGTTTGGTTGTTAGTAGCTTACTGATCCCAGAATCTCATCAAGCAGCTTCTTGAAGGATCCCAGGGTGTCAGCTTCAACAACATTACTGGGGAGTTGGTTCCAGTCCCTCACAATTCTCTGTGTAAAAAAGTGCCTCCTATTTTCTGTTCTGAATGCCCCTTTATCTAATCTCCATTTGTGACCCCTGGTCCTTGTTTCTTTTTTCAAGTCGAAAAAGCCCCCTGGGTCGACATTGTCAATACCTTTTAGGATTTTGAATGCTTGAATCAGATCACCGCGTCGACTTCTTTGTTCAAGACTGAATAGCTTAATTTATTTTAGCCTGTCTGCATACGACATGCCTTTTAAACCAGGGAGAATTCTGGTCATTCTTCTTTGCACTCTAACAATTCTGCCTCTTCTGCTAAAGTTATTTAAAACTGGATAGGAACAGGTTGACATGTGGGGCATGTTGTCCGTGTCCTCCTTTGTAAAAACCTGTGAAAAGTAATCATGTAATATATTTGCTATTTTTTTTTCTTCGTCTATGATTTCACCATTTGTGTCTCTCAGACATTTAACCTCCTCTTTGAATGTTCTCTTGCTGTTATAATATTGGAAAAATATTTTGGAATTGGTTTTAGCCCCCTTAGCAATGTTCTTTTCTCTCTCTTGGCCTTTCTAACTTCCTTTTTGATTTGAGTTTGCAGTTACAAATACTCTCTGTGTGTACTTTGTTCTTGGTCCCTTTTAAACGCTCTATAAAAGTGCATTTTTTCTCTGAACAGTTAAAAAGAAACGAATCTATTAAACCATTTTGTTTTAGATTTAGATTTGTCTACTTTTGGGATGTAATTGTTTTGCGCCTCTAGTACTACATTTTTAAAAAACAGCCATCCTTTTTCTGTGGATGTTTTCTCTATTTTACTCCAATCTACTTCTGTTAGTCTCTGTTTCCGCATCGGGTAACCTTTAAACGTTTGTTTGTTTATTTTATTTTATTTTCTCAAAAGGTAAAAAAAAAATGAAATAACACGCACTTTCAATTATAAAATCATAAAGACAGGTTTACTTAAATTATACCTGTTGTCTTCATTTGTAGTTGTCGTAACCTTAGTTCAGAGACCAGAGACCACATACAAAATGAGTAATATAACGTCCCATGTCGCTTTCTCAAAACTTACAATACAACATAAACATTTCTTCACCAGTGATGGTGTGAAACTTTTCTCACCGGTCGTACAATTTAAGCTGGAGTTAATTATAATAAACTTCAAAAAGCGCCAGTAGATTTTCTACGGGTTCCAGCCTCTCCGCTCGTTTTCTTTATATTTAAAGAGAGCTGCATTGTTAATACCACACACAACGAGACTCCATTATGTGTAAGTACGGTGTTTTGTAGGTACATACACAGGTGTGTCTGTGTGTGTACCTGTTGCTGTAACAATGTCACGCAAACGCAGTCGCGCTAATTACAGCACGATATCGACACTGTAACGATCCTTATCTATTCACCAAATTATCCAATTAAAACACACACTGTTATAATAGCGACGCGTAAAAACAGTAACTTACCTTTTAAGCAGATCACAACGTAACGAGGATCTTACTGAGGTGTCTGTTGTCCAAAATTGCCACCAGGAAGTTTTGTTAAAGTTCCGTTTTTGATCGTTGTTTTTTTTTTAAATTTTTTTACGGCAAAATAAAACAAAAATATTTAAGACCTCTTAAGTAAGAAAGCTGCTGTGAGTCGTTTTTTTGTCAACTTTTTTTTTCTGTTCCGCATATGTTTCCGAATAAGCAGAAGTCAAGACACCTTTTGTCTGTCTATTGACGTTGCAAAGGAAGTTGTGGTTAAAAACTACAAATCCCGGGTGGCCTTGGGGGTGCATGCGCAGTAGGAAGTTGTGAAAACAGTCGGCTCGAGAATGTGTTTTTTAAAAACTACATTTCCCAGGATCACATTGGTTTTGTGGTGTTGTTGGCGGGTTTAGTTAAAAAAAAAATACTGTATATATATATGTATATGGCTGAAACTTCAACTTTAGGGCAAGATTTAAGAGAGCAAGACAAAATGACAGACCAGGACCTCGGCGTGACACTGAAAGACAGGTTTGAGGATTATTTACGTGTAGTTTACTTACATTAACTATGGCAACATGCGTAAAAAAACACGCTACGCTAGTGTAGCATGCAGCAGTAATATTAAAAAAAATACAACGAATTACCTTTAATACCTGAACCGAAGGGCAGTATTAATAACACTATTATATTTCATTCCGAATGCTCATCTTGTTTAATTTTATGTTGTCGTTGTGTAAACGGTACGGATTTTCCGCTAGCACGAAACATTGCTTTATTTATTTATTTGCTTGTTGCTTTATAAACAACCGGTTGCTGTTGATTATTGGAAGTTTCATCACAGAACTACGGTTATGTAATTACTGTACTAGTGGAAGTATGTCGCTGGTATATGAATGAATAATGTGCTATTTAATTAAATAATCGCCTGTACTAAATGTCAGTATAGTAAAACCTTCAGGTGGAACTTATTCATGCCGTTATAATGTGGCAGTTCGGAGCAGAGCGAAGATTGTTCTGCTGTCAACTGGTCAATACAATAGTCTCTAAACAATGGGGTTTAAAACAGAGCTAGTGTGAGTTTCTAACCCTGCTCAAACTCCTGGCTCCTAATCATTCCAATAGACTTCACTGAGGGGAGTGCTGAGACCATTTTCTGTTTACTTTACAGCTGTCAAGATTTTCAGGATGAAGTCATACCTCCGAAGGTGAGATTTGTAAAAATCTGTAAATGTTGTACATATAAAAGACTCTTCTTTTAGACAGCACCGGAAAGCCAGATTTTATAGAAGATGTAAAAAATGTGTTTTATCGATTATTGAAATAGTAATGACTGATATTGCATTGGAAATGTGACTTGTTCTTTCTCGTAGGTTTCCACAGAACAGAAGTCTATGGCAGAGTGTGAGCCAGGGGCTATGGAAGGCACTGGTAAGAATATAAGCAAAATGTTTTGGTCCAAACAGAACAGAGGCTGGGTGCAGAGGCGACCCTGCACACTGCAACGAGCGACTCAACCACTATGCAAAACAGCTGGCTCGTCTGCATTCATGGTTATACAGCTTTGAACCTCAACTCCTCTCCCCAACTGGACAGAATCCGTATCAACAGTACAACTCTGTTTAATGACTGCACCTATAACCAGGGATGCTAGGAATCCACTTGATTCAGAATAATGTAGACTGGGGACTGTTATTTTAACTGCAAAAAATCAACATTGTTTTTTTAGAGATTTTTTTAATTTTATTATTATTGTGAAAAACTAGCATCCCAGATTAAAACTCTAATGTCTTCTATAAGGTCTGCTTTTGTGAAATGTAGGAAATGCTGCTCAGCCATGTTCGCAATATTTAATATTTATAAATACTAAAAGAAACTGAAGTTTTATTTAAATGTTCCTATATGTAGCTCTATTGAGTGTTTAATAGTTATGGATAATATTTGGTGTTTGTGTTTCATCCAGCAAGCTGGGGAAAGTTTCCAATAGGGAACATAATCACTAGTGTACCTTCAAATTCTAAGCATGTTATGATTTGTATTTATTTATTATTACTCTCGCTCACATCCATCTCTATAATCCACAGAGCCTGAACCAGAGGAGGAGAAGGAGGAGAAGGGGGGAGAGCAGGCAATGCAGACTAGGCGCGTCTCCAGAAACAAAGGGCCCATCTCCCCGAGCCCCGCCCGAACGAAGCGTCGCTCCTCTGCGAGCCCCAGCCCCGGGGGGATACGCCACAAGACCCCCTGCACCTCCCCCTCCCCCAAGCGCCTGTCCAGGAAAGCCAGCCCCCGGGGAGCCAGTCCCTGGGGGAAGAGCCCCAACCAGGGGCGGGCTGGCTGGAAGAGCCCCAAGCAGAGGGCAGGGCTGAGCCCTCGCAGCAGGAGAAAGTCCTGGAGGAGATCCATCAGCAAGGCAGGGGCCAGGGGGAGGAGGTCACTCCCAGCACTGCCCAAGGACTCTGCAGGTCAGCTGTCTGTCTATCTGCCTGGCAGTGTGGGTGTCTCCCAGAGATGGCAATAAGACTCTCATTGCATAGTAGTTTCACCCATTCCAGGTTTTACTACGTGTTTGATAAGCCACAGTGTGTATAGGTAACAAGCTCAGGTGTGTCTTATTAAGCTCATAGTGAAAGCAGGATTGCATCAAACTGCTATGCAATCAAGCTTTATTTCCATCCCTGCATAGCAGTTTGGTCCAGTTTTATTATGAGTTTAAGAAGACACACCTGAGCTTGCTACCTATATAGGGCTACTGATTTTCCGTGGGCGGAATCGCGGTATTAGGCATTTTGGAAATTGAATTTTGCAGTGCTTTGTTTTCTCCTAGCAACCCAAGGTTTCTGCATTTTTTGCACTTCACCCAGCCAAGTTGAATTAATTCATCATGGGACTTGCGCATCTGCTGAAACTCAAAAAGGCAACTGCACCAACAAAGAAAAAAAAAAAAGTTTCAGCAACAGGCAGAGCTAAAGCGTTTTCTGATTATCTATAGGAGGATGGTCGGTGGGATACTATTCTGCACATTTTGCTGTCATTCCATTGATCATGTATGAGTCAATACCATTGAGATCATACTGTTGTAAACACGTAGAGAACAAGAAAGCAAAAGAGACAGCTACAAATGCAAAGCACTGCATTCCTCTGTGCTGAAAAACTGAGACCCAACACTGCGCTCAAGGAAATTGATGGCATTCCTGTGTAAAGGATGTAGTGACTCCGCTGCACAGCGTTTGTGAGCCAAGCAATTGTTTATAAACATTCTGACATGTAATCGTCTTCAGGTGCTTTACCTACTATTGCAGAGTCTGGATGAAATCTTGGATTTAATAAAAAAATAAATAAATACAAATCTTGTGGTAATATTAAGCTCATGTCAAAAGCTGGAATGGGTGAAACTGCTGTCTAACTCTGTGAGTCTTGTTGCCGTCTCTGTTTATGACAAGTTACATGACAAATGGATAAATAGTGTAAATGGGGCTGTATGTACGGCCCACCTCCACTATATTATTTGTTTATTTAGCAGATGCCTTTATCCAAGGCGACTTACAGAGACTAGGGTGTGTGAACTATGCATCAGCTGCAGAGTCAATTACAAATACGTCTCACTCGAAAGACAGAGCATAAGGAGGTTAAGTGACTTGCTCAGGGTCACGCAGTGAGTCCGTGAGGTTTTGAACCGGGGACCTCATGGGGAACACCTTCCTCTTGTATAGCTGTATAGTGTTGTCTTTGTGACATACAAGCAAAGAACCAACAGAAAAGGGAGGCCAGTGATGATAATGCTAGTGCTATTAAAATAAATAAAAATGATTTAAAAACCCTGGTTAACACCTGTTTAAAATATATTAAGACTTTTGCATAACCAAAAAAATTAAGCTGTTTGTTGTCAGCCAAACATTTAATTGCACGCAGTTATAAAGAGGCACTGAAATAGCCACCTTTAATAGTGGGCACTGACAAGCTGTATGAATCTTTTAGAGGGAGGCTTCATGGCATTGATGGTAGAGGGGAGCTTGTGGGCCTCTGGGGAGCTGTGATGACAAACTGGTCAGTAAATAAAGCCTGCTTTTTGTGTCTTCTCCGCAGGGCTCAGTCAGGCTATCAGCATAGAAATGCCCGAGCATAAGAGGCTGGCCAAACTGTTTCAGGAGTCTATCCAGGTAATTTCCTTGTATAACATGTACAGATTCAACTTCAACGTTTATAATTAGCTTCTACGTTTCGGCTTCCGCCTTCTTCAGATAGCATCGTAGAAATAGCTAGGAAGACTGAGGATGTAGTTTAAGTTTGAAAGCCGCACAGTGACTTGCAGATGAATTTAAAAAAATATATTTTATTTGTGTGATTATTTGTTAGAATTATACAAATGTAAAATATTTAGGTTGCTGTTTCATGTGTTATTTTATTCTGTATACAGCAAAAATGATGGTACTGTGTTGTCGGTAGCTTTAATTGGAAGACTGACGCGCACTGTGACGTTGCTGCTCCCTGTTTGTGTCTTCAGATGATCTTCAGATCGGGTTCGGGTTAAGTGAATGTTCTGCATCGCGATGATGGGGTCATTCGCAAGACAACTCCACCCCGAACACGAAAAGATTTTGGGGTTCTAAAAGTGTTAATTAACCCCAACCCGATGTGGTTGACCCGATCTAGATGGGGGGTGTATTTCGGGTTGGGGGTCCAAACATATATACTGTATAATATATAACTTGGCTAATTGCTCTTAAGTTCTTTTTACATTTTATGTATATTTTCTTTTTAATTTTTTTCTGCTCAACAAAAAGTACAAGTTAAACAGTTTTCTGTTTAAAAAGATGAAGTGTGCGTAAATAACAGTTATGTTAAACGTTTCCAATGAACTGGAGGTTTTAAATGACTCTTTAATTCCAGTGATACAATAGGGTTTGGAAATGTTTCCTGTATTTTATTAATTGATCAATTTTGATTTTTTTCTTCCTTTTTTCTTTTTACAGTTTGCAATACAGAAGCTTGAAACTTCTTTAAAACCCACAGAAGAGGTTGATCTGCAGGAGTTTAAAGCTGACAGTAAGCCTTTGTGTCTGTCTATTTATTTATTGATTGATTTATTGGCATGTTTGTGTTTCACCTCTTCTGCATGCAGAGCAGCTCAAAGGAGTTAAACAATTCCACCTCTTCAGCATAGAAGGCACTTGACTGTCTATAACATCCTAAATGGACCTGATAAAGTGAACCCAACACATTACTTTAAATTAGAAGGCATGAACAGGGTTGGGATCAGTTCCTGTTTTTCTATTCCAATTCCCAACTCCTCATTTTTTTTTTTTTTTTTGTTTTAGTCACAAATGAGGTGAACCTGCTTACTGAGAGCTTGGAGCGCGAAGGAGCCTTTCAGAAATGCACCGACAAACCCCAAGAGTAAGTTGCTGTGTGCAAGGATTGTGTGTGCGTAGGGACAGTGTGTGCGTAGGGACAGTGTGTGCGTAGGCACTGTGTGCAGGATCTCTGTGTGCGTAGGCACAGTGTGTGCAGGGACTGTGTGTGCGTAGGCACAGTGTGTGCAGGGACTGTGTGTGCGTAGGCACAGTGTGTGCAGGGACTGTGTGTGCGTAGGCACAGTGTGCAGGGACTGTGTGTGTGTAGTCACTGTGTGCGTAGGCACTGTGTGCAGGATCTCTGTGCGTAGGCACTGTGTGTGCAGGATCTCTGTGTGCAGGGACTGTGTGTGTGAAGGGACTGTGTGCAGGGACTGTGTGTGTAGTCACCGTGTGTGTAGTCACTGTGTGCAGGGACTGTGTGTGTGCAGGGACTGTGTGTAGTCACTGTGTGTGCAGGGACTCTGTGTGTGCAGGGACTGTGTGTGTGCAGGGACTGTTTGTAGTCACTGTGTGTGCAGGGACTGTGTGTGCAGGGACTGTGTGTAGTCACTGTGTGTGTAGGGACTGTGTGTAGTCGCTGTGTGTGCAGGGACTGTGTGTAGTCACTGTGTGCGCAGGAACTGTGTGTGTAGTCACTGTGTGTTGTCACTGTGTGTGCAGGGACTGTGTGTGTAGTCACTGTGTGTAGTCACTGTGTGTGCAGGGACTGTGTGTGTGGTCACTGTGTGCGCAGGGACTGTGTGTGTAGTCACTGTGTGTAGTCACTGTGTGTGCAGGGACTGTGTGTGTAGTCACTGTGTGCGCAGGGACTGTGTGTGGTCACTGTGTGTGCAGGAACTGTGTGTGTAGTCACTGTGTGCGCAGGGACTGTGTGTGGTCACTGTGTGCGCAGGAACTGTGTGTAGTCACTGCGCAGGGACTGTGTGTGTAGTCACTGTGTGTGGTCACTGTGTGTGGTCACTGTGTGCGCAGGGACTGTGTGTGTGTAGTCACTGTGTGCGCAGGGACTGTGTGTGTAGTCACTGTGTGGTCACTGTGTGCGCAGGGACTGTGTGTGGTCACTGTGTGCAGGGACTGTGTGTGTAGTCACTGTGTGGTCACTGTGTGTGCAGGGACTGTGTGTGTAGTCACTGTGTGTGTAGGGACTGTGTGTAGTCGCTGTGTGTGCAGGGACTGTGTGTAGTCGCTGTGTGTTGTCACTGTGTGTGCAGGGACTGTGTGTAGTCACTGTGTGCGCAGGAACTGTGTGTAGGCACTGTGTGTGTAGGCACTGTGTGTAGTCACTGTGTGTGCAGGGACTGTGTGTGTAGTCACTGTGTGGTCACTGTGTGTGCAGGGACTGTGTGTGTAGTCACTGTGTGTGTAGGGACTGTGTGGTCACTGTGTGTGCAGGGACTGTGTGTGTAGTCACTGTGTGCGCAGGGACTGTGTGTGGTCACTGTGTGCGCAGGAACTGTGTGTGGTCACTGTGTGCGCAGGGACTGTGTGTAGTCACTGCGCAGGGACTGTGTGTGTAGTCACTGTGTGTGTTGTGACTGTGTGCGCAGGGACTGTGTAGTCACTGTGTGTGCAGGAACTGTGTGTGTAGGGACTGTGTGTGTTGTCACTGTGCGCAGGGACTGTGTAGTCACTGTGTGTGCAGGAACTGTGTGCAGGGACTGTGTGTGTAGGCACTGTTTGTAGTCGCTGTGTGTGCAGGGATTGTGTGTAGGCACTGTGTGTAGTCAGTGTGTGTGTAGGCACTGTGTGCAGGAACTGTGTGCAGGGACTGTGTGTAGGCACTGTGTGTAGTCAGTGTGTGTGTAGGCACTGTGTGTAGGCACTGTGTGTGCAGGGACTGTGTGTAGGCACTGTGTGTACTCACTGTGTGTGCAGGGACTGTGTGTAGGCACTGTGTGTAGGCACTGTGTGTGCAGGGACTATGTGTAGGCACTGTGTGTACTCACTGTGTGTGCAGAGACTGTGTGTAGACACTGTGTGCAGGGACTGTGTGTAGGCACTGTGTGTAGTCACTGTGTGTGCAGGGACTGTGTGTAGGCACTGTGTGTAGTCACTGTGTGTGCAGGGACTGTGTGTAGGCACTGTGTGTAGTCACTGTGTGTGCAGGGACTGTGTGCAGGGACTGTGTGTGCAGGGACTGTGTGTAGTCACGACTGAGTTTGCAGGCACTGTGTCTTCTGAAGCAGTGACACTTTAAATACGGGTGTGCCGATTTACTGTGTATCAGGTCATTGCGATACTTTCTTCACATGATGCATCATAACAGAGGTGCGTATCGATTGTATCGTAACACAAGACAAACGCACCGCAGCACAGCACAGCTATTTGCAGTTCACATCACAGCACAGCACAGCTCCTTGCAGTTCACCCAGTGGGTTTCGAATGAAGAATGAGTGAGTTTCATAGTTGGTATGATGAATGCATTCTCTTCCCTAACTCATTTAATTTTTGTCTTTTTAACAAAATGGTCCATCGTTTAAATGATCATGTGACCTTACTAGGCATCGGAAGTAGCCTATCAGCACCATTGCTTGTGTCGTGATGCTCATTGCATTGTGATCTACATGTTGTGATATCCTATTGTGGTATTCATTTATTGTACACCCCTGATTTTGAAATGGTTTAAACAAGTATTTTATCAAACAGAATGTGGCGTGTCACTGGGATCTTGAATTGATTTCTTTCTTTTTTTTTTTCTTCTTAATTTCTAAGTATGCTGATGCATTGGATCGCTATGTATTTTTTTCTTTTGTCAGTGTTCCTCCAAACCCAGAGATGAAGAAAGCCATGGACGAGGTGAGAGAGTCTGTGGAGAGGTACGTACTGCTTCCTGCCTGTCACCCCTGCTGTGCTGTCATGTCTCCATTGGAACCTGTTCACAGCAGCTGCACTTTCAATTTAGCTGAGAGTGTAGATCTCACAGTCACAATGTCAATGAAAAAACAGACGAAACCACAATGTTAATGTTCCTGATCTGTTTTTAGAAAACCTGTTGTGGTTTTAAAGGTTTAGGTCTCAGATCTATGCAAGGCACAATTCCTGACTATTATTATCACTGCACATTTCAAACGACAGTCCAATGCTATTACCAGATGTTAAGTTTACATGCTCTCAGAAGCAGGTTCACCTCACTATTTTTCTCAACGGAGAAAGAAAAATCCTGGTGGCAGTACAAAATAGGAAACAAAACAAACTTTTTAAAGGGTTCAAGTGAACTTGAAACACGTAACTTGGTTGTTTTGGTTCTAGTTTTGTCAAATGAACAGGGAGTTTTACCACTTTTCAGAAAATAGGAGTGAATTCAAGACCGATAAAAGCTTTGAAAACATGAACCATTGAGTTTAAACGCAGATGGCAGGTTTCACAGACCCTTATTAGCACTGAGCTTGGACTGCTTAATGTTAATTTAGGTGAGGCAGTGCATGATTAGTGCTACTCTTGCCGTGACACATTTTCCAAATTTTAAACACTTCAAATTGGGGCTCCCGAGTGACGCATCCAGTAAAAAGCACTTGCGTAGAGTTCGAGTCCAGGCTATTCCTTTGCCGACCGTGGACGGGAGCTTCCAGGGGGCGGCACTCAATTGGCCGAGCGTCATCTGGGGGGGAGGGAGAGCTAGGTCGGCCAGGGTGTCCTCGGTTCACCGCGCACCAGCGACCCCTGTAGTCTGGCCGGGCGCCTGCGGGCTTGCCTGGTAAGCTGCCCGAGAGCTGCGTTGTCCTCCGATGCTGTAGCTCTTGGGTGGCTGCATGGTGGGTCCACAGTGTGAAAAAAAGCGGTCGGCTGACGGCACACGCTTCGGAGGACAGCGTGTGTTTGTCTTCGCCCTCCCGAGTCAGCGCAGGGGTGGTAGCGGTGAGCTGAGCATAATAAAATAATTGGCCATTCCAAATTGGGAGAAAATAATAAAAAATAATTGGTAACAACTAAATTTATTAAAAAAAAAAAAAAAAAATTCAAATTGTTCTCCTGATCATTGTCAAAGACAAGCTTGTTGAACGCAGAGGTCAGCGGCAGTGTTTCTACAGCAGGGCGTGTGCGCTGCAGGGTGAGGCTGTTTTATTCAAATCAGTTTTTTCTTTCTTTCCTGGCAGGCTCACTGGGGAGTGCAAAGCCTGGGGTGATCTTCTTCACAAGCACAAAAGCGGCGCTGAGGAAATTCTCCGGTGAGAATCTGTCCCCCTGTCTGTACCCTTGCAGGAGTGGAAATAATGCCTCGTTTGCACTGCCTGTCCCCAGGTATAGCTGAGCTGGCCAGTCTGGGAGAGGGATAGTTAAAGATCCAGTGGAATTGTCAGTCAGAGCTGACCCAGGAAGTAGTGGTGCTGCAGTAAAAGGTCACATTGTGTTGTTATCTTTAATCTTTATTCATTTTTACATTTTTTTAAATCTCAACACTGAATAGCAGTGCAATCGATCCCCTGCTGCCGCAGAGTTCCAGTGATTTTGTCAAACCCTGTGCCTGACTGTGCCTGACAGCTGCTGTTCAATGTGATTTTGTCAAACCCTTTCAGATTTCTAACTGTGCCTGACAGCTGCTCTTCAATGTGGTTTTTCCACCTACATGTTGAGAAGCTGGAATTTCTTCTGCGTCCCACGAAGCAATAACTTTGTTGGGTTTGTGTTCAGCACAGCTTTCAATGACAGCCTCCATTGTTCAAAACCATTTGCCTCTTTAGCGCACGCTTTTCGATGACGTGCCTCCGCACAGCACAGTTTGGCCCTGTTGGGTGTGAGATACGAAGCTGTGCTGTCTGCGGTGTAGCTGAGCGTCAGTGGAAACAGCCTCCAGCTACACCTCTCCCAGACTGACCAGCTCAGCTATACCTGGGGGACTGGTAGTGGAAACGAGGCATAAGACTCCTATTGCATAGTGGTTTGGATCCATTCCTGGTTTTACTAGAAGTTTAATAAGATACCTGAGCTTGTTACTTATACACTGTGGCTAATCAAGCTTGTAGTAAAAACTGGAATGGGTGAAACTGCTGTGCAATATGAGTCTTTATTTGCATCCCTTCTCTTATCTGTGGGGTTCATAGTTTACAGTTTAAAAACGTTATTGTAGTGTTAACAGTTGAACCCTAGCCAGGCATATGCATTTTAAATATAACTTTTGCCTGCAGTCTTTACAGTGGGTGTACAATACAATTTTATTCCACTGTTTATTCATGCAAAGTCTTTCCCTTATGAAAATGGTTATGTTTATATTTATATGTATATATTTTTTTTTGGCCTGCACCCTTTAAATATGACCCAGAAACAGGAACTTGCAGGTTAAACACTTTTCTGCGCACTTTTAATAAACACAAAACAAACACAGAAACAAAATGAGTTTGAACAAACACCCTACACACAGAACTCTTTAGAGTAAACAAACCAGCACCCAAGCCTCGCTATCACGGTACCTTACTCTGTTTCGCTCTGTTTCACTCTCCGTCTCTGCTCCAAGCACTCGTATACACAACAAACACCACACCTTTTTTTTTATATATGTTTTTTTATTTTTCGGAGTGCATTCCATCAATACATTTAGATGATTAGCGCCCTCTGTCTGTAGTTTTTTTTCCTATATCGTCTTCATTTCTCATCTATAAAATTCCTGCTTTTCCTGTTATTGTAATATATTCGTTATTATCTTTTCTTTTTCTTGCCTCCCATTCCCATTAATGCTTGGATCAAATATCTCCATGTTCACCAACTTCCTCTTCAAGTTCTTTCTTTGTTCTTCAGATCTCTCACACGGTATCACATAATGCTCTGGAATTGTACACTTTTCACTAAACCATTGATCTGTTTATCTAATCTAAATAAATGCTCATTCAGAGTAGCATGCCCAATCCTTATACGATCCGAAGATCTTTCCTCTGTCCTGTCCAGTTCCTTATTTATCCAGCTATTATTTACCTCTTTCTGAATATTATAATAAAACCCTTTTTGTACATGTGTATCCCATCTCTCCTGCCATTCTTTTACTGTTGCTTGTTTTACAAAGACTCCCGTTTCCAGAGATCCCAGAGGAATCACCACCTCAGTCGTCTCATTGCCCAGTATACCAGAATGCCCAGGAATCCATATTAACCTAACTTCAATTCCCTTTATTGTATAATCCTTGTATCTTTGAATTATCTCAGAAAGGATCTCCTTCCTATTCACAAAATCTCCTTTTAAAGCATTAAGCACACTTAATGAGTCTGTAAATATGACTGCTTTCTTAGGATTTAATTCTGCTATTTTAATTATTGCAAATAGAATAGCTACCATTTCTGCTACACGAACTGATAACTGGTCAGACAGCCTGGCTATTTTACAGATATCCAGTTCTGGTATATTAGACGCCATTGCCATTCTTCCTGTTTTTGGATTTTTGTATATCTGTATATAAACACAAAGCCTCTTTACTCTTATCCTTTACAAAAGCTTGACTTTCTTTTCAAGTCACTTTTTTTCCCCTCCTTTTTTCACTTGCTCACTCAAGTCTTTGCAGCAAATCGGTTTGTTCACCAACCGTTCTGATCACGCATTCAAATTAACATTCTTTACTAAATTCAGGTTCTCAGTTACTGTCTCCGTTATCCATTTCTGCATCCAAAATCCCAACGTGCCCACATTTGTCTCCCAAATCTCCTTTTTCTAGTGATTTATCCATCTATCTTCCATGCTTTTCCTAGGAGGAAATGCTATATGAAGAGAATCAACCTTAGTGCAGTATTTAATGCTTAATAATTTCCTCCTTCTTTCCAGTGGCATCTCATGCACCAAAACCTGCAGAGCATTAATCGTACCAGATTTCATAGATCCTGCACACACCCTTATAGCTTGAATATTATCCAATGTTTTAATCCCACACCAAACATTCATTGTTTTGTTCCTTTTTTATCACTTAATTAAACAATTAAACACAATTCCCATCACCAGACAACCACACACACGTGCACCCATGTGCAGATCCTGTATACAATACACTCCAATATATATATATATATATATAATATAAAATTAGGGGTGGGTAACGATATGAAAATTGTATACCGATATCGTGCACGTATTTTGATATCGATAATATTGAAGTCTTCCAAAACACAGAAATATAATAACGCAATTGCAATGTCAAACATATGTAGACGTTTACATGTGCAAAGCAGTAACTGACTTTAACTTAGTGGTGCTTTGCTTCACAATATCCGTGGAGAAAAACAAGGTCTGTTATCGTAAGATTCCATCATCAGCCACCTCAAAACTGAAATATTTCTGTACTTCACTGCACACAGGATTTCCAGCCAGTCTGGAAATAATTGAAGCTTCAGCTGCTCTGCATGTGAATGCTGACTTGTGACACCTCTAAAGTATTAAGCACGGTGTCATGCCGAATTTTGCATTATTTTGAGATGTGTTTTGAAGTTCTAAAAGTACATCTAATTTATAATACTGACAGTTCACATTTTAAAAATACATTAATAATGGCAGAAGTAATGAGCCGCTAATGCATGTGCATACCTCAAAATAATGCCAATAGTGCTTCATGCAGCATGCAAACAGCGTTTGGGACCTAAACGCCAATCAATATGTGAGGTGTTTGCGTACTAGACTGAGAATGAATGGTATGTATAGGGTTTGTTGTATATTAATATAAAATAAACTTGATTATACTGCGTTTGTATTTTTAGCAGCATTAGCAATAAAAAGCATGTCTCTGCGAGCGTACGTGAATTATTTTTTTTTTAATCCCACGATATTGTGATATGGAAATTAATATAGCTGCAATTTTTCACTGGCACTAGCATTCTCTAACCACAGATAGCAAGGCTATGCCCTTCTCTCTTTCCCAGTTGCCCAGCCTCGCAGTTTAACGCCCTCTGTCTGTGTGTGTGTCTGTCGCTCAGCTCCCTGGAGCAGGCGAAGGTGTCTGGTGTACCCCTGCCCCCGGAGCAGGATCTAGGCTTACTGGACCCGTCTGTGGCTGCCGTGCTCCGTAGCAAACCGGACTATCAACGCATCCTGCGTGGCCAGATACCCGTCGTCAGCAGACTGGATCTGGTGGTGAGTGGGGATATTCACAGCTCAGTTTAGGAGTTTATCATCCATAGCTGCTGAACACACAGCACTGCTGAATTTAGAAATGCTGAAATTCAGTGGCAAGCATTTCGACCAGTACCAGGGATAAGTATTTGATGTAATCCGGGGGGGGGGCAAGCAAGTGCTGTGAAGTGGTTTAAAAAAAACAAACAAACAGCCATGGTTTATTCAAATCAACTACTTCACTGAAGTAGACAAGCAGCCAGTGCCTTCATCAGGGTAACAATTGCTTTATTCAGCTCATGCTGTATGATCTTAGTATACGTCTTTTGTACGAATGAATGGAAGTTGTAACCTGCCTGGGGCACTCTTGATAATGAGATGTTTCATCTCAAGGGTTTATCCTGGACTGAAAAATGATTATTAAATTAAGGCTGTGGAGTAATGCGGGTTTGAATTTCTGGATGAAGAAACGCTGAAAGACAGACGAAATAATGGCTTGTTTTTGGTCACACAGATGGATTCTCACCAGAAGCTGCTTCGCTCGCTGAGATCTTTTCAGGACGAGGCTGAGAGGACTCTAAAAGAAACATCCTCAAGACTCGGTAAGAAACCTGAGAAAAAAGTAAACGGGAATGGAAAAGAAACATGCGAGGGGTGCACTGCGAAAACTCAATACCCGACAAATCCAGCTTAATATTACCAGCAACAAGCATGTTGTATTTCATCTGTGAATGCTTTCAAAGGGCTGGAAGAGTCTCCAGTCAACAGTTTAGTGTTATAAATGAGTATTTAACAGAGGGGTTTATAAACACATCTGAACGTAGTGTATTCATTATAAACACATCTGAACGTAGTGTATTCATTATAAACACATCTGAACGTAGTGTATTCATTATAAACACATCTGAACGTAGTGTATTCATTATAAACACATCTGAACGTAGTGTATTCATTATAAACACATCTGAACGTAGTGTATTCATTATAAACACATCTGAACGTAGTGTATTCATTATAAACACATCTGAGCGTAGTGTGTTCATTATAAACACATCTGAACGTAGTGTATTCATTATAAACACATCTGAACGTAGTGTATTCATTATAAACACATCTGAACGTAGTGTATTCATTATAAACACATCTGAACGTAGTGTATTCATTATAAACACATCTGAACGTAGTGTATTCATTATAAACACATCTGAACGTAGTGTATTCATGTACTGGATATCGCTGGTTTGTGTGCCGCTCTTGCATCACTGCACAAAAGCAACTAGAGACTTATGTTAGTGTGTGAGTTTTATATTTATATGTGTGCTTTATTTTATATAGATAGATAGATAGATAGATAGATAGATAGATAGATAGATAGATAGATAGAGATAGAGATAGAGATACAATATATATATATATATATATATATATTCAGAATTATATGCTATACATACATGCAGACATAACGTACATACATGCATGCATACATACATACATACATACATACATACATGCATGCATGAAGCTTATGTGTTATAAATTGGTATTTATCAGAGATGAGGGGTTATGCCGACTGAGGACGGGAGCTCCCAGGGGGCGGCGCACAATTAGCAGAGTGCCACTCGGCGAGGTGGGGGGAGGGAGGGTTTGGTCGGCCAGGGTGTCCTCGGCTCACCGCGCACCAGCGACCACTGTGGTCTGGCCGGGCGCCTGTGCGCTTGCCTGTAAGCTGCCCAGGGTTGCTTTGTCCTCCGACGCTGTAGCTCTGGGTGGCTGCACGGTGAGTCTGCAGTGTGAAAAAAAGCAGTTGGCTAACGGCAAACGCTTCGGAGTACAGCGTGTGTTCATCTTCGCCCCTCCCGAGTCAAAAATATTAATAACTAATTGGCGACTACTAAATTAAAAAATAATAATAATTAAAAAAACAAGAGATGAGGGGTTGTAAAAATGTCTTTACGTGTTCAGTACACAGTGAACTCCCAACATCTCCATAGACATGATGCAGGGATGGAAATAAGCCCCCTGTTGCATAGCAGTTTGATCCATTCCTGGATTTACTATGAGTTTTTAATAAGACGCACCAGAGCTTGTTACCTATACACTGTGGGCTAATCAAGCTTGTAGTAAAACCTGGAATGAGTGAAAGTGCTGTTCTCTTATTTCCATCTCTGTGATTCGTGATGTTTATTCCAGGGGGTTAGAGCAGGGGTAGTCTGGGTGCACTGGGTTAGTGCAGTGGTTCCCAGTCCTGGTCCCGGGGACCCCCCTGTGTCTGCTGGTTTTCATTCCAATTGAGCTCTCAATTACTTAACTAGGTCCTTCATTAAATTGATGATTTGCTGAATTAAATCTTTTTAAATTATTTTCAGCTCTTACAAACAGTTGCAGATTTCAAGTTAGCTGTAACATTTTATAAGTAACTTGAACTCTGCAACTGTTTAAGAGCTGAAAACAATTAAAAAGGTCTAATTCAGCAAATTATCAGTTCAATTAAGAGTCTAGTTAAGTAATTGAGAGCTCAGCTGGAATGAAAACCAGCAGATACAGGGGGTCCCCAGGACCGGGTTTGAGAAGTTCTGATTTAATCAACACTACATTTAACATTAATTAAAAAAACAAAAGCAACTTTATACTCGCTGTACAGGGATGTCACTAAGACTCCTGTTGCATAGCAGTTTCACCCATTCCAGGTTTTACTACCAGCTTGATTAGCCACATTGTATAGCTATGAAGCTCAGGCGTGTCTTATTAAACTCATAATGAAAGTAGGAATGGATCAAACTGCTTTGCAACGGGAGTCTTATATCTATCCATGCTGTATTAACGAAAGCTGCAAATACCCACCCCTGTTAAATACTGATGTATAACGCATAACATTCAATGTTACCATATTCAGAAACTTTTTTTTTTTTTTTTTCTATTGCAGCTGCCAGTGCTTTCGAAGGCCTGGAGGGATCTCCGGTCAAGAAGCTTCTCCATCTGCCCAAGAGCTGCTAGACTTTCACTGGCCAGGGTCCTGAAAGAGGGCTGCGCAGACCCCTTCCACTGCGTTTCCACTGGCCAGGGTCCTGAAAGAGGGCTGCGCAGACCCCTTCCACTGCGGTTCCACTGGCCAGGGTCCTGAAAGAGGGCTGCGCAGACCCCTTCCACTGCGTTTCCACTGGCCAGGGTCCTGAAAGAGGGCTGCGCAGACCCCTTCCACTGCGTTTCCACTGGCCAGGCCTCAGAAGTGTTCTTATTGAGCGCACAATAGAAGCCTGTCTTATAAAAATACAATGGGGAGGGCCCAGTTATCAAAGGACTGCAAAGTGAATTACTTTGTGTCAAAATGTGGGGTGGGGAATTTCATCTTGGATTATATTTCAATTTTAAAAAGTAACAGATAAAAGCTTACGATAACTGTGCATGTATTTAATGGAAAAGCAAACAAAACTACCGCTAATCTTTACCCAAGTTGTTTAGTTGGGTTTTTTTGGGGGGGGGTTACTTTTCAAAAGCATTAGACTATAGGAAACTTCAATGGCAGACGTTTCCACTAGCTTTTTTAAGTCTTTTTTTATAGTTACTCTAAAATGCAAGTGAAGGGTCAGTTGCTGCTTTAGAAATGCTAAAAGAAACCTAATACATGTCAAATAAGTCTTTCTCCTCTTAGTTTATAACATTTATTTTACAGCAGATTGTATCGCTGGTGATGGTTTGGAAATTGCAGTGCTCTTTTAGGCACTGTTTGTAGAACGAGGTCTCCAGACAGTGGAAATTCACACCGTGTACATACAGCCCACTCATGCTTTGAGGCAAGAGTCTGGTGGAAATGTGCCCTGGGTAAAGATGCAGTTCCGCTGCGGAACCACTGGGCGGCGCCCTTGTTCTGTGGATATGATTCTGAACTCTTGCAGGAACATGTTCTGCTCCAGTGGTGTGTTTGTGATCCCGGTAACAATCAGGACACTGCTCAGTATGTGGCCTGTGAGTCATTTCGCTAAAAGCCCAGGGATTTCTTTTTTGCTAAGTTTTGCCAAGTCCCTGTCTACACTGTAGGGGGTGTGAATAGTTAATTTTAGAGTTTAAACATTGTCCAAATATTTTTGAATTTTTGTCTAAGCATTATCAGCTGGGATGTATTTTTTTTCCCTGTAAAAAAATGTTTATTTCACAGCACACCACGGTCTAAAAATAAATATTTAAATACTTTCCTGAAAGCTAAATTACTGAATATTTGGTTTATTATGGCCACCTTTTTAAAGACATTCTATTTTCACCATCAGTGAATTATCAAACTAAAAACAAAAGTATATTGACACTGTTCTTTCAGAAATGGGAATTTTCACAGAGGAACTACATATTACATGGCAAAGGGTACATTTAACGGAAATCTGATAACAGTGAAAACAAAGCAGCCTCAACTATGAGTGATATGCATGTGAAATACAGCAGGAACGATGCAGAGCGTGGTTATTTAGTTACCAGTAATAGCCAGCATTTCTTCATAGTCGGTTCCATGTACACCTTGGTGTTGTACGCTTGTACACATTAATATTGTAGTCCTGTATTTAAAACTCTCCTCTAGCTTCTTGTTGGAGGTCATCTTGAGTGGTTACCAGCATTCCCAATAAGTTAAGTGTTTAAATGTGTTTACTCTTTTCAGGGATGGAAATAAGACTCCTGTTGCATAGCAGTTTGATCCATTTCTTATTTTACTATGAGTTTAATAAGACACACCTGAGCGTGTTACCTATACACTGTTAATCAAATTTGTAGTAAAACCTGGAAAGGGTGAAACTGCTGTGCATTAGGAGTCTTATTTCCATCTCTGTGTTTAGTTTTAGAATTTTTGTTCCTGAAGTTGACTCTAAGAAATGTTCCATTTTTGTTTTTGTCTTGGTTCACTGCAAGAACTTAATTGTGGCTTGTGTCTTGGAATGTAACAATGGCATGTATGTATTTGTATGCCTAAGCTATTTAACGTTGTAAGCTTTTTTAACTTTTACTTTCCTAATAAAATAACGTTTTGCTCATTTGAGATTCACATGTCTTATGTGTCTAAGTGAGAGAACAATGCCTTGTGACAGAATCACTGGGATCTTTTAAGACCCTTTAAGACTTGTCTAACAATACTGAAAATACAAAGGGAATTTTCAGGCACGGAAATAACTCCTATTGCAGAGCGGTTTCACCCATTCCAGGTTTTAATATGACCTTGATTAGGCACAGTGTATAGGTAATGAGCTCAGATGTGTCTTATTAAACTCATAGTAAAACCAGGAGTGGATCAAACTGCTATGCTTATTTCCATCACTGATTTTTCTCACTGTAAAGATGCTTGACTATCAAATAAAAGGGGGCAGGAGGTGTTTTTTCTACCTTTGCAGCATGGGTCAGTTTAACCCAGACCTGACCTGAGCGATAAAGGGCTTTATTAAAAAAAAAATATCCAAATGCATTCACATGACAATGCCAGCCCCTCTTCTCCAGTTGCACAGTAAATGCAGAATTCAGCTGTGTTTGTGATCAGCCACCAAATGATACATGACAGCAGAAAACAGAACATGAATTACGTGCTTAAAGAGGCGTGGGTTCAGCCTCTCCCTCGTTCTCCCTGTCTCGGCCGCGAGAGACAGTTTAGTTTTCTATGCACTGCTAGCGGCCCGGGCCACAGCTGATGGAAAGAGATGAAGATGCAAATGGCTGTCAGTGCGCGCACAGGGAGCGAGAGGGAGGGGAGCGTGTCACTGTAATCTCTCCTGAGTTCAACACAGGTTCCTGTTCCCATCCCAGAGAGGATGTCAACTTGTCTTTTTTATTTTTTGCATACAAGGAAACCGCTCACCAGTTTTAGCCCCTCGCCATCCAGAAATACAACTGAATGCAGTAATGTGATGTGGTTTGAACGTTTCGAATGTTTTATCACTGACTTTCTGAGTGCAAGATCTCCACCTGCTACTGATGCATTCAGATGCATTGTAATACATTTTGGTGCATTCTGATACATTCTGATGCATTCTGATGGTGCTGTGACTCAACCAGAATTTTACTGCGATGTTATTTGTGCAAACTGTTCAGATTTACTTTTCTAGTTTCTAATTGTTCTTTTTACAAAAGGTTAGAGCCTGTCCGTCTCATTAGAGAGCTAATCGAGCAGTGGTTTGATGCAGCTGGTGGCCTTCATA
This sequence comes from Acipenser oxyrinchus oxyrinchus, assembly GCA_030684275.1. Classification (NCBI taxonomy): domain Eukaryota; kingdom Metazoa; phylum Chordata; class Actinopteri; order Acipenseriformes; family Acipenseridae; genus Acipenser; species Acipenser oxyrinchus. The sequence continues at coordinate 4,543,699 of CM060284.1, read as the reverse complement.
CCGAATACAAGGGGTGGCCTTACTGTTGAAGGTGGCTTTGTGCTGACGTCAGTGGAGCTGTAAAAAGGTGCAGTTTGCCATTGCTGATCCACGGAGTCTGGGAGCAGCCTAACCAGCCTTTCCTCTGTGTCACCTGCTCCACGCACACACACTATCACACCTGTTTCCAAGCAGACCTCTCCCCAGGTCTGGTAGGCTGCTTGCAATTGTGCTGCCCCCACCACATCTAAAGCTGCATGGGTGTCCTATCATCACACAAGCAAAGTCATTTGCTAATGTCTATTTCAGAGCAAAATCCTATCGATCCTAATTAAGAAAATCAAGCCAGGTATATGGAAACTGGAGTTACTCAGGAATACAAAGTAAAGAAGCTGTGTAAAGCTCCTATCTCGCGGCAGGATTGGGGTTGGTTTGCGAGGCTGGCGTTGTGTTTTGCAGCCCCCGGCGATGTCTTGCAGTATTATTCGAGGGACCGTGTGCTGCAGCCCAGGTGGCGGGCTCCTTGTCATCAGTACCTCGCAGTAAAATTATACAGACAGGTTTCCTTGTCAGCACTTTCTGCCAGCAGATTGCTTGGGATGACAGGCTTGCTTGTTAGCAGAGTGTCTAGCTGTCTGGAATCAAATCCTGCCTTGTTGGTTTCTTGGTTTGTTTGTTTTTTACTGATTTTTTTTTTTTTTTAAAGGTTTAGACTCTGTATGTGTCTGATACACACTTGCGGTGTCTTCAGCCTTGACGCAGAATGAGGGTGGGGGACACATTTGTTTATTGCCCCTTTTACCCCACTCTGACCCGTAACTTACTAAATATCCGGCTATCCCTGAATAGCTAATCGGCTTTAAAAAAAAATATGCAGTGGATCTCAATGTACAAGTGCAGTGGGGAATGTTATGTGTTTTCAGGTATGCAGAATGACTAGTGGGTGGCCCTTTTATCACCCAGTTTTTCCCACTCAAGCCCTTTGCTCACTGAACTTATCTCCTTTTTAAATATATAAATACATCATTTTAAGCGTTGTCAAAAATCAACAGTGCAAATGTAGACATTGTCCTTGGTGTTCAGTGTACAGCAAGGGTACAGTAAGTCAGACCGTTTCATTTCACAGGCACTATTTCTTCAGTCTTTTCCCTGCACAGTTTAAAAATGTTTATTGAAACAATAGCTACCCTAGTGTAGTATTTTTGCAAAATTACTATGGGATTGATTTAATCATACCCTGAGCAGTGGGTTTTTTTCACCCTAAGAAAATTACTTATTTCACGGTCTAAATATAATATTTATGAAAGTAGAAAACACTGCATTGTCACATTGAAAACTCTACAGTTTATACAACAAATGTCCCTAAATTGTAGAATATTAACATTTTCATGTCTACCTTTTAAAGGCTGTCTATTTTCACCACCAGTGAATTCTCAAACTAAAACAAACAACAAAAAAACATACATAAAAATAACCAAGCGCCAGAAAAAAAGTATATTTCCACTATTCTTTCAGAAATGGGAATTTTCGTGGGGAATTACATATTACACTGCGATGGGTACATTTCATGGAAATCATGAAATCCGTAAAAATAAATAAATCAATCACTTTACTCATACCCTGATAAGCTACAGCTGGGTTTCATTAGAGCACTGAGTGAATCCCACTGGATTGCATCAACCACACAGTTATCCCGGAATATAAACTGATGCAGTCCAGGCGAATTCCTTCGTGCTGTAAAATGCTCTAAAGGAATCCCACCGTGTAGGGTACCAGCTGATCAGTGCACTCCTTGGTGCTGACCGAGTGCCTGTATTATCTGATGCTGAGTGTATAACAAACAGGAAGATTCACCTGCATGTAGACCTGCTTGATTTGGCAGTTCAAGTTACTTTTTGAAAGGGTGTGTTTGGAAATCAGTGCAAGTCAGGCATCAGGAATAGGATGCGTGGGGCTGGTTAATCCTCCAATCCCCTCCCCACTGCCCTCTCTCCCTTCCCTCCACTGTCCTCTCCCTCTCCTTCTCCCTTCTCTCTACTCCCCTCCCCGCTGCCCTCTCTCCCTTCCCTCCACTCCCCGCTGCCCTTTCTCCCCTCCACTCCCTTCATCTTTTCTTCTCTATCTCTCTGTTGCAAATCTCCCCACTCCTCTCCATTTCTCTCATCTCCACTCTCCTGTCTCCCTCCTCTCCTCTCCTCTCCTGCCCCCCTCTCCTCTCCTCTCTCGCTGTCTCTCCAGCAGCACAGCTAGCAGAGTTGCTGATGCAGAACGCTGGTTTGACATTTCCAGAGTGACTCAGTTGCTCCCCCATTATGCTAATGTGATGTATGAAAGCCTGGCTTGCGAGCCCCTTGTGAAAGAGAGAGGGAGAGAGAGAGAGAGAGAGAGAGGTCTGTGCCAGAGCTGCCAGCCTGAAATCCTGTTCAATAAAATAATATCAACAGAAAAAACAAACCAAAATAAAAAACCTCCTCGTCCCCAAGACAAGCTGTGAGGACGACCCTGCCGAGACGACAAGGGCACTGACCAAACCAGGGCCTGCAGAGGGGCTCGCAAACACACACCCACACACACCAACACACACACTGACACACACACACACTGAAACACACACACACACACACACACACTGAAACACACAATCTTACTAACACTCACTGACACACCCCGACACGCACTCCTACTAAGACACACACTCCTACTAAGACACACACCGACACACACACACACTCCTACTAAAACACACACTGACACACACCCACACACACACTCCTACTAAAACACACACTGACACACACTCCTACTAAAACACACACTGACACACACACTCCTACTAAAACACACACTGACACACACACCGGCACACACTCCTACTAAAACAAACACTGACACACACACTCCTACTAAAACACACACTGACACACACACCGACACACACTCCTACTAAAACACACATAGACACACTCCTACTAAAACACACACTGACACACACACCCTCTGACACACACACACACTCTCACACTGACACACACCAACTCACTCACAATCTTACTAAAACACTAACTGACACACACTCCTACTAAAACACACACCGATACACACTTCTACTAAAACACACACCGATACACAATCCTACTAAGACATACACCGACACACACTTCTACTAAGACACACACCGATAAACAATCCTACTGAAACACACACCGATACACAATCCTACTAAAACACACATCGATACACAATCTTACTAAAACACACATCGATACACAATCCTACTAAAACACACCGATACACAATCCTACTAAAACACACATCGATACACAATCTTACTAAAACACACATCGATACACAATCCTACTAAAACACACATCGATACACAATCCTACTGAAACACACACCGATACACAATCCTACTAAAACACACACCGATACACAATCCTACTGAAACACACACCAACACACACTTCTACTAAAACACACCGACACACACACACACTCCTACTAAAACACTCACATTCCTGCTAAAAGACACAAAAATGCACACACTTATTCTTACTTAAACACATACAAAAACATGCATTCAGCATCACAAAGTATACATGTACTGTGCATGTACATCACAAAGTATACATGTACTGTGCATGTACATCACAAATTATACATGTACTGTGCATGTACATCACAACGTATACATGTACTGTGCATGTACATCACAAAGCATACATGTACTGTGCATGTACATCACAAAGCATACATGTACTGTGCATGTACATCACAACGTACACACGTACTGTACTGAAACTCATTGCGCTGGTTATGTTGATTTTGTGGCATGTATGTTTTGCAGAATATTAAAGCTTATAAACGTTTCTCACAGTAAAAGCACAGCACAGTGTAATAAAGCATAGGCAAGCATTGTGAAGCCGAGAGAGGTGTGGTAAAGCATAATATATATATTTTTTTTTAAAACATGGTAAACTAAGCCTTGTAAAAGTTTCTCACAGTAAAAGCATTTATAAGTGTAATAAAGCACAGTGAAACACAGAGATGAAACACAAAGTAGCTGACACACATTTTGTAATGGTCGGTTGTATAAAGAAGAGAGTCAGTGTGTCTGTATTTAGCCCAGCGTCGGGTTGTCTGCCTTGTGAGGGGAGCGACACACGATACCGACAAAGAGCAGTGTCTGGCCGAGCACACACACAATGAGCCGTATTCATGAAGCCAGCAAAACTGAACTGGAATTAAGAGCCCACCAATGAATGGAGAGGACCTACAATCAAAATCACATGCTGATAATGACAAACTTCGGCTTATTACATCACCCAAACAGAGATCTCACATATCAGTTTGATTTTGCGGGTTGCACAATGACTGTCGCGGGTTTGCAGGTTTAAACAGTAAATTAAAATATGATTCCTAAACGGTGTTTTATTGTACCTAACCCAGAACGTGCTATTTCGTTGGTTTTCATTGTTTCAAAGAGTCTTGTAACCCACTGCCACTGAACACTGCGTGTGAACAGCAATGCAAATTAAACTGAACTGAATGCAAAACTACCGTAAACCCTTAATCAGCTGTGCGTTTTGATTGTATTGCGCAACATAACAGAAACAGTTTCAATGTTTAATCTGTATATTGTAGCTTTGCGACCTTAATACATGTGCTGTATACCCTTAATAAAAAAAAAGTCAAAGGTTTACCACACTTCTTTCATGCATTTACCATGCTTTACCACACCTCTCTGTGCTTCACTGTGTTTTATTCCACTTTGCTGATGCTGTGGGTACTGGTATGGGGTCGGAGAGCAGAGTCTGTTGAATACAGCTCGTGTGGACAGATCGGTGCGATGCTTCTTGTGATTAATTGTATTTGTTAAATGTGTCTGATTAATTACCGGAGGATGGGCACCAGACCTGGAGAAGGGTAGGGGACCGCTCTGCCGGGCCCAGCTGCGGAGAAGCAATCCTGGGGGGGGCGCTCGTTCGGAGCCACGAACAGCGGAACTAATGAAATAGTTCACACTGACAGAAGAATTAGGGACGGGGACGGGAGATGCGCGGGCCGTTAGGGAAGCAAAAACATCTTCCTTTCAAAAAGCGAATTGTGGCACGGAAATCTAATCACGACTGTTGAGCTGCGATGCACTCAGGGCAGGCCATGGCATTGCATTCTCAGAAGCCCAGGAGCTGATGATTGGGGGTAACAGCGCATGATTAAGAGGCTCAGTGACACAAGGCGATTAAAGCTGCTGCCAGTTTATTGGTGTCGGTTTAGGTTTAGTTCAAGCCGCCGGCCCGTGGTTGCTTTCTGTTCTTTCCTTGGTTGTTTGTTTGATGTTTTTGTAGAGAGAGGGCATTGAAAATACTGATTGCAGGACACTTATGCTGTAGCCAGCATGGTCATATTGTGCACTAGCCTACCTAAAGTTGCAGCTCCGTTTAAAAAATATATACTGATGTAGTGACTCCAAACGAACACGCGGTGGCAGAACTCTTGGCTAAAATAGTCAATACAGAGAAATTCAACAATACACGGTCCACTATTTAATACTGTGTGCAGTGTGCAGTAGTCAGTTGTTGACTATTATTATTATTATTATTATTATTATTATTATTATTATTGGGAGAAAAAAAAATATTAAGAACATCTCAATCCATGCAACTTTTAATTTGGAAATACTATAAGAAATGTAATGGCAAACGTTTCTAGCGACAGGAAGCAAACCACAGTTCACAGGATATCAGCACCCCTGTCATAGTTAGGAGGACTTGCATGGGCACAGTTAGTGATGAACCTAATGATCCTTGTGAACCCGGTCAGACAAACCAGCATAAGAGAGAAAAGAACCTCGACGGGCACAAGCCTGGAGTTAAATGGCCAAGAGCTTGTGAGAAAACTGTATGGGACACCGTAAACACAGATCTCTGCTTTGCATTGGAAAGGTTAAGTGGAACAGTTGAAAAGAAACTGGATAAATTTGGGGACATCATCTACGCATATGGAAGCGAGAGGTTTGGAGTTGAAAAAAGGAAGGAAAAAGTACAAACTATTCCTGGAAAGTCTAGACGGCAGCAGGAGATTGAACGCTTAGTTAGAGAAAGGAGACAGCTGAGGAAGCAATGGAGAAGAGCAGAAGAAAGTCAGAAGGAGGGACTCAATCTCTTACAAAGGGTCACAAAAGATAAGCTTGCAACATTGCGCAGAGCTTAGCGCCTACGGAAACGCTACAAAAAGAAGGAGCGTGCGAGAACTAACTTTTATAAAGACCCATTCAAATTTGTAAAGAAGTTATTTACCAGTGAGAAGAATGGCACACTAAAAGCATCTAAGTTTGAGCTGGAGAGATATTTGGAGGAAACACATACAGATTCAAAAAGGCAGGAGTCAAATGGAGGACTGTGCACCTAAGTGGAAAGAAGTAGAGCAAGCTGTGAAAAAAGCAAGGGCTTCATCATCTCCAGGGCCTAATGGAGTTCTATACAGAGTGTACAAGAGTGCTTCAGGAGTTCTACGAATCCCGTGGAAATTGATGAAAGTGGCATGGGAAAAACAGGTTGTACCAAGAGCATGGCGCCGAGCAGGTGGAGTCTTTATACCTAAAGAAAAAGATTCTACAAGCATCAGTCAGTTTCGCCCTATTTCCCTATTAAATGTAGAAGGCAAGATTTTCTTCAGCATTATTGCTCAGAGATTGTCAACTTACCTATTAAAGAACTGCTTCATTGACACTTCAATACAAAAAGCGGGCATTCCAGGTTTCCCAGGATGCTTAGAACACATCCATGTGATCTGGCAACAAATTCAATCAGCTAAAAAGGAGAGGAAGGAGCTCCATGTGACATTCCTGGATTTGGCTAATGCATATGGTTCAGTGCCACATGAACTTCTTTGGGCAGCATTTGATTTTTTCAGTGTACCAATGACAATAACAAATCTAGTGAAAGCCTACTTTGGAGATATGCAATTTAGTTTTTTAACTTCAGACTACCAATTGCCACTACATGGCAATGCCTAGAAGTTGGAATAATGGCAGGATGCACCATTTCTCTACTGGCTTTTACCATGGCAATGGAAGTAATCATTAGGGCATCAAAATGGGTAGTGGGAGGAGAGCGCTTGGCTTCTGGAATGTGACTACCACCAATTAGAGCATACATGGATGACATGACAACCATGACTACAACAGTAGCCTGCACTAATCGGTTATTGGGCAAATTAACCAATAACATTGAATGGGCACGAATGCAATTCAAGCCTACTAAATCAAGGAGCATCTCTATAATTAAAGGTAAAGTAGTAGATAAAACATTCTTCATTAATGGTGAGGCAATACCAACAGTGTCTGAGAAGCCAGTGAAGAGTCTTGGGCGATGGTACGACTGGGATCTAAAGGACACAGTTCGTGTGGGAGAAGTTAGACAACAAGCAGTGGAAGGGTTGAAGAGCATAGACAGCAGCGCTTTACCAGGCAAACTAAAACTCTGGTGCTTTCAGTTTGGTCTACTGCCAAGGTTGCTGGGGCCACTGACTGTGTACGAGGTTTCTTTGACAACAGTAGAGAAGCTGGAAGCTTTAATCAGTTCACACATCAGGAAATGGTTGGGAGTTCCACGCTGCCTCAGCAGAGTGGGACTTTATGGTAAAGGAATACTGCAGCTACCTGTCTCCGCTCTAACCGAGGAGTTTAAGTGCGCCAAGGTCCGACTGGAAATGACATTAGTAGAGTCACGCGACATATGCATAAGGGAGGCAGCACCTGTGTTGAAAACTGGAAGAAAGTGGGTGGCAAAGAAAGCTGTGGAGGATGCAAAGGCTGCCCTTCGAATTGGTGATATCATGGGGCAAGTTCAGCATGGAAGAGGGGGTCTTGGTCTCAGTTCAGCTCCTCCTACATGGCACATGTAGGTTCTGCATGAGACCGCTTTTCATTTGGTTTGATTGATTTGAAAGGCTCACCCTGTATATTTCATGAGTTTGTGTTTTCTACAAGTCTTCCACCGCTTGGGAAAGTCTTTCTCACAGTACATTTACACAGTATGACTGCGGTTTTCCCATAGCTACACTTACATTTGCCATAATTACCATGGTTTGCCATATTTTATAGTTTGCTTTACCATACCTCTCTGTGCTTTACAATACTTGCCTATGCTTTACCATACCTCTCTGTGCTTTACAATACTTGCCTATGCTTTACCATACCTCTCTGTGCTTTACAATGCTTCTCTGTGCTTTACCAGACCTCTCTGTGCTTTACAATGCTTCCCTATGCTTTACTATACCTCTCTGTGCTTTACAATGATTCCCTATGCTTTACCAGACCTCTCTGTGCTTTACAATGCTTCCCTATGCTTTACCAGACCTCTCTGTGCTTTACAATGCTTCCCTATGCTTTACCAGACCTCTCTGTGCTTTACAATGCTTCCCTATGCTTTACCAGACCTCTCTGTGCTTTACAATGCTTCCCTATGCTTTACCATGCTTCCACTGTGCGTTATTACACTTTGCTGTGCTTTGAGTGTGGGAAACTTTTATTCATGGTTTAAGTCAAGGGTATTCATGATTTTAATAAGCAAGACGTCCCACAATTGCAGTGGCATCGTTGATATTTGTACATCATTTTACCCCCCGCCCCTCCCATCCCCCAGAAAAATGAGACTGTGCTGCAGCGTGACAGTGGAATAGACTGGTGTGGTTCAGTGTTGCGTTGACAGGAGGATCTGTGTCTGTCAGGCGAAAAAAAGACATAATGAAAAAGAGACCGAGACACAGGGAGAGAGACTTCAAAAACACCTTTATTATTAAATGATTTACAAAAAAACAAGACGGATTTATTCAAATATATAAATAAATAAATACAACATAAATAATGCAAGTATATATATATATATATATATATATATATATATATATATATATATATATATATATATGGGTAGCTGGCTCTTTGAGCTAAAATATATATACTGTATGTATGTATATATATATATATATATATATATATATATATATATATATATATATATATATATATATATATATATATATAACCCTACCTGAAGACGTGGCACACTATTGTTATGCTTATGTGTATAATGTGGATCTGCATCGGCCACGCGAAACTCACCTGTCTACCTGTCTACACATTAAAAGGTGACAATTTGTTTTTAATTGAAAGCACTTTGGAGATTGTGCACACAGCACAATGTAAATGTGTCAATTAAAAGTTTAACCAGCTTTCAATTGAAATGTGTCGGTTCAGTGAGATCTTAATGGAAAATTATTCTGAATCGCTGTATTCGTCCCCATCCCTAATATATAAATATATATATATATATATATATATATATACAGTACTGTGCAAAAGTTTTAGGCAGGTGTGAAAAAATGCTGTAAAGTAAGAATGCTTTCAAAAATAGACATGTTAATAGATTATATTTATCAATTAACTAAATGCAAAGTGAGTGAACAGAAGAAAAATCTAAATCAAATCCATATTTGGTGTGACAACCCTTTGCCTTCAAAACAGCATCAATTCTTCTAGGTACACTTGCACAAAGTCAGGGATTTTGTAGGCATATAGTTAGGAGTATGATTAAACAATTATACCAAACAGGTGCTAATGATCATCAATTCAATATGTAGGTTGAAACACAATCATTAACTGAAACAGAAACAGCTGTGTAGGAGGAATAAAACTGGGTGAGGAACAGCCAAACTCAGCTAACAAGGTGAGGTTGCTGAAGACAGTTTACTGTCAGAAGTCATACACCATGGCAAGACTGAGCACAGCAACAAGACACAAGGTAGTTATACTGCATCAAGGTAGTTATAGCCAGGCAGAAATTTCAAGGCAGACAGGGGTTTCCAGATGTGCTGTCCAAGCTCTTTTGAAGAAGCACAAAGAAACGGGCAACGTTGAGGACCGTAGACACAGTGGTCGGCCAAGGAAACTTACTGCAGCAGATGAAAGACACATCATGCTTACTTCCCTTCGCAATCGGAAGATGTCCAGCAGTGCCATCAGCTCAGAACTGGCAGACCCTGGTACACCCATCTACTGTCCGAGAAGTCTGGTCAGAGTGGCCTTCATGGAAGACTTGCGGCCAAAAAGCCATACCTCCGACGTGGAAACAAGGCCAAGCGACTCAACTATGCACGAAAACACAGGAACTGGGTGCAGAAAAATGGCAGCAGGTGCTCTGGAATGATGAGTCAAAATTTGAAATATTTGGCTGAAGCAGAAGGCAGTTTGTTCACGAAGGGCTGGAGAGTGTACACGAATGAGTGTCTGCAGGCAACAGTGAAGCATGGTGGAGGTTCCTTGCAAGTTTGGGGCTGCATTTCTGCAAATGGAGTTGGGGATTTGGTCAGAATTAATGGTCTCCTCAATGCTGAGAAGTACAGGCAGATACTTATCCATCATGCAATACCATCAGGGAGGCATCTGATTGGCCCCAAATTTATTCTGCAGCATCACAACGACCCCAAACATACAGCGAGTCATTAAGAACTACCTTCAGCGTAAAGAAGAACAAGGAGTCCTGGAAGTGATGGTATGGCCCCCACAGAGCCCTGATCTTAACATCATTGAGTCTGTCTGGGATTACATGAAGAGAGAAGCAACTGAGGCTGCCTAAATCCACAGAAGAACTGTGGTTAGTTCTCCAAGATGTTTGGGCCAACCTACCTGCTGAGTTCCTTCAAAACTGTGTGCAAGTGTACCTAGAAGAATTGATGCTTGATGCTGTTTTGAAGGCAAAGGGTTGTCACACCAAATATGGATTTGATTTAGATTTTTCTTCTGTTCACTCACTTTGCATTTAGTTAATTGATAAATATAATCTATTAACATGTCTATTTTGAAAGCATTCTTACTTTACAGCATTTTTTCACACCTGCCTAAAACTTTTGCACAGTACTGTATATATATATATATATATATATATATATATATATATATATATATATATATATATATATATTTATATTTATACACACACACACACACACACACGATTGACCGTCCTAGCATTGTGTACTGTACACACCATCTTAATTCAGAGAAAGAGAGGGAGAGGGGGCTGTTTGTGGAATATGCCTGATAATCAGGGCAGCCTTAGCTGTTGCTGTGGGGATCAATACTTATCTAAATGAAAATGAGGCTGAAAACCCAGGAGAAATCCTGATAGCCCCCCCCCCCAGACTCCAGCGGAGGGGTCAGGCAGCTCACAGACCGCTTCAACACATCTGCAATGAGGGGGGGTGGGGGGGGGGTGGAGCTGAGACCTGCACTGAGAGCGGGGGGGGGCTTCATTGTGTATCAGAGAGAGAGAGAGAGAGAGCTGACACCTGCACTGCTCCCCTATCATCCTGTACCTGAGAGAGAGAGAGAGAGAGAGAGAGAGAGAGCTGACACCTGCACTGCTCCCCTATCATCGTGTACCTGAGAGAGAGAGAGAGAGAGAGAGAGAGAGAGAGAGCTGACACCTGCACTGCTCCCCATCATCATGTACCTCAGAGAGAGAGAGAGTGCTGACACCTGCACTGCTCCCCTATCATCATGTACCTGAGAGAGAGAGAGAGAGAGAGAGAGAGAGAGAGAGAGCTGACACCTGCACTGCTCCCCATCATCGTGTACCTCAGAGAGAGAGAGAGAGAGAGAGAGCTGACACCTGCACTGCTCCCCATCATCATGTACCTGAGAGAGAGAGAGAGAGAGAGAGAGAGAGAGAGAGAGAGCTGACACCTGCACTGCTCCCCATCATCGTGTACCTCAGAGAGAGAGAGAGAGAGAGAGAGCTGACACCTGCACTGCTCCCCATCATCATGTACCTGAGAGAGAGAGAGAGTGCTGACACCTGCACTGCTCCCCTATCATCGTGTACCTGAGAGAGAGAGAGAGAGGGAGAGAGAAAGCTGACACCTGCACTGCTCCCCATCATCATGTACCTAAGAGAGAGAGAGAGAGAGAGAGAGAGAGAGAGAGAGAGAGAGAGAGAGCTGACACCTGCACTGCTCCCCTACCATCATGTACCTGAGAGAGAGAGAGAGAGCTGACACCTGCACTGCTCCCCATCATCATGTACCTGAGAGAGAGAGAGAGAGCTGACACCTGCACTGCTCCCCATCATCATGTACCTGAGAGAGAGAGAGAGCAGCAGAACCTGGCACTGCTAGAGCAGTACTGTCAGAAATGGGCACTGACAGTAAACCTGGACGAGACCAGAGTTATGGTATTCCAGAAGAAAGCCAGATCTCAGGGGAACAGGTAACGCTTCACCCTGGGAAACAACACCCTGGAGCACAGCACCAGCTACAATTACCTGGGTCTAAAAATCAGTGCATCTGGGAACTTCAACCTGGCTATAAATGCATTAAGAGATAAAGCGCGCAGGGCTTTTTATGCAATAAAGAATCGGCTATACAAAATTAAACCACCAATAAAAATTTGGCTAAAAATTTTCGACAGCATAATAAAGCCAATCCTTCTGTATGGTAGTGAAGTCTGGGGTCCCCTTATGAACCCTGATTATAAAAAATGGGATCAAAGCCCCATAGAAATTTTCCATTTGGAATTTTGTAAACAACTCCTGCAGGTTCACAGAAGTGCAGCCAACAGCGCTTGCAGGGCTGAATTGGGCCAGTTCCCCTTACTCCACTCTATACAGAAATGAGCGCTCAACTACTGGATCCATCTACAGCAGGCTGATCTGCAGTCCTACCACCACACTGCACTGCGGAGCTGCACACAGCCCCCCACCCCCTCAGCCAAATGAGTCAAATAACACCAGTGAGCTTCAGAACACCACCAACAAAAAACTCCCAGCACAAAAAATGAAACAAATTAATCTAAATCTGGAAAACAATTATAAAGTACATTGGAATACCAAAATTGAATCACACAATAAATTACAATGCTATCTGGCCCTAAAAAAAGAATTTACCCTGGCAGAATATCTGATCAGGGTCAAAAACACAAAACATAGACAGATCCTGACCAAGTACAGACTCAGTGACCAAAGCCTGGCCATCGGAATTGGCCGGCACAAAAAAAACCTGGATTGCCAAAGAAAAAAGGCTGTGTTGTCACTGTGATCTGGGAGAGGTAGAGACAGAAATGCACTTCCTGTTACACTGTCCCCAATATAAGCAAATCAGGGACACGTACTTCCCCAAACTGGCCAATCAGGCTACAACATTCCAGCTGCTCTCTGACTTAAAAAAAACTACCATTTCTGTTAGGAAAGGAGCAGCAGACAGCGGAGCTAGCTGCCCAGCATGTAGCTGCCTGCCACACCCAGAGAGACAGAGAGACGGAGAGACAGACCCTGGTGTAGACACCCTGGAGCACGGGGACCAGGCACTCATGCGCACCCATGTCCACTGTAAATATAGAGAGGGAGGGAAATGGGAGGGTTATCGTTGTAGTGTATTATCTGGACTGTTTTGTGATAATGTTCATTGTTGAATTGCTTTGGCAAAACTCAATTTCATTTTGTCATACCAATAAAGCATTTTCTGAATTTAATTTGAATTTGAATTTGAGAGAGAGCTGACACCTGCACTGCTCCCCATCATCATGTACCTGAGGCACACCACCTCAAGGAGTTATGCCATCTCAGGTAAAACTGTAAGAAACTAAATGAGAGGAGAGGGAGACTTTCATTACTGCATTAAATCAGAGCAGTAAAGATGGTGTGCAGTGTCTGTCTGTCTGTCTGTCTGTCTGTGCGTCTGTCTGTCTGTCTGTCTGTCTGTGCGTCTGTCTGTCTGTCTGTCTGTCTGTCTGTTTGTCTGTCTGTCTGTCTCTGCGTCTGTCTGTCTGTCTCTGTGTCTGTCTGTGCGTCTGTCTGTCTGTCTGTCTATCTCTGCGTCTGTCTGTGCGTCTGTCTGTCTGTCTGTCTCTGTGTCTGTCTGTCTGTCTGTCTCTGTGTCTGTCTGCCTGTCTCTGCATCTGTTTGCCTGTCTCTACGTCTGTCTGCCTGTCTCTGCATCTGTCTGTCTGTCTCCTCATCTGTCTGTCTGTCTCTGCATCTGTCTATCTGTCTGTCTCTGCGTCTGTCTGTCTCTGCATCTGTCTGTCGCTGTGTCTGTCTGTCTGTCTGTCTGCGTCTGTCTCTGCATCTGTCTGTCTGTCTGTCTCTGTGTCTGTGTCTGTCTGTCTCTGCGTCTGTCTGTCTCTGCATCTGTCTGTCTGTCTGTCTCTTGTCTGTATCTGTCTGTCTCTGCGTCTGTCTGTCTCTGCATCTGTCTGTTTGTCTCTGCATCTGTCTGTTTGTCTCTGCGTCTATCTGTCTGTCTGTCCGTCTGTCTCTGCGTCTGTCTGTCTCTGTGTCTGTCTGTCTGTCTCTGCGTCTGTCTGTCTCTGCATCTGTCTGTTTGTCTCTGCGTCTATCTGTCTGTCTGTCCGTCTGTCTCTGTGTCTGTCTGTCTGTCTCTGTGTCTGTCTGTCTCTGTGTCTGTCTGTCTGCATCTGATTGTCTGTCACTGCATCTGTCTGTCTGTTTTTGCGTCTGTCTGTCTGTCTTTCTGTCTGGCTGTCAGTCTGTCAACCTGTTTGCACAGCGTCATATTAAATTTGATGACTCGATTAACAAAACTGTGATTCAAGGTGCAATTAACCCCCCTTTTAATATATACATAACCATCTAACAAGCAAAGCAGACAGTATAGGGAGTCAAGACGGATTGGAGCAGTGTGGGGAACACATTCTGCAGCATACTCTGATTTCCAAAGTACTTCACTGAGCATACAGTGTTGCTGTTTTTTTTTTTTTTGTTTTTTTTACCTCTAGAATGAATAAATAAATAGATACATAGATAGATAGATAGATAAATAAATAGAAAGATGGATAACTAGGAGACTGAATGCTGCTCTTCTTGGGTGCTTATCGCCTGCAGAAAACTCTGAAGCAATAAGGGGCCAATCCATCTCTACACTGTATGATCAAGAAACTTGCTCATCGGCATTCAATCACAGACAGAGAGGGAGAGACAGGCTCACAGACACTAATGCACATTCACACAAACACATACGTACAGACATACTCACACACAGAGAGGGATAGAGAGGGAGAGAGGCTCACAGACACTAATGCACGTTCACACAAACATACGTACAGACATACTCACACACAGAGAGGGAGAGATAGAGAGAGAGAGACAGGCTCACAGACACTAACACACGTTCACACAAACACATACGTACAGACATACTCACACACAGAGAGGGAGAGAGAGAGAGAGAGAGAGAGAGAGAGAGAGAGAGAGAGAGAGAGAGAGAGAGACAGGCTCACAGACACACACACACGCTCACACAAACACATACGTACACACACACACACACACAGAGAGAGAGAGAGAGAGAGAGAGAGAGAGAGAGAGAGAGAGAGAGAGAGAGAGACAGGCTCACAGACACTAACACACGTTCACACAAACACATACGTACAGACATACTCACACACAGAGAGGGAGAGAGAGAGAGAGAGAGAGAGAGAGAGAGAGAGAGAGAGAGAGA